>CAJQZP010000031.1:4642500-5184197 GCA_907164705.1 Parnassius apollo | reverse complement strand
AGAAATCTTATCTACAAATTAGAATTAGAGATCAAATCAGACTTAGGCCTCCCTGACCATTTCGTCCGCCTTGTGGCCTCCTATTTGAAGGATCGTACCTTTCGTTTTAGACACGAAGGCACGCTATCCTCTACTCGTCAAATCAAAGCCGATGTCCCTCAAGGCTCTGTGCTTAGCCCCCTCCTATATATACTATTCACCAACGACATCCCTATCCCGTCGAATGGTGTTAAACTAGCCCTCTTCGCAGATGACACAGCCCTTTACTCTAAAGGCAACTCACTGCTACAGATTCGGAACAAGATCCAAAAGTCAGTTAACGACTTAGGAGCTTGGTTCCAAAAATGGCGTATCGACGTAAACCCGGAGAAGAGCTCCGCCGTTTGCTTCGAATATAAACGACGCCGTCTCACCACCATTCCGCCAATCAGGATGTTAGGAACCCCTGTCCCATGGCAAACAAAAGCCAAATATTTAGGCGTCACCCTTGATGCAAGGCTCACTTTCGAGACCCATATCAAGAAGGTAACTCGCACCGCACGATTTTACATGGGTAGGCTCAACAGCATGTTGGGCAGACACAGTAAAATGTCCCTCCGCAACAAGCGAACCCTATATAAGGTCTGCATATGACCTGTCATGACCTACGCGGCTCCCATTTTCGCACATGCTAAGCCCAAAGTTATAAATGAACTTCAAATAGTTCAAAATCTATTCTGTCGTAGGGCCACTAACTCGCCCTATTATGTCCGTAATGCCTACCTAAACCGAGACTTAGAGCTCCCAACAATCCAGCAGTTCCTTAAATCACTCTCTGAGAGATTTTTCAAAGCCTCAGAGTCACACCCAAATCATCTCATTCGTGAGACAGCTGCCTATGCAGCCCCTATCCACACTCACTATAGTGTGCGCAGACCAAGAAACTCTCTCTCTCTCGGACCCCCCCCCAACAAGCTTTCGGCTGACCTGAACTGCCTCCTGGCGGCTCAGGCCGAGCCTACATAACACATCCCTTAATCTGCCTTAGTTAGGTACACTTCCAAGCGGCTTTTCGCCACTTGCGCCCTCCTTTCTGCCAAAGAGGGTCGCGTTCGTATACGGCTTAGAGATCTCTCGTCAGATCGGTAAGCCAATCCATAAAGGCGGTGTTTAGTGGGTAAAAGTCTCCACATAACCACGTAGCCGGCTGCGTGGTATGCTATGAGCATTCACCGCCTCCCTCCCCCGCTTTCCGGAGGGTTGCACATATTTGCTTCGGGCGCAAAAAAAAGGTAGATACATTCATTTGAATACGAACTGTCAAAGAGATAACATCAACATGGAGAAAAACGAAATTAGAGCTGTCATCAAGTACCTCTGTTTGAAAAAAATTTCTTCAAAAGACATACACAGTGACTTAGTGGAAACATTGGGGGACTCTGCTCCTCCATATTCTACAGTTGCACGCTGGGTCAAGGAGTTTAAACTATGCAGAACATCCACTGAAGATGAATATCGCGAAGGACGCCCATCCACGTCCCTCACTGAAGACAACGTGAAAAAAGTCGAAGATGTTGTATTGGCAGATCGAAGAGTGACCATCAGGCATGTAGCTGAGGTCACAGGGATCTCATATGGCAGCGTTTAAAGAATCCTTGCGAACGAGCTGCATATGAAAAAGGTCTCTGCGCGTTGGGTACCCAGAATGTTAACCGACGAGCAAAAGAAAAATTGAGTTGACATTTCGAGGGTCAATCTCGAAAAGTTACAAGCAGATCAAGAAATTTTTTTGTTCCGTTTTGTGACTATGGACGAGACCTGGATCCACCATTTTGATCCTGAAACGAAACAACAATCGATGACTTGGAAACGAGCCTCCCCACCGACGCCAAAGAAATTCAAAGTTTCAAGTTCATGGCATCTGTTTTTTGGGACGCTCAAGGCATAATTATGGTGGAATATTTGGAAAAGGGAGCCACTATTACGGAAATAAACTATTACGGCAGGCTCAAGGAACGCCTCAGAGGCAAGAAATTCGTAGACTATAGCGAAGTAATGGCCGCTGTTGAAGCGTTTTGGGAGGGTCAAGACAAAGAATTTTTTTCAAAGGGAATCTTTGGTTTAGAAAAAAGATGGACTAAATGTATTGATTTGTTAGGAGACCATGTAGAAAAATAAATTATTATTTTGACTTTAATTACGGTGTTTTATTTTCATTATCATTACTTTTGGATCACCCCTCGTATATGAAAGTCACCAAATACTTAGTCACTAAATCTTAAAATATGAATCGTATGTTAAACGTAGTAGAACCAGGCTGCAACTATATTATGGTTTTTAAGAACTGACCCACATATCTGTCTGGTTATTATCCACCAATGAATGGAATAAGTACTTACATACCGATGGAGTGAAAGGTGTAGAACTTGTCGACCAACTTTAACGGTCTTATTACATTTAGGCATCGAGTCTCAGGCGGAGCTTGTAGGTATACTTAGCCTACTGCTAACATCAAATATTTTCTTTAAGAATTATTTTATACTTTTGTTTACAACAAGCAACAAGTAGGTAAGTAGGTTTTTATTCTATTCCATAACAATAGTTTTATGATAACAGTACATTATACAATAGATGGACTTATACAATAGAAGGATTATGTTATACATCCTACCTGGAATAGTTATCAACTTACCACGACTAATTTATCATAGTATAATTATACCTATTTGTATTAGTTATACCTTTTTATTCATATTTAATTCGATTCAAATATCAGTTAATGATAATTACCTAATAAATTATATTAAGCATATACCTACCGACTTTAAAAAAATTTATTATATTAAATTTTTTGAGATCATCGTGTATGATTACATAAATTAAAAGTTCATTATATTATTAGTAATAATAGAAATATTATGTTTAACACATTGACGATATTTTGCTGGGCGGCGGCGTAAGGCGTTTAGACGAAGCCAGTAACGCTGGCGCCAGCCCTCAGGCAAGTCAACGCTGGCCTGGCCCGTGTTGTTTAGATGAGGCCGAATGGATGCATTTTATTCCTTGATTGTTCTTGTAAATCGTTGTATTAAATTAATGATTTTTAAACTAACTGAAAAATAATTTTTATCATATACCTACATCAAATACTATCATCAAATATAGGAATTTGTACAATATCACTAGTAAAATTTTTATATTACAAATTATTTATTCTGGCGCGGGGGTTGCGGGGCACGCGGGCGGAGGTCACTGGCTTGAAAAATAGGCAGGCGCTCTATTCCCGCCAGTGCTTGCAGCCAGCGCTGGCTTGTCTTGAAAAAACTGTTTATACGAGGCCAATAACAAGCTAGCGCTGGTTTCGTCTAAACCTTGCTTAAGGTACGTGAGGGTAATGTGGTCACTTCAAGCTTTGCCGCCCTATAAAACAAAAACTAGGAGAAAGACAGAGACAAAAATTCAAAGTCCTGTAATATAACTAATATATTAAGAAATAAAACAGCAAACTAGCTTTGATAATAATTAGAAACACATTGAAAAATCAACATAAAAAAATTTACTACACTACACATTACTAAAAGTGACTAATATTTACTATAATGTCAACTATCAAATGGCGTTGATAAAACAGCGCATTTTGAACCCTTTATTATTTGAAGTACCCGGTTGACCGAGCTTTGCTCGGTATTTTTCGCTTGGTTTTTTTTTTAATTCGTGTGTTTTGGAAATTATATTTAGATAAGTACAAATTACATACTGATGAAATACGAATAATATTTTTTGATCGTGGCGACATAATAGAAAAAACTGAACTGATTATTTGAATAAAAAATCATGAGTAAAATTAGTTTAATTTAAATTTTCGTGTTTTGAAAAAATACTAAAAAAAGGGCTCGAAAAAAATAGATTTTCTCAAAAAAAGAAAGGAACTTGAAAAAAAAAATTAAAAGAAGTCGTCGGTCGGTCTGGGCTCGAACCATGGTATTACATTTTGTGACCGCCCAATATACCAATTAATCTATTTGTAACCATTAACAAATTGTCAAAATTTACCTTCTTATTCTAACGATATTGTAGCAGTTCATTGCCTAAAAACACGGACAAAAAGACATTTTCTAAAAATAAATCCTAGCTAGATCGATTTATTGCCCCCGAAACTCCCTGCACACAAAATTTTATGAAAATCGTTGAAGCCGTTTCCGAGATTCCGATTATATATATACAAGAATTGCTCGTTTAAAGGTATAGGATTTACTGATGAAGAGCTATCGTATCATAGAGGCATTCATGCAAACAAAGCTGTAGTTTTTGAGTTATAAGAAAGTGACCATATTAACCGGATGACCATATTAGGTATCTCAAATAATCCTGTGGACAGTGGATGTCATAAGAGGCACCAGAGGGAAACTAAAACAGGAGGTAGGCGTAGCAGCATAATCCTGATTACAATAAAATAATAAAATACACTAAGCGTAACAATTCGTCGCTAACGCTGCAAAGGGACGAACCTCAATTTTTTTAAGGTACAAGAGAGCAAGAAAACATTTATTGTTCCCCGATGACTAGCTTTTTCTCATCAGAAAATTAATCGTGTTTGTAGTTTTCCATTAAATCTAGTCTTTTGAATTTTGGCGACTCTCCGATTACATACACTAATTTATTACTTAACCGATTTTTTTCTAAGTGGCCAGTAACCACATAAAAACTTTGAATTAAAAATATTTTCTTTGATTACGAATGTTCTGGAATAAATATTTTAATTTTTCTTCTAGAAAATGGTAATGAAGCTATACGCTGTTTCGGATGGACCGCCATCTCTGTCTGTACGACAGGCGCTCACCAAGTTAGAGTTGCCTTTCCAGTTGGTGGACGTCAACTATGGGAAAGGAGAGCATATGACGGCTGAGTACGCAATGGTATGTAAAGATCACATAAATATTAAACTAAAAACATTTTGTGTAAAATATCATACATTTATTGCTGGCATACCTAATATCTATGTTATTTATTGTTCTCTCTCTCTCTCTCTAATTAGAAAGAAGAAAGGGAAAGGTTCATGTTTCCCATTACGAATGGGACTTAGATCCTGTTTATGTGGGACTTATTATAAAATCCCGAAACCTTTCAGCTCGAGTTACAAAACCGCTTTCAGTGCCTAGAGGATTGCAATGTAGTGGACGATATGAATGACAAGCTCGTGGAAACTGTCCATGCGGTCGGAGCTAAGTTCTGCAAGACCCGCCGCAGAAGAACACAAAAACTCTCCGATCACACTCTTAATCTCATGGCTGTTAGACGGGAGATGAGGCTGCAATCGTCAACAGATTTGACAGCATACAGGCAACTGAACAGACAGATCTCCAAATGCATGCGGCGAGACTTACGCAACTTTAATACTGCTCGTATTAAAGAAGCAATCGAGCGAAACCAGGACTCCAAAGTCTTTGCCAGAGATCTGTCTGCCAGAAAGAGCCAACTGTCAAGGCTGAAGACTGAGTATGAAAACATCGTTTCCGGGACACCTGAGATTCTGAGTGAGATTGAGAGGTTCTATGGGCAGCTGTACACATCATCGTTGGAGCCACACGCAAGTGTGAGTAACGATCCAAGAGCAAGTCTATCCGACACTATTCCGATGATATCCCGGACGTCAGTCTAAGCGAGATTAGAATAGCTCTCCACCACCTTAAAAACGGCAAGGCCCCGGGCGAGGATGGAATTACAGCGGAGCTTCTGAAAGCGGGTGGAACACCGGTACTTGAAGTCCTTAAGAAGCTCTTCAATTCCGTCCTCCATGGTGGCACTACTCCAGAGGCGTGGAGCAGAAGCGCGGTGGTTTTGTTCTTTAAGAAAGGCGACAACGTTCTCTTGAAGAAGTACAGACCGATTTCCCTTCTGAGCCGCGTCTACGTGCTGTTTTCGAGAGTCATTACGAATCGTCTTGCACGCAGACTCGACGACTTCCAGCCTCCCGAACAAGCCGGTTTCCGAAAAGGCTTCAGTACCATAGACCACATACATACCCTTCGGCAAATTGTACAGAAGTCCGAAGAGTACAATCTGCCACTTTGCCTGGCGTATGTGGACTATGAGAAAGCCTTTGATTCCGTCGAAATTTGGGCGGTACTACAGTCTCTTCAGCGGTGCCTAGTTGACTGTCGGTATATTGAAGTGCTGAAGTGTTTGTACAGTAGGGCTACGATGGCTATCCGAGTACAGAACCAGAGTACGAAACCTATCCAACTGCAGAGAGGTGTGAGACAGGGTGATCTTATATCCCCGAAACTCTTCACCGCTGCGTTGGAAGACGTTTTCAAGCTACTGGACTGGAAAAGATACGGTATTAACATCAATGGCGAGTACATCACTCACCTTCGATTTGCCGACGATATAGTCCTTATGGCAGAATCGCTGGAGGACCTTAGCACTATGCTCAATGACCTCAATGGTGTCTCCCAACGGATAGGTCTTAAGATGAACATGGACAAAACAAAGATCATGTTTAATGTCCATGTCACACCTATGCCGGTAGTTGTTGGGAGCACTATGCTCGAAGTTGTTGACAAGTACGTTTACCTGGGACAAATAGTCCGACTAGGTAAGTCCAACTTCGACCGAGAGGTCAATCGACGGATTCAACTCGGCTGGGCAGCGTTCGGGAAATTACGACACATCTTCTCGTCAGGTATACCTCAATCTCTGAAAACTAAAGTGTATAACCAGTGCGTGTTGCCAGTGATGACTTACGGATCTGAGACGTGGTCCTTCACCGCTGGCCGAATGAGGACGCTCAAGGTCGTCCAGCGAGCTATGGAGAGGGCTATGCTCGGAGTTTCACTGCGTGATAGACTCAGAAATGAGGATATCCGCAGTAAAACCAGAGTGACCGACATATCCCAACGGATTAGTAAGCTGAAGTGGCAATGGGCCAGCCATATAGCTCGAAGAACCGATAACCGATGGGGAAGAAAGGTTCTCGAGTGGCAGCCTCGTACCGGTAGGCGTAGTGTAGGGCGACCCCCCACTAGATGGAGTGACGACCTGTTAAGACATGCAGGAAGTCGATGGATGCAGGTGGCTCAGGACCGTGCTTTGTGGCATTACTTGGAGGAGGCCTATGTTCAGCAGTGGACTTGTGAAGGGCTGTAATGATGATGATGATGATGATGATTATAAAATAGAATGTGACAACTGTGTGACTTGCCTAGCTTGTAGTAAAAGGATGCAGTAATGGGATATTGGGTTTGTGATTTGTAGGCGATGAGCTATCAATTTTTAAAAAAGCTATAGCACAAGAGCTAAAGCTATTTTCTGCTAAATGTTGTTGTAATAACTCGCGGTTCTTTGGACTGCCTACTCCTTTGGGGATTAAAGGCGTGTTGCTATATATATATATATATATATATATATATATATATATATATATATATATATATATATATATATATATATATATATATATATATATATATATATTGAAAGGGAAAGCAGAAAAAAGACGAGAGACTCCTAAGACGAGTCCAAATGTTTGTTTATTTTATTTCAGTTGATATATTCTGTGTAACACTAGCGATCCGCCCCGGCTTTGCGGCTTTACACGGATGATTTCTGGATCTCGACAACAGCGCCACCTACCAAATCCAAATGTAAATAAACAAATAAACCATCTAGAGACCCATTCAAACGCACAAAATCCATCGAGTCGTTTTTAGTTTTAGCGAGACTAACGGAGCAATTGATTTTTATAATAGAGATGTTATACTTATGTAATAAGTTTCAACGTAGCAGAGCAGTGCCGCAGCTTTATTACGGTAGCAGCACGTATAGTACGTATCAGCGTAAAATACCAACTTAATGCTGCCGTGTTTCGTATGGTGAACCTAGAGAACCGAAGACCTCTTTTACTGGTAACAAAGCGTTCTATCTTGGTTCTCACTGGGGACAACCCATTTCTATTTTGATTCTTAATCGAGGGTAGGTCTTGGTGTCTATAGGCCACAACCACATCATAAACTTACCATAAGGTAGTGCTGCGTGCTTGTTTGTAATTCTAAAAAGAATATTCTGATACCCTCAATTCTCAAGAGCTACGAAGATAAAAAACTTCTGGATTTTTATAACTTCTTAGCTCTTTAAAAGATGCTTGGTTTATGATTTTGAAATAATGCAACAGCTGTTGATATATAATAATGTGTTTGACCTAAAACATGTAGTAAGAGAATGAACTTGGTTTCATTACAGATGAATCCACAAAAAGAAATCCCGGTGCTGGATGACAACGGATTTTATTTGAGTGAGAGTAATGCCATCTTGCAATACATTTGTGATAAATATGCGCCTGCTAATAATCTTTATCCAAAGGAGCCTCAGGCTAGGTATTTTTTTTCTATCCAAATATGTGAATAGTATTTAAGTACTGGCTTGTAATAAATAAGAAAATATAAAATACAAATGCGCAAGATGTATAACAGTACCACGTGATGCTTTTGTGATAAAACTGGAAGATGTTTAGCATGACTAGTTTTCATACTGAGCGCCTGTCCCGGCAAGGCAAAGTTGTTTCTTAGTGCAAATTGTGGATATAAGTAACTAACTAAAAGAAAGCTAAAATTTCTAAGAATCAAAACACTTAATAAAAGTGACGACAAATTTCTTTAGTTCTTAAAATATTAGATTAGAACATAATTTTTACTTGCATGTTCATTTTTCAGAGCCATTGTTAACCACAGGTTATGTTTTAATCTGTCTACGTATTACGCAAACATCTCCGCTTATACAGTAAGTCAACAAAATGTTTTTAATTAAAGCTTGCTTAAAATTATTAGGAATGTCGGTACCACCAATTCGAAAATCAGCTACAGGTACCTTTGTTGTTTAGTTTTTCATTTTTTCAAAGTGTTTCCACTCTTTTGCTCTACTCATTACGAACGATTAAACAAAACGTTTGAATTGAAAACCAAGTACATATCGGCAATAAAGTGTGTTGAGCACCCGATCGTCTAGTTGTTCGGTGGTGGTGCAGTTAAGTCATGTAATTATATTGCTCAACCTCTTTAAATGTGTTCTGTCAAGTACCAAAATTACTGGCTGGCTCTGTGCCTATGATCAAAACTGGCAACACTGATCTTAACTAAATTGAAGTTAATATAATAAGGTGGGTGGACCATGGAAGGCCATGCTCCTTCGAAGGCCAATTATTAAAATTTCTTAGTTATTGCCATTTGATGACAAATTCCTGCTACTTACACAAACTACCATCGAACTGAAAATCACAGACGCGGCGGCGAATCCCTCTCGCTACTATTTTGGCAGTACGGTCCCTCGCTTCATTGATTTCGGGAATCGACGACGTTAAGTTAAGGTGTACCATGGAAGGCCACTTTACAAATAAACAGTTATTATTCGTTTATTTATTGGATAAATGAAACTAACAAATATTTAAGTAATACTTTGTTTTATTACGTGACATATAAACCATTTCTTTTTATTGTAGATTTAAAAGCTATTTATTAAGAGGTTAGAGTAAGTCAGCTCAAATTCTAATTTCGCCCCCACGTCCCCGCGCGTCGTATGCTATGTACCGACATGTTTGTAAGCACTAATACTCTAAGTAGATAGATCGTTAGATACTTATTTCATTAGGTTTATCATATTTATGCCCGTTTCTTAACGCCAACCCAGTCGCTTCTTATTTTTATTACGTTTATTTCCCATTTTAATTTTACGTCGTCCTGTTGCGTAATGTGTTTTCTGATCGTAAGCGACACAACTTCTCCCTTCAAAAGCCGGAGCGATACTAACGGGGCGACAGGAATCAAGCTTACGCGCCGATAGTTTAGGTAATTTCTTTTTACAGTGAAAATAATGGTATTTAAAAAAGTAAATAACATAAGCACTGCTTTATAGTTAGTTCAGTTAGTATGCAAAGTTTCATGATCTTATTTAAAGTATTTTATGAATAACAGCGGTTTATTGTTCAGTTTGGAGGTAACTTTGGATTTTTTTTTCTATCGAGAAAATTTTACGGAATCGTGTTTTCGTCTAACATAAACCTTAACATTAATCCTCAACTTTACCATATATTTATTTCAAAATTAATGCTGCAATACTTTCGGCATAACGGAGGATCTTGCTAAGCCATTTGAGGTTATATTTCCCCTTAAACTTATAACCTCTATATAATATAACGTCCTATAAGAGCCATGGTAGTTTAGAAGGTAAGCGCTCGCTGTAAATTTACACAGTACGCGAACAAAACCGGGCTGGATTCCCGCCGGCACCAATGAAATTGTTAGTTGCAATTTTAATTGCTTGTTTACCACGTGCTTAGCGGTGAAGGAAAACGCCTATATGTATTGAGACAGCGCGGTGGACACTTACTTGCCTTAGAACCCTCTCAGAAATGAAGGGTGGCCTGTGCCCAGCTGTGGGACGCATATAGGCTGTAACTTTACTTTAACTTTTAATATAATCTCAATATAACCTATAAGACTCATAGCATGCCACTCTTCTGAGTTTAAAGCTGCAAGTTATTGTTGTTTATTGTATGGTAACGATTTTGTAGGCTAAAGTGGCAATGTGCCAGCAACCGATGGGTAAGAATGATTCTCGAATGGCAACCTCGTACCGGTAAGCGAAGAGTAAGGTGGCCCCCCACTAGATGGAGTTACGACCTGGAAGGATATGCAGTAACTGGATGGATGTAGATGGCTCAGGACCGTGTTTTATGGCATTTTTGGAGGAGGCCTACGTTCTGGACCTTTGAAGAGCTAGATGATGATGATGACGATGACGCTGACTGTATAGTTTCTGTGCATAACATATAGCATTTATATTATAAACTGTTGTTAGTATAGCCAGTGAAGTGACTGTACATTTGACCAATTCACCAGATGGCCCCGATATTCTTCGATTATGAGCGAACAGAGCTCGGGTTGAAAAAAGTGCACATGGCTTTGGAAGTATTTAATATGTATCTGGATCGTGTTGGTACCGACTACGCTGCGGGCAGTCACCTCACCATCGCAGACTTTCCTCTTGTCAACTCTACAATGACCCTAGAGGCTATTGGTTTTGATTTCACGAAGTATAAAATGGTAATTATAATTATATATCCATACATATAAATAAAAATAAAGTATTTGTCTGTACTATCGAAATAACTGCCTTATATTATAAATTTAAAAGAAGTTTTTTTCCTCGCACAACTTCCTTGTGGAATCGACTACCACTAGAGATTTTTCCAGACCGATACGTCTTAGGGATCTTCAACACAAGAGCCTATTCATTTTTAAAAGGCTGCAACGCATCTACAATTCCCCATGTTGAATGTCGTCTTCACGCACTGACGTACGTGCAGGTATCGGGCCTCGGGGTGACCCCCATTACCCGGGTGTCCTCATGTCCCATTATTATGGGACAGTCCTTGTTGCCTATTCTAGGCTAAATAGCATACCGGGTTTATTCCGTATTAGGTGTTGTATTGTTTCCGTAGTTAACCAACTACGGAAAAAGGTGGTTATCTGGTTGAGTCTGGGTTGGCCTTTCTGCGGCATTGTGGGTTGTTACTCAACTCTCTAATCACATATAGAGAGGAGTTCTCTTGGAAGAGGTCGCCCGTCCGGTGGCCGGGTATGCAACGGCGCAAAGCCGTTGAGATGTTCATGTGGCCCGTTATCGGCACGGTCAAACATGCCGCGCGCTAACCGGGCCACGAAGTCGATGATGTTCTCGATCTTCAAATCCGCCGCTATCACGTCGTTCCGGACGTAGCGACCTGCTCCGACGATCGTCCTTAATGTCAGATTCTGCTGGGCCTGTAGTCGCCGCCTCAGAGGGTCGCTCAGTAGTGCGTACCAGGCCGGTGCAGCGTAGGTGATAATGGTCCGGATATACATCTTGTATATCCGGAGCTTGGTTCTTATAGGCAGCTTGGATGCCAGGACCGGCAAGAGCGTCGCCCGCGCACATCGGGCCCGGCGGATGACGAAGTCGACGTGCGCGGTCATGCGCAGCGTCCTGTCGATCCTACACCCAAGGTAGGTTACAGCCTTCTGGTACGCAATCTCCTGGCCGTTGAGGGTCAGCGGAGGTGGTAAATTCCTGAGACGGCGAGTGAGCAGAGCGGTCGTCTTACCAACGTTGACGACCATCCTCCACTCGTCCAGCCATGGTGGCAGCAGGTCCAGCAGACGCTGCATCTTGGCAGTGGCTATGTGGGCTCTTCTGGACGAGGTGAAATAGGCGCTATCGTCCGCGAATAGCGCCAGCTCAACGTCGTCCTCCCACTCTTGAAGCCTGCCTGCCAGTGTAGGTATATCGTTGGTGTAAGCCGCGTACAGGACTGGAGACAAACAGCTGCCCTGTGGGACGCCGGCTTTGATGGATCTTGTTGCGGATTCGGCGTCCTCTATGCAGACGTAGAACTTCCTGTCTTCCAGGAAAGACGCTATTAGCCGCAATATAGCGGGAGGGACACTGGTCTGTTGTTCCAGTTTATATAATAATCCTGCGTGCCACACCCGGTCGAACGCCTTCTCGATATCGAGAAAGACGCCCAACGATATGCGGCCACGATTGTACTCTGCCGCAAGCAGGTGCAGCACTCTAGTCAGTTGTGTGACTGTGGAGTGACCCCTCCTGAATCCGTGCTGCTCCGCCCGAAGTTGGATGCACGGACGGAGACGTCTTAGCAGCAATCTTTCGAACAGTTTAGCTATATGTGGTAATAGCGTGATCGGCCTGTAGTTGGCAGCTCTACGCCTGTCCTTCCCGGGTTTCGGCAAGACGATGATTTTGCCTTTCTTCCAGTCCTCCGGGAAGTGGGATGTCCGCAATATCCCATTGTAGAGTCGACCAAGCTCTACTATGACTCTATTGGGCAACTGTCGGAGTGCAGCGTTGGTAATCCCGTCGTGCCCCGGCGCCTTCCTCGGTTGCAGGCAGGTTACTGTCCTCCGCAGTTCTGCGGGGGAGATGAACCAATCTCCTGCAAGAGGTGGCGCGGGCGACGACAGGAACTCCTGTACGCGACTTTCCTTCCGGGCATGAAGCTCCATGAACTCCGCACTTGCTGTGTTCGGCATAAATTGCTCCTCGAAGTGCTCGACTAGGATATCCGCTCTGCCCTTGGCATCGTAGCATCGTTTGCCCGTATTATCAGTCAGCGGGCAAACGGGAGGTCTGGATTTGGTCAACTGTCGGTTTAGTCTATAAAGCGACACATCTCTCTCTTCCGCCTTCTGGATGCGCCGATCCCAGGCTTCGCCTCTGAAGGCCTGGACTGAAACCGACAGTTCCTCCGTTAGGGTGTTCAGCTGCGTTTTGATCCTGGGGCAGCGAGTACGCGCCCAGAGCTTTCTCAGCGCCCTTTTGCGCTTGATCTGCACGCATATCTCACGCGGCAGATCGTCTCGCCTTGCTGTAATCGGGACGACCGTAGAAGCCGCGTGGAGGGCTTCCTTGATGTTATTGGTGATTCTAGTTGCAGCGGCCTCTACGTCGTCCGCTGTGCATATAGGTTGGTGTGCTGGAGGTCTCTGCTGAAGATGTTGACAGTAGAGCCTCCAGTCGACACGGGTTTTAAAAGCTCTAGGCGGCGTAGTCACCGCCTTTAAGCCAAGGGTTATCAGTAACGGGAGGTGCTGTGAAGGGAGGTCGTACAGCACTTCTACCACTATCGGATAGTTGACGTTCCTAGTGAGCACGATGTCTAATACATCCGGGTGCCTCCTTGGGTCGGTAGGAACGTGTGTTGGCTCCTCGGGACCTAGAACGTCATACTGGTTCTTCTCAGCATCTTCATATAGCTCACGACCCGGCGGGGTGATCACTCTGGACCCCCACGCCGGGTGTTTGGCGTTCAGGTCCCCGGCGATGATTACAGGAGTATCGCCCTCCATTACCGTCCGGATGTCTGAGGAGCAGAATGGAGTCCCTGGCGGGCGGTATGCTGCGTATATTCTTAGTTCCTCGCCCGCCGCCTCCATTCTTATGCCGATTGAGCGCATAGTCTGGAAGGATGGTAGGTCCAGCTCTTGGTGGACGATGTCCCTCCTCACTAGAACCGCCGTCCCTCTATAGGCGGCCCCTCGAGAAGTGACCTCGTCCCTTCTATAGATGTGGAAGTTTGGCAGCTTTATGCGCGTTTTGGGATTCAATATTGTTTCGCCCAGCAGTATAATATGTATGTCCTGTTGCTGGGCGACAGTGCGGAGTTCCTGCAGCTTCTGCTGAATTCCGTCCGGGTTCCAGTACATTAGGCGCAGGTTATTATCCTCCATAATGTCTGGCCAGGAGGTTTGCCAGCGCCTTCATGATCGCTGTTATTGGGTCCGTCCCGGCTCTGATGTCGGCCAGGACTTGCGTGCCGACCTCGATGGCAATCCCAACTAAGCGCTGGATTGCATCAGCTGTTTCGAGGCCGGCCGTCGGTGGTCTCCTATCTGAAGGCGTTGGTACTGGTCTCGGGCGTTGGACTTCTTGTTTTTGAGTAGAGCGCGCTCTGTGTGTAGCTCGGGCTCTCTCCTCCGGTGGAGCCCTCTCCTGCACTCTACTCACGCCCTTTTGGGTGGTCTCCTTTATAACCTGCGCCTGAGGCGCTATTGGTCCTGGTGTCGGGGTAGAGGTAACAGCCCGAGGAGGCTGCGACTTCTTTCGGCTTCTCTCCCGCCTCCTCTTCTTGGAGGGCTGCCGTTCTGTGGCAGGGTTGGCGGGAGGTTGCAGGGTCGCCCCGGTGGTTGCCCTTACCTCTGTGGGTTCCACCGTTTCCTTGTGTGGTACGGGTGGGGGGGGGGGCTGGTTGTCTGCCCTTCCCCGTGATGGTGGCCCACCCGTCTTTCTGGATGGTGATGGTTTTTGGGCGACTCTGGGGGATCCTTTTCGGGTCCTCCGGGAGTAGCCCCGGTACGGTTATCCCCTGCCTCCGTGCAGTCCTCCTCAGGACTGGGCAGTGACGGTCATTGGCAGTATGATTTTTGCCACAATTGGCACATGTGGGTTCCTCCTCTCTACCCCGAGGGCAAAGGCTCGCTATGTGCTCCCCGGCGCAGCGTACACACTTTACCGGCCTGAAGCAATTCGCTGAGGCGTGTCCAAAGGCCTGGCAGTGGTGGCATTGTGCCGGTCCAGCTTTTCTTTGCCAGGCCTCAATAACTACTCCTCTCATGAAGAGTAGTTCGTCAACTTCGTAGAGTCTTTTAAGCTGCTCCATGCTCAGATGGTCGAATTGGGCAAAGTATACGCATCCTGGTCTGCCCCTTCTCGGTGGGATTGCTTTCACATATTTGACCGGCAAGCCCTTTGCCTTTATGGCCTCCTCGATGGTACTGGTGTCGGTTCCCATTGGTAGGCCCCGGATGCCCACTTTGGTGGGCTTGTCTTCATCCGGGGTATAGCAGTACCACGAGATACTGGGTGTTGCCTTGGAAAGTTCAACCATGTAGCGTTGAACAGTCCTGAATTCGGTGGCGCTTTGTGGTGTGAAACGAACCCCCTTCCCGAACGGACGGGCATTCAACGGGTGGCCTAACATTCTATTAAGCTCCTTGAAATGCCTCGTCCAGTCCGGGAGGCTCTCGGCCACTATGGGCGGGTATCTGGTCTTCTCCTCCTGGTCGGCAGGCTTATCAGAAGACGCTGCCGCCGGTTTGGGTCGTGGCACTGCTGGCGCCGCTACCATAGGGGCGTAGCTAGTAGATGGCCGTTGGCCATCATCCAGCGGACGCCCGGACGGATTATCGGTAGTCTTCTTCGGCGACGTGGACGGCGAGTGTCCTGCCGATGTATTTGGAGCTAAGGTCGCATATGTTGTGGCACTCCAACCATACGACCATTCTCCTCCCTGCTCTAGATCTACAGCTTCCATGCTGGAGTGGTGTTCCTCAGATCTAGGGGGAGTGGGCTTGGTCGGCGATGGCGACTTCGGTGGCGATCTCCTTATCGGCCTTTGGATTAGCTCCTCCTCGGATGACGAATAGTCCGAGGAGTTGGAGGATCCTAGGCACTTCCTCTTCTCCTGCATTGATGCTGCAGTCTCAGGCGGAGTGTGCCTTCTCCAAGACTTCTTAGCCCGCTGCTGTTGGGGGACCGGTTCCAGCCCCGTCGTACCTTCAGGTACGATGGGCGAGAGCGCGGTCCTCGATGCGGGTCCTTTCCCTGGAGATAGGGGCTTCCTAGTAGGGATCTGCGAGTAGGAAGACACTACTCGAGTCCTTTCTGGGTTGAAGATGTCCCGGTATGCTATAGGTCGCTCCAGAACACTAGTTCGGTCCGGTGGTTTTCTAGATCTCGGTGGTGGCTCCCCCTTGTCGTTGTCCTTATCGGACATGGTGAACCTACCTAAGTCAGTCGTCTACTAATGGCCCTGTCTAAATCCAGCCGATCGGCTGTAATGCGCGACGCGGATGGAGGTAGCAACTACGTTGGCGTAATCTCGTGGGGCACTGCCTACTCCTTTTACAACAAAAGGATTGGGGGAAGTGCAACGGTGGCACTTTAATACGCGACTAGGCACAGGATGCACGGAGCGCATAAAGTGCCAAGAATCACCTAGGGGCCGGTGACCTCGACGCCTCACGGAATCACGGGACTCAACGATCGGCGGAGTTTGTCGAACCGGCGGTTATTTGCAGCCACTGCTAACTACAGATAACGCACACCTAGGAGATCCTTATCGATTCCCCCCAGGTGTTGCAGTTGTTCATGGGCGACGGTTGTAACTTACCGTCAGGTGAGCCCATAGATATAATAATGAAGCTGTTTTTAATATTTCTATGGGAGAGCCGTATGCAAGTTTGCCCCTATCCTATAAAAAAAATTATTGAGCTGAGAGCATTGTTTGCGTGTTATTAAAATATGAATTAACATTTTTAAAATGTTTGTCTGCCTCTCTGCCTGGGCTGGGCTAACAATCAGAATAGCTCAATCGAATGTAATGAGAGTTTACGAACAGGTAGGGGTAAATACCAGGAGTGGCTATATTTTATCCGGAAAAATTTGAGGATATTTAAAAAAAAAGAAGTTATAAAATTACTGGTCTTTGACTATCTTAAATCTAAATATACATCCTACCCACGCGAAGCCACGGCGGGTCGCTATCGCTAGTAAAAATGGTTGTGAGTATAGTCCTTTATCGCTGTTAACTTTCTATTTTGTAATTAATAGTAAGATATTTATTTTGATAAGAAATGACAAAATTAATGTTTTAATAAAAAGTAGAACCGTCCCTAACGTCTTACAAAGAACTTTCTTTTATAGAATATGGTTGACAAACAAACACACAGTCCACCTGATGGTAAGTGGATCAAAACGCAGATGCGTTGTCACCCCTGAGGACTAAAATGGAATGTCTCGTTTCAAGTAAAGTAGGGCCTCCGGTCCTCTACACTTGCCATACGAAACATAGCATTATTAAGCTGCTATTTTACACTGGTATTCAGTGAGAGCTTGGTCGTTCCACGGTCGAGCCGACCCATTCGTGCTACAACCATAATATAGCTGTAGAGTCGTTCTACCACGTATAAAAGAACTAAAAGAAATAAAATAATATCCACATAAAATCACTTTTGAAATCGGGGCTAAGTCAATCATTATAATGCGATAGTATTAAAAGTAAGTTCCTTATATAGTTGGTTTTGACTTTATTTTCAAATTTAAATTAAACCACTCTGAAAATACATCGCGTAATATGCAAACAAAAAACATACAGTCGAAATTAAAACATTTTTGAAGACTTCTCAAAATCAGTTTTACTTAAATTCGTTTTATAAAGTATTACTCATCGGATATAATTATATCATTTGATACCCTGTATCGTCATTTATTATCGTTCCTTATAAAATTATATCATTTGATACCCTGTATCGTCATTTATTATCGAGATACTGTTACACAAATGTCCTTTATAATGTTGAGATAGTATGTCGAAATTCAATCTTTTAAAAATTGGACCCTTTATAAATACCTTTCAAATGGAAAGTTAATTACTTGCGCAATAATTATATATTTTAGCGTCACGCAGTAAAACAAAACAAAAGCTCGTTAATTTATTTAGGTATTTTTAGGTATTTAAAATACCTAACTGCCTTTGGGTTAGAGGCTATAAAAATGAATAATATAAATATAATAAACCTTAATAAAATAAAACCATATTTATTTTTTCATGTGTTATATTTACAGGTACACAAGTGGTATAACCATTTTAAGCAACAGCATCCAGAGCTTTGGAAAATTTCAGACGTCGCTATGAAAGAAATTCAACACTTCGCAGCAAACCCACCAGATTTATCTAACCTTAATCATCCTATACATCCGATTCGTAAAATAAATAAGTAAAGTAAATAATAACTACAATGCACATTACTCTACTTTTAGATATATTTTTTTTCTATCCGGACCCCGATACGCATTTCTTCAAGAAGCCAAGGCACGCGAAACTACAACAGTCGGAGTGATTCATGCACTGTAAAAAAATGTTTTCGAATTAATTAAATCGCCATAAACACACATTTATAAACAATCTTATAATAATGTTAAGTCATTTTAGTCCAGTTGTAAAGTTACGAAAATCTTAAGGCCTCTCATGTAGGGCACTTTCACAGAATATTGAACAAAACGTAATAGCCGTATTATGGCTGAAGCATAAAAGAGATTGATCGGAAAATGACAGCTCGCGGCCTTTCAAGCAGAGCTTCATCTCAAAATATAGAAGTTGTTATACCTGTCACATAGAGCTTAGTCGTTTTAATTTAGTTAAGGGAAGCAGCAAGTTGTGACCACAGGCCTCCTTTCTTGAGCACTGAGATGCTATTTTACGCTGGTATTCTGTGAAAGCGTGGTCCTTCCCTGGTCCAGCCGACCCATTCGTGCTACCACCATAATATAGCTGCAGTGTGGCTCTACTGCGTAAAAGGATACCTAAGTATAGATCATATCTAATTCCTTTGAAATTTGTGGTAACGCTTTCTTTTAATTTCAAGCTTAATACAAATCGTAATTCATTGTCAAATTCCATAATTTACATTTTAGTTCGCAAATTTCCGCGTGACTTGTTTCGTGATACTGATTCTAGTATAAGCCTAATATTTGTTTTGATTGGAATTAATAACTTAATTAAATTTAATGAAATATGTGCATGAAACATTTTATTATTTCTTTAAATTTGCGCAATGATTTTCTTCATCGCTGACTAATTTAGCATACATAAGCACTTATAATTGAAATTCACAATTTCATTGATACTAGCAAGGATTGTGTTCGATTTGCTCGTACTATGAAAAATAAGATCTCGATCTCTTATCCTTCGAGCAATTGTTGATAAATACAAAGTTAGTAGTTTTACTTCGACTTAAAGGTTGACAGACGAATCTAAGCTTACTAACATAGCTTGAAGCGGTCGGAACTCGGGCGGAACTTCCCAACACCTACGTTAATGCTACTCACATTACATTAAGACAATGGATTCGAATAAATTAGAATGAGTGTACATCTGTTTACACGCGTAATACTATAGTGTCCCACGCGGTAAACTGCTTGCAATATTTTTTTTTGTAGGAAAAGGATGACAAGCGAGCACACAGTCCACCTGATGGTAAGTGGTTGCTGTGGGGCTGTGGCACATAGACATCTATATACATATATCCTCAATTGCGAATCAAAATGCAGGTGCGTTGTCAGCCTTGAGTACTAAGATGGAATGTCTCTTTTCCTTATATTAATATTCAGAAGCTGTTTGTAATCTGTGATCGAACCCGAAAGGATAAAAGGGGTAAAAAACAATCATCGTCCAAGACAGTATTTTTCCAGGAACAGAAGTTCTGGACAGAATGTATTTCTTAAGATGCATCCGAATCGGCCTAGAATTATGTTCTATAAACATAAAATAAATTCCGCCCACGAATTTGACAATTTCTCATTTTCCAACTAGACAAGTTATTGTAACGGCAAAAATTAGGACGACAGTGTAATTATGTAATGCTGATGGGAACTCTGCAATTATTATTTCTTCACACTTGGTTACTTAAAATAAAATATAATAAAAAACATAAAAACATCAGATTACAATCAACACTGTAAAACAACGAAACAAAACGTTTTGTTTCGTTAGACCACGAATCTCACCAGAGTAACACTATCACACTGCACGAGAATACCATTATCAAAAAATTAAGGAGAGAAAATATTACGGTACAATGACGATAATGGTCACGGCGACACTGTGATGACACTGCTGTTATTATCTTTGTACTTATAAAAATTAATTAAATTATTTTAATGCAATTATATATATATATATATATATATATATATATATATATATATATATATATAATACTAAGACCAAAAATAAGTTTGGAAAAAAGTAAATATAAAAAATTGTATTAATTGTTTTACAATACATACAAAAGTTCCAATTTCACCACATTTCTTTGTAGAGCTTTCGAGCTCAGGATCTGTTGGTCCCTCTACTGGAATACTCAAATTGTTGCCATCGACATCATCAAGGGGAACCGGTACATCTTTAGTTGCGAAGACGGCCCCATCACTTTTACCTCTTATTAAATTTCCGGTCGCGTATTCAGCGACGCATATCAGCGCGACGGACAACACAATCCATGAAGGAGTCATTCTGGTAGGAAACAGACGCAAACACTGAGTGTGACGCACAATTGTCGCCCGATATAGGGTGAGTGTTGACACTAAGTTTTATGATATATATATGTGCCATATATACTTCTCTACACCCGCATCAACTGAGTGAAACTGCCTTTAGCGATAACTAAAAATGATGTTACATCTGCAACAGGAGGTTTATATTTCCAATAATAGTTTGTTAATTTGAGAATGCTTACTAAATTAGTGCTATTATAAGATTATATGTATTTTTTATTTCTTACTAGCTGGTACCCGGTGTGTTGCAGCCACAAACGAAATACTTGTGTAAATATCCTTTTAAATGTTGTACAATTAGGAATGATAATACATTAAATTAAGTTGAATAATGATATAGATTTCAAATAAATTTGTCCACACCATACGTGCGCCACTTACTGTAAGTTAATTATACAACGCTAATGCTATAGCTTCAGGCAATTGCAATACAAGAAATAGGTTGACAAGTTTTACCGCATTCTGAGAAGTGGTACTTTTTGGGAGAGGGCTATGTGCTGGAGTTAACTACCGTCGGCTGATGACGACGATGATTAATGATGAAGCATTTTGTTTACGTTTTGTTTTGTAAGATTACTAACCTATTTTAAAAAAGGTCATTGAATTTTGACTCCTATGATCAAAGTTTGATCTGTGGTTTTTTAAACATGATCCGTCTATGAGATCAAATAATTTTGCTGTCCAATACTGTCATAAGGACGACCAAATAGGTTTCTGGTCTGTGCCGTCGATCTGCTCCATTGTAGTGAATAGTGTTTGATATTAATATAAACTCAACGTATTAAATCAAAAGGAAAAACTAGCTACTTATAGTGAAATAATAAATTATTGTTCTCATTTTAATTTAAATCGTGAATAGGTGTCAATTTATCCTGATTATTTATAGAATAAGTGGATGTTGTGGGCCATAGACATCTACATCGGTCCTCGATTAAGAATCGAAATGCAGATGCATTGTCACCCCTAAGAACTAAGTTAGCATGCCTCGTTTTCATTCAAAAAGGTCTCCGGTTCTCTATACTCACCATACAAAATACAGCAGGATTAAGCTGCTGAATTTTGTGAGTTTGTGATGCAAAAAAAATCACTTTTGTCAAATATTCATTTTAATTTTTACTTCTCAATTTGTAGAAAGAAAGCAACCTGTATTAGTCTATTTAATGTACTATCATTAACCTTGTTTACATTCACAGAATTTTTTCTACTATCTCGTATGTGTACATATACTGTACTAAACTACGTAAACTGTTCGATATTTTTATCGCAATAGGCACTTAATATAATTAGGTCCACTATTATTGCAAGAATTATGATTTATTAAAGGTGGACACGGCGAGGTCTTGGAATTCTTTACCGGCGTCAGTCTCCCCTGGTCGCTACTACTAGTTCCTTTTCAAGACAGGAGTGAAGAGCCATTTTCTAGGCTAACGTGTTTCATTCTCATCTCTATGGTCACATAACATCAGGTAGGATCTTGAAGAAACATCTAATTAAAACGGTTTTTTTTTCTAAACCAATATTCTATGTCATAAAAACTATGTATCAAATATCCACAGCACACGAGAATTACTGACATAGCCCAACAGTAGACTGATCATAGAACACAATTATAACCTATAGGAATAAATCTCATTTCTCGAGTGGCAGCTCGTAGAAAAGCAGTGTGGTATGATTTCTAGGAGATAGAATAACAATACTGTGGAGTGCAGTCTATTGATGAAATGGAATTCCTAGGTCTGCTTCAGTTTATTTTCTAAAGCGAGTAAAAGTGATCAACTACATTATGTGACATTAGTAAAGAAAGACATATGATATAAAAGTCTCACGCCTGTCACCCGGAGAGGCAGGCAGAGACTACGGGCTTACATTCGGCACTTCGGCGACAGACCTGTCTCGCCTCCTTTACGTCCACTTACTTTGATTATGTAGACAGGTATATAATCAAAGTCCACTTACCCACGCATAGTTGCTCTTTTTTATAAAATAAGTATGACGGACGAGCACAAAGACCACCTGATGGCAAGTGGATGCTGTAGCCCATAAACATCTACCGTTACCGTTTTCACCTCATAGGGGGGATATTTGCCATAGTTGCCACGGCTGGCAAGCGGGTTGATGACCGCAGTTTTTTATTTTTAGTCATCATTAAGAAGACATTGCTGCTCATCTCCTGATTTGTTCCCCGCTGTCGCCTCTCACGACACCCGCGGGACGATATGGGCTAGTGGATATTCTAACATCGCCACTTCACGGTAAGTTAAGGTAATTTATCCTCAATTAAGAATCAAAATGCAGATGCGTTGTCACCCCTGAGGAATAAATAAGATGGAATGCCTCTATTCCAGTAAGACGGGTCTCCGGTTTTCTACACTCATCGTACGAAACACAGTACGTTGATATTCTGTGAGGTCATTATGCGACATCGATGTCGAGCCGACCCTATCGTGCTACAGCCGTAATATAGCTGCAACATATCATTAGAATGTCGTAAAAAATGGTCGTCGGTTAAGGGTACCCAATTTGGTACATCTTCAATATGTCGCCAATTTAATCCATAAATTTAGTACTTACTAATTAGTAAGTGCAGTCTATATACACTGGACAGAGGCACCCTCTAATTTATGAGAAAGTTATAGACTACTTGCTTCACCGTGTAGTTTCGATGCGTGTTGGCGGACTACACATAATTTCCTTAAAATATTTTATTCCTTAGATATGCTGGTTCCCTCACGATGTTTTTCTTCACCATGTTGCACAAGATATGGTAAATCAGCACTTGCAATTTCTAATGAGCAATATATATTCTAATTAATAGGTGTCGGATGGCATCAAACATGCGAGCACGCATACCGTAAAATTTATGACCCCAAGCTACTATGGCTCAATTGCGTAATAATTTTTCAGTAAATAAATTAAATGAATTACAAAATTCGAAGAACCTTATGTTTCGTTGTTAAAAAATTGGCAATAAATAGTAGTTAATAGTTTCATGGCACTTCAGGCAACTCTTCTTAGTCATAAATACCTTTTTATTTAATACAAACTTACTTCGTTATTTTGACAATAACAGATGATAAAAAATGTCATGTCGCAAGTAACTGTGTACACACGTGCCTAGTGAATCTTCTTTATGACATATCATTCTTTTTTGTTTTATATTTTACCGAAGTTGGTTAAATAATAATAGTATACTAATGAATCCACAACACGGCGGTAAACGTTACAAGAAAACGTGACGGTTTTTTTTTAAATATCGTACTAAATTTCTGCACTACGTTGATAAAAAAGTTTCACTTCAATTATTATCAAATTTTTAATCTATGCTTACTGAAATTGAAAAATTCAAAGGTAAATTCAGTGGAACATTTGATTGCAAATATCAACATAATATATCTATGTAATTAACTTGGGTTCAAAGACATTTAAGTAGTACTTAGTATCACAGAAATCGTAATAATAAGACAATAGTATATATGTATATTTAAATGTCTTTGGTTGGATTAAAAAATGATATTGTCATTTTACATTGAATAATTCAAACGCCTTTTTTCATAAGAAAAAAGTCATTTATTGTAACGGAGTATTTACCCACAATATTAGGAAGGCATTAATATTGTGGGTGAGTGCCATTTTATAACAAAAAAATATTTTTTCATTGAATTATGGAAATAATGGAAACCGGTTGGGGTTAGGTCTGGCGAGTACGGAAGACGACGTATGATGTGGTTTCTAACTGCTAGTCTTGCAATGGTTTCGAGCAGCGTGAGATCTTGATTTTTCATGGAGTAATAATCAATAGAATTATTCTATTCTCATAAAATGGCGAAGATCAATAGATAAGTCGTGGTTATTTCTCTGAGAATTTCGTCCATCCATCAATTCAATTTCGTGCTCCATCATTGTTCGAAGTTCTTTACAATACGCATTAGATTTAGTACACACCGGATTTTAAAAGGCTACAGTGAATTACGAAGAATTACGAATTATGAAGTAACCACCAAACCATTAGTCACCATTTATGGTTGTCCTTCGCTTTAGGAAATTGTTCCGGTATTTAACCTGGATTCAGCCATTGCATTATTTTTTCGCTTGCGATTTACAATAAACTGGTGTCGCCGAGAGCACACATGCAAGCGGTTACGTCGTATTATCACTACTAGAAAGTAAAGACTCACACACACTCATCATAGCAAGTCTCTGTGTAAATGGGTTTATTCATGAGCTGTGGGTGCATCATAAATAAGCCCATGTGTACTTCTTGTATATTTTTATGTATTTTAGAAATTTAGTGCATATGATTCAATTTTGTGGTTAACCAACGTCATACCATGACGTTAGTTCTTTTGTTGTTTGATTAGAAACGGCTTCCACAATTTATTTTAATTCATCGTCATCCCTAGAGTCTTGTTTTCTTCTTGATTCATTCGATTAAATCAAAAACGCTCAGTGCGTTCGTTAGCGTTATACTTCCCAAGATATATTACAATACAATATAATTTCCAGGAGTAGCATTGTATGCTCTTCTGCTGAAATTTTGAATTTATTATTGAGATGGTGCGCTTACGCCTGAAATAGTCGGGAAGATTGCTACTTCTACCTTTGCTTTTTGTTTTGAAGTAGAGTTATAAGTTGTTTTGTGCAATATTAGTTTTAAGTAATATATGATGAATAAATTACATGTTATTAAAAATTCTGATTGGTAAGTTAATATGAATACTTTACAAACATATAATTTAAATTAGGTAGGCCCGTTCGGAATATCACATGTTTTGCAGTTTATATAAATAAATAACTACTTCCGTTTTATTTTTTGTCTTCGTAAACACGATCACGTGTTCTTATATCGTTCTAAGTTTAAATAGCTCTCTATCCATCAGTGTAGATGCATGTGAATTCTTGGCACCTTTTTCCAATCCTTTACGATTTAGCCCCAAGCCCCAATACCTGAAATGTAAGTTTCGGTTTTTGGGTTCTTCTCACGATCGTAACCTGTGATCTTCCAAAGGAACTACCTGAGGTGTTTTTCCTCGATGTTCCAAATGCATGTCTCAGTCTTTCGCCGCTGAGGTCATAAGGCTTTGGAATAAATTACCTCCACTTGTCAGGAAACCATATATTATGTTCGTATAATTCGTATGCTTAAAATGTGTCTATTAGGTATACATGTAAAAGTTGCGCATGTTTTTTTATGAGATATAGAGTATATTATTTAGGTTATTTGTAGTACTTATTTATAAGTGTTTTTATATGTATGCTATGTGTATTTTATACTTACATTTATTCATACATTTTTATGGCACTTTTTTATGGTAGAGAATGCCTAAAGGTATTAAGTCTGCCCATTGTATACTTTATATGCAACAATGATTTTAAATATATTTTTTTTATAGAAGAGGGGGCAAACGAGCATGCGGCTCATCTGATGGAAAGTGACTACCGCCGCCCATGATCAACTGTACAACTGTACTGTGAATGTAAACGATTCCAAAGAGAGGTCGTACGAGGAAGGAAACTCCAAGTAAACGTATAGTGGTGGACCGCCAAGCACCCAAATGGTGTGGATGGCATCGTGAGTTTTGTAACGATGTGCGTTTGTGAAATTTGGCGGCTGGAATTAATAAATAAATAATATAAATAAATCCTATTTCCGATATAAGTTGGGACATTATAATTCATAAAGCACTTAATAAGGCTTAAAGAAAGAATAGATAAAAGTTAAGAGTATATGTATACGCGAAACATGATTTAGCAACGCAAGTACGTGAGTGGTCTGAAAAATTTCCGACCTAAAAAAGATACAAGAACATTTTTTCATTTTTCTACATAGTCTCCTTGTAACTCTACGCACTTTTCCCAGCGATACCACCATCTCTCTAACTCGTCCAAGTAGCACTCGGAGTTTTTCTCTCCAAAATAATTGTTCACGAATTAGATTGCTTCCTCATTTGACGAAAATCTTTGGCCTCTGAGCTCAAATTTTAGAGGGAACAAAAACAAGTCGCTTGGGACTAGATTTGAGTAAGGCAAGCAGTTCGAAACTTTTTTCAATTTTCGCCATGACAACCGCTAAGGTGTGAGACGGCGCGTTGTCATGAATTAAGTGTGGTGGATTATATGTAATTCTTTTAGTATTCTAAGCTAGCTTTACTACTATTCCTCTTGATGGTGAGTGGGTGATGCAACCGAAGATAGTAAAACGCACTGACTTGAATTAATCATAACCTATTTATTCCTGCCTTAAAGACTTGTTATATTATAACTAGATGAAAAGACAGATGTTGGAGACTTATTCCATTCCTTTGCTCTACGCACGAAGAACGATAAAGCAAGTCATTTACTTTAAAAGAGTAGTATGAGAATAGAATAGTTGTGTGAGAGATTATATTTCAAAGGAAAGAATTTTGAATAATATTAGAGTTCATGAACACCTGCAGGTGAAACAGGATTTTCTTTTTATGCAAATGTGGTCGTTTTTCCGCAATTTCTGCCTTCAGCTTATCAAATTATCATGCGTATGCCCCTGCAACGGTTTTTCTTTTTTGAACATAATCGATTAAGACAACTCCATGACTACCCTAAAATCATTCGCAATCACTTTCCCAGCTAAAAACAGTTTTTGCTTTTTTTTTGGAGCCGGTTCCTCCTTTGCAGTCAACTGTTTTTACCGTATTTTTGTTTCGGACGTAAAATGGTGTATCCAAGTTTCATCTACAGTAATTAATCGGTGCCAAATATTCAATTTATTGCACCTAAACTGCGCCAATAAAGCGTTGGAAATATTAATTCGAACACGTTTTTAGTCTAACGTGAGCAAACGCGGCAACCAACACGTTGACAGCTTTCTCATGTCTAAATTGTGCTAAACAAAAACTAAAATATGTGACAAACACGTTGTTTGGACATTTTCATGGTCTCTGCTATCTCTTTCAAGTTAATTCGGCGGTCATCTAGCAACATTTGGTGTACGTTAAGATGTTATCGTCAGTAGTTGCAATTTTTGGACGTCCCGAACGTTCATCGCCTCCTAAGCCCTCACGGCCACGTTTCAATTCAGCTGTTCAAAATTTCACTGTGGTAAATGTTGGTGCATAGTCTCCATACAGATAGTCCAACTCATCTTTGATTTACGTAAGTGTATTGCCTTTCAAACACAAAAATTTTATGACATTCTGATACTCAATATTTTCTATTTTCACAAAAACACTCACGTCGACTCACTTAAACCACTTTCGAATAACAACCGTGTCCAAAGTGGCTGAAATTTTGGTAGGTTACTGTCAAAAGATCCATAACCACAGAATAAATAATAGTACTACGTAGCACGACTACATTCAGCAGCTTTTATTGACGAGTGCTGCCATCTTCACGTTGAGGTCGGAAACTTTTCAGAACACTTCTTACTGTCTTTGTCACGATAGTGTGTCTTGAAAAATTGAGGTTTTGCTTTTGTAATAATATTTAGCTTTATAGAAGAATTTATATCTAGAACATTATTTCAATTTCTAAGCAACATAAAACATGTAGGTACATATAATTTGGGAAATTTAAGAAAAATTTAATAATAAGTAATACTTTCTTAAAAATCATATATTCTTGTTAAAATGTGAAAACAGAATTACATTACAAAATTTATTTTTTAAAACCGAAAAGGCAGTCGATTATTCCATTGATAATTTGGCGTAACAGGCTTGTTTTCATTATGTGGCGATAGAAGGTTCAATCCTTGATTAAGAGGCGGATTTAGAGGCATGGGTATCGCTACCGGGACGTTTAACTTTGGCAAATTCAAGATGCTGCCGAGAACATTTTTACAAAAAGCTCCAGTTATTCTATCCGCCATGTTGCCCCACAACCCCATTTGACAAAATCTGAAAAAAAAAACGATATCGGCAAATCACGGACATTAAAAAATGTATAAGAATATAAAATCACATCATTACACATTTTGATATATTTATTTAGTTGCAATGTAAGTACTTTATTGTATGTGTAGGTGTGCTGCGCACACACATGTAAACTTCGCAATGTTGTATTGTAACTATATTATGTAGTGAATAAGATTTTTCAACCAGTCACTAGTTGCCCGCCAACTGTATGGCACGTTCCGCTATAATAAATATATTAGTAAAAGATTTCATCTTTCATTATGGTCACCAATAGGCACCCATATGGAGTCAGCTCCTAAACTGGTGACCCCGACGTGATCAAGATGACCGAAGTGGTCTATGTGATGTTAATGCAGTAGTGGGCAATATTCGCGTGGTTGTGATCGGTGGACAATAGATATAGTAACATGAGTGCGCCGTTTCCGCCTACGTCACAGAACGTGCCGCCTGTTAACGTGCCACCCGTTCAAGACATCCAGCCACCTGCGCAACCGCCCATTATGGCGCCAGGTGTAGATGCAGTGTCCCTACAGTCTCGCCTCGCAGACTTTTGGACGGACCAGCCACGCGTATGGTTCGTACGCACGGAAGCTATCCTCGCACCTCAGAGGTTGAGTGATGAGGCGAAGTTTGACCTGGTCGTGTCTAAGCTAAGTAAGGAGGTTATCGCGCAAGTGACGGACATATTACTCAACCCGCCTCCTACCTACAAGTACGACGCACTCAAAGCTCGGCTACTCCACATCTATGAGGAGTCAATGTCGAGGCAGATCGAGAAGCTTATGAGCGAGCTAGAGCTGGGCGACCAGAAACCATCTCAGCTGCTTCGGCGGATGCGTGAGCTCGCTACTGACAAGGTTCCTGATGAAACCCTTCGCGTCTTGTGGCAGGGTCGTCTTCCGACACAAGTCCGAGCCGTGCTAACTGTGTCCGACTCCAAGGACCTGGACAACCTAGCAGCAGTTGCAGATAACGTCATGGAGGCTGTGCGGCCTTCCTATGCCGCCACCGCTACTTACACCGTGCCAGCGCCAGCATCTACTACCGCCTATGACTTGGCCCTGTTGAGAGCTGAGGTGGCTAAAATAAAGGCTACCGTGGACCGGATCGATCAGCAGAGGTCGCGGTCCCGCGCCCCTGATCGCAACCGGCGTCGTTCACAGTCCAGGCGCCGTAGCAGTCCCTGCCGTCCCCGGAAGGAGAACTACTTATGCTTTTACCATTACAGGTTCCGAGAAAAGGCCAACAGGTGTACGAAGCCTTGCGCGTGGAAAACAACACAGCCGGAAAACTGAGCAGCGAGGTACAGTCCGAGGGTCTTCAGGTCTGTACCGTTTTTCCATTCAATCGTTTGTGTGTGTCAGACAGTAACTCCGGACTTAGATTTTTAGTTGACACCGGTGCCAATGTGTCTGTTTTACCAGCCGTGAGAAAAGATCGTCTAAATCAGTGTAGTGAATATAAATTATACGCAGCTAACGGCAATGAAATCGCAACTTACGGTACCAAGACAATAGTGTTAAACTTAAACTTACGCCGACCTTATCGTTGGGAATTCGTTGTAGCAGATGTCAAACAACCAATTTTGGGCGCCGATTTTTTAGCGTACCACAAACTATTAGTTGATTTAAACGCGCGTAAATTAATAGATAAAACTACAGAATTGAATGTTTCGGCATCTGTTGTCAATGTATCTCAACCTAGTGTTAAAACTATTGATGTAAATCATCCATATCAGGATTTATTGTTAAAGTATCCGGACATCACTAAACCAGCGTCATTCCGAGAAACTGCGAAACACGATGTCGTCCACTATATCGAGACCTCTGGCCCGCCCGTGCACGCGAAAGCGCGCCCGTTGCCACCTGACAGGTATAAAAAAGTTAAAGAAGAATTTCGCATCATGCAAGAACTGGGCATCTGTCGTCCTTCAAAGAGCGCGTGGGCTAGTCCGCTCCATGTAGTTCCTAAAAAGAATGGAGATATAAGACCTTGTGGGGACTATCGCCAGCTGAATGCGATAACAAAGCCCGACAGATACCCGATTCCTCGCTTGAACGATTTTACTTTTATTCTTCCGGATAAAAAGATATTTTCAAAATTAGACATCAATAGAAGTTATCATTTTATACCTGTCGCACCAGGTGACGTGGAGAAAACCGCTATCATAACACCATTCGGACTTTTCGAGTTTCCTCGAATGACCTTCGGTTTGCGCGGAGCAGCACAAACCTTCCAGCGCTTTATGAACTCCATTTTACAAGGTCTTGATTTTGTTTTTTGTTATTTAGACGACTTACTTATAGCTAGTGACAACGAAGTTCAACACAGGCAACATTTAGAAATTATTTTTAAAAGGCTTAATAAATATGGAATTTCAATTAATTTGGCAAAATGTCGTTTCGGACAAACTAAACTAGAATTTTTAGGACACGAGATTAGTACCGACGGCGTCAGGCCGTTGCAAGATAAGGTTCAGGCAATTGTGGAATTTTCGAAGCCGAAGACTGTTGCAGAACTAAGACGTTTTCTCGGTATGGTCAATTTTTATCGAGCTCATCTTCCCAACGCAACTTTATATCTAACAGAATTAAATAAATATCTTAAAAGCTCAAAGAAAAATGATAAGACTCCCATCGTCTGGACGGATAGTGCGAACGAAGCATTTACGCAATGTAAGGCAGGTCTCACACAGGCCGCTACATTGACGTACCCTAGAGTGGGTTCCGCACTCGCTTTAATGACTGATGCATCTAATACATGCGTGGGAGCAGTCTTGCAACAAAAGGAAGGAGATAGCTGGAAACCATTGGGCTATTTCTCAAAAAAATTGACCACCACCCAACAGCGATATAGCACATACGATCGCGAGTTGCTCGCTATATACTTAGCTATAAAACATTTTCGGAAATTATTTGAAGGGCAAGAAATAACCGTGTATACGGACCATAAACCTTTAACTTTTGCATTTCAAAAGGTAGGACGCGATGAAAGCGAAACGCCTCGGAGAACGAGACATTTAGCTTTCATAAGTGAGTTCACTACAAATATAAGACATATAACCGGTACGAATAACATCGTAGCTGACACCTTATCGCGCATCGAAGCCGTGACTATGCCAACTGCGTTGAATTTCGATGACATTGCAAATGAGCAGCGTAGCGACAGTTATATCATGAATGTTATGTCTGGTTTAAATACCGATAATATTTTGTTAAAGGAACTAGTTATACCTATGTTAAATAAGTCTATTTTTTGTGAGATGTCTACTGATACAGCTCGTCCGTACCTACCGGAAAAGTTTCGACGCCTAGCTTTTGATAGTTTACATAATTTGAGCCATCCTGGAATTCGTTCTACGCGAAAGATGTTAGCCAAAAAGTATTTCTGGCCTAGTATGAATCGTGATGTTTCTTTGTGGGCAAAAACGTGCATACAATGTCAACGTTCTAAAGTTAACAGACATACGGTATCGAATCTGACTAAGTTTCCGGAAGTAGAGCGTTTTGAGCATGTGCACGTCGATATCGTTGGCCCTCTTGAGATCTCACCAGATGGTTATAGATACTTACTCACGATAATCGATAGGAGGACCAGGTGGCCTGAAGCTTTTCCGTTACGAGACATTACGGCAGAAACTGTTGCCAAACATTTATATGAAGGTTGGATTTGTCGTTACGGTTGCCCGATAAAGTTAACTAGCGACCAAGGTCGCCAGTTTGAGAGTAGTCTTTTTAACCAGCTGTTAAAAATGTTGGGGGTTAATAGAATTCGAACTACTCCTTATCATCCGCAAAGCAATGGCGCAGTTGAACGTTGGCATCGTTCTTTAAAAACAGCACTTTCAGCTCGCCTGTCACATGGGTCCTGGGTGGAAGAGCTACCCACAGTATTACTTGGGCTTCGCGCGGCCGCCCGCAGTGACTCAGGGGTTAGCGCCGCCGAGTTAACGTTCGGACGAAACTTACGTCTACCGGGAGACTTTTATGACGGCTCTTCGAACAACCGTAACGTCAATGATTATTGTTTAGTGGATAAGATTAGAGATACTATTCGTAGTTATAAGCCTACATCCGACGATTCACGTAACTGTCATAGTTTTTTTGTGCACAAGGACTTACGTAACTGTGAATATGTCTTTGTTAGGGACGATTCAATACGTAAACCTTTGAAACCACCCTACGACGGTCCATACCGCGTGATAAAAAGGGGCTCAAAAGTTTACCTAATTCAATTACCCGATAGACAGGTACATATTTCTATCGACAGATTAAAGCCTGCATATGTATTAAAGGAATGTGATGGTAACGAAGCAACGCCACGCCAAAGTAACGCTGACAACGCAGCGGATGTGGCACCTGCGCATGTACGGTTTCCGTTACCACCGTCCACACCGCTGACGTCGTTGTTACCCGGCCCGAGCAACCCGATAACCGTGAAAACAACGCGAAGTGGTCGGATTGTTAAGTTACCTTCACGATTTATAAGCTAGTGTTAATATAAAATATATATTATACAATTACATGTCTAAATGATAATCAGGTTTAGTTACTATGGATGTGAAAGTATTATTTGCATTGTCAAGTGCATAATATTTTCATTCAGGATATTCAAGTTACATTATTTAAGTTGAATGTAATTGTAGAGGTATCGTGTTCAGTATTTTGCGTATACTGCACTTTCATATAGGTTCCAGGTAGCTAGTTTAGTTATAATGTATTTTGTAGCGGCGACGGTATATATATATAATTTCATTCGAAATACTTCCTTTGCGATAGCATTAGCGCGATAAGTTTTACGATTTTTACTATGGGTAATTTTCAAGAAAAACCAGTTATTGTTTCTCAGGCTCAAAATACTGTAGAGAATAAAGTGGATAATTTTCAAACATGGTTATATGTGATAGCCAGTTTTATGGGGGCGATAATCCTGTACACTATTTGGGTAAAGTTTAATAAGAAGTTCAAAAGCTGGTTTCGTCATCAGGTGTTAATGACAGGCGTTCCGATATCGGGCCAGAATATGGGTCAGATGATAGGTGCTTCTAGCACCAGTCTGCAGCATGTGCCCGCGCCCGCCGCGGCCGCCACCCCTTTCGCGGGGGTCTCCGTACAGCCCTGCGCACAAGCGCATTAGCAAGTTTTTGTTGTTAGTTTTAAGTTTATATTCATTGTATAGTTTTAAGTTTTTTGTATTCATTTTTTGTAAAGGGGGAAGTATTGTAGGTGTGCTGCGCACACACATGTAAACTTCGCAATGTTGTATTGTAACTATATTATGTAGTGAATAAGATTTTTCAACCAGTCACTAGTTGCCCGCCAACTGTATGGCACGTTCCGCTATAATAAATATATTAGTAAAAGATTTCATCTTTCATTATGGTCACCAATAGGCACCCATATGGAGTCAGCTCCTAAATATGTATTTATAATGACAAGTTTCCACTGTAAGTTTGCTACGTATAACAATCTATGAAATCCTATTTTCAATTATCTAGTAGTGTGAGAGTTGAATAATACTGGATGACCTTTTTTACCGTCTGTAAAAAGAAATAGGGTGTAACATGTGAACGGAGTAGAAGCCTACGGCACTGATATTTTACAAAAATTTATAAACAAAAATTTTGAATTAAACGTCTGAAATTTTTTTAAACAATTACTTTGCCCTCTGCCCTTGAATCCCGCGAAGTGACAAGGTCAAAGATGCCTACTAAATTTATTGTTTTATTGCCGTTCGTAAAGTAGGATTGGATATGATTTGAATTTCGATCGATTTTAATTAATTAATTTATTTAATTCAAAATTTTTATTTTTTGTAAAATATCCGTGCCATAGGCTTCTAATCCGTTCACATGTTACAACCCTATTTTTTCTAGACGGTAAAAAAGGTCATCGAGTATATAATCTAAGATAGTGGTTTCTGACTTATGGCAGAACTACAAATCAAATAACCAACAAGTTTACTTAAACTTGAAACAGCATCTAATAGTACGATGATTGTTATGAGCCTCCTGCCAAGCCCTATTTGATGAATCATTTTTGTCAACTCTACTGTGTGCGGGCCCATATCAATGATGATGATGATTCTATTAGTACACAACATTTCGCAATGCATTTAATCTACAAGTACGTACAAATATTTTTCATTTACGTTTATAGGTTGGAAGTATAAAGTATTATCTGTATTATAAACAAATATAAAAGGCACCTATAATAATTTAAAGTATGCAGTAATATCATAGATAGGTTATCGTTAATTGTATTTTTTTTAATCTAAATTATTTCTTACCTAAAGTTCTTATCCATAGTGACTATATCAGAAATCTTAATGAACTGGTCATTTTCAGGTGAGAAAGGCAAGAAGTCGAATAATTTCGTATTGTTTTTCGTCTGTGTAGGACTCAAGTTGTGAGCGAACTTGCTTATAATGCCCACGAATGACTCCCGGACGCGATTGTCAGTGGAGGATACTTCTAACCCAAGTGGCTTCCCTTCCTCGTCCAATGGTTCAAAAATATATGCAAGTTCGTCTCCATGCGACGGTCCTTTCACTGGTGCCTTTAAATTATTATTATCGTCACCCTCTGTAAAATAATTGAGTTTTATATAAGTAATATTTTTATATAAAGATTTATATTATTATATTAAAAATTTTTTATGTTAAGTTTTATATAAAGATAATTATTAAAAAAAAAATAATTTTTGTTGAAAAACCAACCAAAAAAGGCTGAAATTGGGGAAAGCGGAAACAAAAAAATAGGAAATGGTTTTACCTAGATATTAATTTTGGCATAACTTCAATATTTCTAAATCATCTTCAAGGGATCGAAATTGATAGATAATATTTTAATAATATGGTCCTGTAACTATGTAAGTACTTAGTTTATTTGTTGTTTAATTGCATCTTTTTTATGATTTTTGGAAAAAAGATCCAAACTATGTTTAATGTGCTCGTGTACTATAAACTAAAACACTTATTTATTTAGCATTGTGTTCGCGATCAGTAAGGGATTATCCGTATACCCACGTGTGAGAGGGACACCAGGTAGAAAGTGCGAGCCTTTGCTGAGGTTGCCAACATGTTCGAAGCTGTAGAGGTAGGCCGGGCTGCCGGTGCTCCACGCACGAACACTCTGGTATGCGGGGAAGTTGAAGAGTGCGTCCCCTGAAAGAAATTTTTACATTTATGCATAAAATTTCTATGATTGAAATGGGCAACAGCGTCCTCCTAATAACGACTAAAAATAAAAATAAACTGGAGTTGCCAATCTGCTCACCAAGCGCTGCAACTATTGCGAATATCCCTATGAGGCAATCCCCGGGGGGGGGGGATTGCTATGTTCAGCAGTGGACTTAAGTAGGCTGTAATTGTAATGGTAGTTTCGAAGTAGTTAATAATACTGGGTTCCAATCAGAAAGGGGCACATAGAATATGGCAATGACATTACCAAAAGAAAAATTATCTTTTTGTGTGATAGACCCATGCTGCAGCTATGGTTATCGCACGAATGGATCGCCTCGACCGGGGGAGGACCATCTTTCAAAATACCAGCGGTAAAATAGCAGCTCTGCTGCTGTTTAGTATGGTGAGTGTAGAGAATCCGAGAACCTTTTCCGAGTCCTCAGGGGTGATAAGCTAACGTGACCATTTATTTTTTGATTCAAAACGGGACATTGGTTTATTTAGGTCAATTAACAGAGAGTCAATCAAATTTATATTTCTAATTTATATTATTTTTAATTTATATTAATAAAATTTATATTTCTCACAGGAACAAATTTGCTTTAATATAGCTGGTGGTGATATTAAGTAAGAATGAAACTCTTGGCACCTTTTTTTATATTCACCTAAATTATCAACATCGCCTTTAGAACTGAAATTTGTAATTCGTCAAAAACTTCTGCATCTTTAATAAGTTAATATATTCCTTTTCAATTAATACATCCAGAGATTTTTGAACGTTTTCCCATGCGGAACTTTTTTAAATCTGCCCAATAAAATATCTCCATTTATTTGGTAAGAATACACGTCCACTGCTCCAGATGTTTACGGCTTGTTTCATAAAATTCTGTAGCCGCCCTTTTCACCAATTCCTCATCTAAGTCAGTGACATTATCTTTCGATTTCTCTTTTAATTGACGGACCGTAAATGAAAGAAACTGATTTGTCTGTTTCTGAGTCAAATTGTCTTTTAGTTGATTGATTTTTTTTTTGCAGCTTCTATACTATCTATAATAGCCGATACAGTCTGAACTTCAAGTTTCAATACAGCTTGATGAAAACTTGCTGACTTAGCGTGTAAAGAATAAAGCCTAGATTCGGATGTGGGATCTTCAAAAAAGTATTTTAGTAACAAAAACACAAATTTTCACTCGGTTTCAGAAAACGGGACAATTTTGCGTCCCATAGTTCATTTCAGGGACATCGGGACGCGTAACTATAAAAAGGGACAGTCCCGTTTAAAACGGGACTTCTGGTCACGTTCGTGAAAACGCATCTGCATTTTGACTATTAATCGAGGATAAATGTGGATGCTTATGGGCCGCAGCATCCACTTATCATCAGGTGGACTGTATTCTCGTTTCTGATTTTCTATAAAAATGGTAATATTTCATTTTTTGCGGGGTTATTTTTTATTAATACTATGAAGATTTCATGAACATAATAACAATACCTAAAAGCACCCTCACAGATTGAATAAGTTTTTTATATACATATTAAGATAATTTTAATTTATATTGTCTTGGATACACATAGCCCTCAGCACAAGTTTTTGTCATCGACTTATTCGTATCGTCATCAGCTAAAATTGTATGGAAATAAAAACAGCGCAGTGTCGTTAGTGTGTCGGAAGCAAATATAACTATTTTTTGTCATGCAAAATCACTCGATGGCGGCAAGAACAGGGCCTGATTTACCAACAGGCTGATTATGCTTATAAGCCTAGGGCACATGGTCCGAGGGGGCGCTGAGATTGCCCACTTACTGAGAGAATAAAACTTGGTAAGTATAAAGTTCTCTATAAGGTATAGAGTAAGTGCCGCAAGCATTTTACTTGTTACACTTTCTTTATTTTCGGTACAAAACAAATAATTAGATTACAAAAATAATAATTAGAATTATTTCGTGTCTTTCGTCTTTCATTGACTGAGTGGCTTTGATTCAAAAATTTTAAATTGCTCAATCTCTCTTTTCTACCTCTAATTTAATTTTCTTTTGCCAATGCTGTCCAAGAGAAGAGCTTCTGTCAGCTATCTCATCCACGTCTGCACAGTAAGGACAACTCATTGGCCCATGCCGCCAAGAAAAAAGCCGATCTTTTAGGGTCTCTTTTGCGTTCAACTTGATCACTCTTAAAAGTAAAGTTACAGCCTATATACTTCCTACTGCTGGGCACAGGCCTCCCCTCATTTCTGAGAGGGTTTAAGGGCAAGGAAGTGTCCACCGCGCTGCCCCAATGCGTGTTGGCGAACTTCACATGTCTTTGAAATTTTTTTTTTTCTTATTACTCAGACATGCAGGTTTCCTCACGATGTTTTCCTTCACCGCCGAGCACGTGGTAAATCAGCACTTAAAATTGCTATTAACAATTTCATTGGTGCCGGCGGGGATCGAACCCGGGTTATTCGCATTCTGTTATATTTACAGCGAGCGTTAACCATCTGAGCTACCACGACTCTATCACTCTTAAATTAACTCAATTCTTCGTATTAAGGAATAAAGTTAATTTCAGACCGTTTATAAGGATGCGTGTAAGCTTAAATAACTCTCTAACCTACTTCTGTAGTGTCGATCACTAGGTGGCGATAACCGGTGAGTGTTGATTACTGGTATTTCATATCGATTGTCGATTAATGGTGATTTTAAAGAACTTCAGTTTATCTTTTTAATTTAGTATAGTATGTTTTCTTAGTATAGTAGGTTTTTTGATTATATTTTTGGAAATCTTATATAAATAAAATTTATATTTTTCTTGATACTCTCTTAGAGTCGACGCTACAGCTTCTACATCATCATCATTACAGTCTTTCACAAGTCCACTGCCGAACATAGGCCTCATGAGCCACATGCATCCATCGACTTCCTGCATGTCTTACCATACCGTCACTTCATCTAGTGGGGAGCTACCCTAAGCATCGTCAGCTGTTGCATGAGTAGCTGACAAAGACGACTAAAGTCTCCTCTATAAATAAACAGATTATAAAAACACACACATGGATTGAAAACCAGCTGCAAGGTAAATTGGATTGGAAGTTTATGACCTCAAACGTATTTTTCATTTCGAAATTTACTACTGTCTCATTTCTTAACAATATGAAGAGAAAATTGATATTTATCTAGCAGGATCCTCCCTCGATTGTGTCAATAATTTCAACTGTTTTTATCTTCCGTATTAATTTTTTTATGCAATTGTTTGGTTTATTCAATGTTTTATAAAAATTTTATTGTATATATCTTTAAAGTAAAGTACTGTAAAATAACAGCCTGTATAATATGTCCCACAGCTGGGCACATTGCTCCTATAGCTTTAGAAGAGTTTTAGGAGCAGGAGAGAGTTCCGCATCAATCCATACCTATTAACAGTTTGACGGTTGGTAAATATTTTTAATAAAATTATATTATTTTGTTCTAATAAATACTCTACTATTGCTGTCCCAGTTCTTTAGCATATCTAATAATCATTGTCTGAACATCCTCTCTCGTCAATCACTATTAATCATTTGGACGTCACTATTGTCATCTTTGAGGACTTAAATGTAATTCCTCGCCTGCAAAACCGAAAGACAGCAACGCCACTACTGCTACTTGGTGGTAGACATAGGTATGAGAGTGTGATACCACCAGATAGATTGCTGGGCAGAAACGGAGTCTAATGCGATATTTTAAATATCAAATAAAAGAAAGATTATAAATCTACGTAAAACAAAAAAAATCATTTTATAAATACAGAATCGAATAACATGAACTTGACCGTTCTTATATATAATTACTTAAAAATGTTTTGAATGCTTTACATGACCAATGTTCATGGTTACCAAAAAACGTTATTCAATGTGTAGTTTTCGCGTAAATGTATTTATGTTTATGTTAAAATGTATTTAAAAAAAATGAGAATAATTTGATTAATGTCTTCAAAAATCAAACCATTACCCTCATTTACCCTAAGTAAATCTACCAAACGAGTTTTCATTCACCCTCTCTAAAAAAACTTCTGAACCCCAAAAAACAGGCGCCCCTTTGATTGGGTTTCGAAGGGGAGTTTTTATTATTACTGTCTATAGCTAGGCTGCAGCTGTGTAGAGAATTCATAATATCATTTTTAACGAAATGCTAATCATAGCTAAAGGTATTGTAAAACCGGGTTATATATTACGTAAGTATATGCTCATCAAATAAATATACAAAAAATTACATAATTTTTTTTTACTGTACAAGGGTGACAAACGAGCATGCAGTCCACCTGATGGTAAGTGGTTGTTCGGGCCTATAGACATATACATCTTTCCCCGATCACAAATCAAAATGCACATGTGTTGTCACCAGTGAGGACTACGATGGAATGCCTTAATTCCAGTGAAATGGATCTCCGGTACTCTACACTCACCATACGAAACACAGCAGCGTTGAGCTGCTATTTCACGCTGGTATTCCGTGAGAGCGTGGTCCTTCCCCGGTCGAGCCGACCCATTCGTGCTACAACTATACTACTAATATAGCTGCAACATGGCTCTATCAGGTTAAAAAACCGTGTAGTAACGGTGTAAGAATATCCACTACTCCATGTCGTCCCGTGGGTGTCGTAAGAGACGACAGAGGGAGACAGGCAGGAGATGGACAGCAGCATCTTCCTGATGACAACTCAAAATGACAAATAAAACCGCGGTTGACAACCCGCTCTCCAGGCGCGTCTACTATGGCATGAGGCATGCCCCCATGAGGCAATCTATGGTGTGTTCAGAAGTGGACTTTTATAGGCTGTAACGGACGGAGCGATGAATAATTAAGTTTTCGACGGCAGTTAAAAAATTATTGCTGTTATTGCAGTGAATATTTCGACATAGTTTATATGTTTAATATTTCGACATAGTTTATATGTCGAAATATTAACTGCTTAATCATATTTGTACTACTTAAGTACATAAAACTCCACAGCGTAGGCCTCTTCCATAGATTGACTCAAAGGTAGGATTTTGCCATAGTTGCTACGCTTCATAGGTGGGTTAGCAATCGCAGTTCTTTATTAGAGTTTCATCAGCAAGATGCTGCTGTCCATCTGTTGCCCATTTCCCTTCGTCACCTCTTACGACACCCACGGGATGATATGGCGTATAGGATACTCTCTCGCCCACACTACACGGCACAACTATACATTTCAAGAAGCCATTAAAAATTAAGCTTACTTAAAAATCCATGGTTATTTTTTCAAAACCTGAATACCATAGCTTGATTTTGAGAGAAACACTCTGAACTCTCTTCGACATTACATTTCGCTCTTTACAGAATGTGCACAAGCAATATTATATAATTACATTTCTATAAAATTTTACTTTATACAAACCAGTGGCTTCGGCAATTTGTGTCAGTCCATCGATAGCCTTCAACGAACTGTCAAACAGAGCTTGATAATAGTCTGGTAACGGCAAAATCAACTTCGAACCCTCAGGATTGATTGGAATCAGGCCCTCAACCCCATGTACGACATTGCGAAGACCACCAATCAAATCTTTCTTTATGAAGTCCTTAACGGCGCTTAGCTGATCGATGAGGAATTTCGCATACTTTCCTGTAATAAAAAATTTACGTAATAACATTCAGAAGTATTTGCCACTGTGCGTTTTTATCAGGTCCTGCCTAAAGTTTATACGACAAAACAGAGGGACGGCCGGATAAAAGAATGGGACATAAAGAGTGACCCTCCCAAGTAGCATCACATGTGGTATAACAAAGCGCTACAGTAGCCGCTAATCAGGTATATGTAATGGCTTTACCCTCTTACGTAAGTGCTACAGTAGCGATAGAGAACTTCTCAATCGCTTCTATGCCACTGAAAAGAGCCCACTTATACGGGCTTCATTGCTACAGCAGCGGTACAATGGCGGCATGGTGAATTTGGAAAGCGATACAAAGGTGCGTGAAATAATATTTTGGAGCTAAAAGATATACAAGAACTCTTTGTGCCACCTTTATAGAATTTGAACAAGATTGCAACGAGATTGTAACTCGTAACTAAATCTTAAAGCATCTTACAAATATTTTTTACATGATACATAAATACATAAACACTCACGCCTGTCACCCAGAAGGGTAGGCAGAAACTACAGACTTCCATTTGGCACGATCCTGACACACCTCTCTCCCCTTCTTCACATCCATACACCTACGCATATATGCTCGTCGGTTAAGGGTACTCCTAATTTGGCCCGTTTTCAATAAATCGCCAATTTGGTCGATAAATTTTCGCCTAGGACGTCCCTTTCCGACTCTGCCATTCACTTCTGCAACATAAATTTTCTTTGTCACTCTTTCCTCGTTCATTCTTTCCACATGACCAAACCACCGAAGCATTCTTTTCTTAATCCTGGTCACAACATCATCTTGCAAACCATACTCTTCTCTTATTACACAATTTCTTACCCTGTCATTCAGATTCAGCCCTAACATACTCCTTAACGACCGCATTTCTACTGCGTTGATTCTTCTCTCGTGATTCTTCTGCCACACCCAACTTTCACTACCATACGTTAAAGTAGGTACTAACACAGCATTGTGAATTGCCATACGTGCCTTTTTTGATACATTTTGACTCTTCACAATAGAGTGCAATGCCCCATTTACTCTATTTCCATGATATTAGATATTAGATATTATTATTTTTACATGATGTTAGGAATATTATTAAAATTATTACAAGAATTAGTGACAGAACATTTATATAACAAATATTATTTGAAATTGATCGTGAGGTGTAAAATGATTTAACTTGTTTACGTAGAATAATAGTGCGGGCATCAGTGTTCTGTCAAAATATGCATTGCCAAATTTTTCATGAGCTCACGTAACCTGTAGAATTTGCAGTAATTTGTCTTACTCAAGTGCATTAAAATTTTAAGATTAATTTTCAGTTTCATTTCGATTGAGTTGTTAGAACTTATGGTCAATTTATTTGTGCATGAAAGGCAAAAAGATTTTTTTATTGTAAAAATTATGCTCTTGAACACAAGAAAAATTATTGTTTTATTGACATACATAATTCATCACATACTGCTATGTAACGTCTACTACCTATATCCATTATAACGGTTTTAGAAATAGTACGGCGCTAGTGATAATTATTTTGGAGCTTGAATATCTACAATCACCGAACTCTGGAGTAGTTTTACGAATTTTGAGGTACAAGAGCATCTTTAATAACCTCAAATGGCTTAGCAAGATCCTCCGTTATGCCGAAAATATTGCAGCATTAATTTGGAAATAAATATATGGTAAAGTTGAGGATTAATTTTAAGGACTATGTTAGACAAAAACACGATTCCGTAAAATTTTCCCAATAGAAAAAAAATCCAAAGTTACCTCCAAAATAAACAATAAACCGCTGTTATTCATAAAATACTTTAAATAAGATCATGAAACTTTGCATACAAACTGAACTAACTATAAAGCAGTGCTTATGTTATTTACCTTTTTTTTAAATACCATTATTTTCACTGTAAAAAGAAATTACCTAAACTATCGGCTTCTTGAAGCTTGATTCCCGCCGCCCGGTCAGTTTCCACAGAACACTATTACTACTGTCAGTTTCACTTCGGCCTTTGAAGAGGGAGGTTGTGTCGCTTACGATCAGAATACACATTACGCAACAGGACGACGTAAAATTAAAATGGGAAATAACCGTAATAAAAATAAGAAGCGACTAGGTTGGCGTTAAGAAACAGGCAGAAATATGATAAACCTAATGAAATAAGTGTCTAACGACCTTTCTACTTACAGTATTAGTGATTACAAACATGTCGGTACATAGCATACGACGCGCGGGGAAGTGGGGGCGAAATTAGAATTTGAGCTGACTTACTATATCCTCATAAGAACATTTTTACTATCGAAAAATTTCGGGTTCGTTCGTAATTTCAATTAATTTTGTGTTAAACACGCATGAAAAATTAATTAATAATTCGTGAAAATGTTAAAGTCTTGTACTTACAGACTTTACTGTATTAATAGTAATACAAGACAGATTAAAAACTCTTATAGCCGTATAAAACATATTTAGCATTCCTAATGCAAACATTGGCTATATTTTAACGCTATATATCGCAGATATACTGCTTTTGGTGCTTCTGTCGAGCTATAATTCTCCAATACAGTAAAAGTGGTTTTTAAAATTTTCATAGATCTATTGTAAATCCGTAGACTATATACTCGAGTGCTATGTACAATACTTTGGCTTCGTTATTCCTCTTTTGGATGTCATAGTGTTAATAAGTATATTTATAACTCGCCTATTTATGCAACGTGTGCACAAACGCTCTACAAACCACTTTTTTTATCTCCAAAGCCATCATTTCACTACTTAACGGCTACTTTATCACTCTGCTTTTAAAGAGATATAGGAATCTGTTTTATACAGGCAAAGAAAGGCACAAAATTGGTCAAACAGCCGTCATACAGGAAAAGAGCGATACAGTTTCTGCTTATATTGCTTACTTGGGTTGTCATTGCCAAGTAAAAGTAACGGAGTCATAAAAATCAGATATAGTTTAAGAAAAATTCGCCTTCTCTCTCTCTCTCTCTCTCTCTCTCTCTAACATAAAATATCTTTTAAATTCGGTGATTTGTCAAGTATGTCCCAGAGACATATTCACTCAATGCAGAATCAACATTTTCCAATGCGGAACCTGTTTTCCCAAAAATATTTAGAATTTGTTGCCGTGATTAATATTGAGCAGGAGAAAGAAATATGAAGAGAATGGTATGTAGAAAATGAAATGTATACAGAATGTATACAGAAAAATTAATTTACAACAAATTTTGTATTAAATATAGTCTATACATTTAGAATACTTGTGCAACGCAAGTGTCATAACTCATAACGGAAGCAGAAACGGAAACAGATGTCAAAAGTAAATTTTAGCGGAAACGGAAACGGAAACAGACGCGGAAATACAATTTTTTACAAATATAATTTTTATTAAATAAATAATATTCAAAAATAAGTAGCAGTAAGCTATAAGTAGGTATTTTATGTAAAGTAGTTTAACCGTTTTTAATCTATTCCTGTTTTCTTCATATAAAATCAGCTCTGCTAAATAATTGCTCACTGGCGACGCTGCTAAGAGTAGCTGATAAATATTGGTGCACAAATAGCAAAACATTACGATATTTGTGTGCATTTAATTTCGACCACATAGAGCGATACTCGTGTAGCAGTTGTTTTTCCTTTTTTGTACTGCTGAATGTGTTGGTGTGTCTCCATAAGAAGATTGTCACTCCCATTATTTGTAGTCAAGTCTCGCTAGTCTTTACTCATACTACAGCTGTATCACATGGTTTCTTACATTTTTAATGATGAATTCATCATTGATGATAACTAGGTTAACTTCATTCTCAATTTGAATTCGGCAACTTTTAGGAAGGTATGTCGTCATCAAAGTTCCAATCAAACCGGTATAAAAGTTGCGGAAACAGGAGAAACGGATGTCAAAAAGCGTGCAGAACTTCTGCATTTGCGGCAGCAGAAGCAGAGTTCTGTTGCATCACTAATTTAGAATCAGCATGGTACCGATCAACGTCAATTCCCATCATATCCCATCATATCCCGTCATATTATATTTTCTGGGACCGTGTTATAAAAGCGTGCACATTGCCATTGCCTAATGGAGGAATTACTGACTATATAGACTCCATTTATTGGCATTACTTGTGTCGTTCCTATAGTGCCCGCGTTATCAACCGAGTCATCGAGCAACAAATCGTTGTAATCAGTCTTTCATTGGGCATATGGAGCGTCATAATGATGTGCGTAAGAGCAGGTAGAGATTTATAATAATAATGTCCTCCAGACCGAATTTCGGCCACGGTGGCCTGCCTCAACGGAGGCGAGGCATCGGCGCAGGACAGGATTATAGTGACCAAGTGTATGCGCAAGCACAGGTGCACTCTCTATTCCCTCACTCTCATAATCCGATGGGACGGTAAGCCAACACGACCGGAGAGAGATCAGGCGCAGGACCAACGGCTTTACGTGCTTTCCAAGGCACGGGGGTGAGACACCGCCAACTTCCTGACTCCGGGCAGCGACTGGGAATTTTTTGACAGAAAAACTCAATAATTGATTTTTGTCCCGACCCGGGATTCGAACCCAGGACCTCATGATCAGTAGTCGCACTACTACAACCACTAGACCAAGGAGACGATAAGATTTAATGAATGTTTTATTAAGCTGGGATATTTTTTCGGGATAATTTTTCAATTCATTTAAAAACAAAAATATATTGTGAATATAATTTTCGAGTCACGCAAGTTCCAACAAAAAAGTAACGACTAACTGAAGGAGAGTAGCTTTGTCCACCGCGACAAGGTGAACTCAGGTAGCTAGTGTAGTGTAGTCAGTAGCGGCGGTGGCCGATGGCACATTCCTATTGTTATTGACATTTACGGCCCGACGAGGCAGTTGATAACGCGGACACTATAGTATGACACATCGAAAAGGTGGCTCCGGGCTAACGCCGTACTTATCCAAGTGAATACATAATTTCTGTAGAAACTTAAAAAACGCCGTTAAAAGGTCTAAATTAGTGTAGCGCCCGCCGGGACGATTAGAAATTGTCAGAATCTTAAAATATTTAAAAAAATTATTGATTAAATTAATCAAAATAATGAGCAAGTAAATTAAGAATATTGATGTTATGAATATATTTGAGTGATTCCCAATCATATAGATTAAGTAGTTTCGTTGTAATTTCAACTATAGTGATTTTTAGAGGAGTTTTCGCAAATAATTATGATCAAGTCAAAATTATACAATCGTGTTTTTGAACAAGCAAATTCAAGATAAAGAGAAGAATTTACTTATATCAAAATTCCACTTTTTCGTTAGTGGTGCCATAGTCCTATACTATTTGATGAAAGAAGGTGCATTTTTTCGCGGTGTCGCCTTAACAGATGTACATAACTGTTTCATGAATTGTTATTGTTTTAATGTACCTACATGGTTTATTTTTATTTTACAGGAAATTTTAAAACAGATACAATGGGTGCGTTTAGCAGAAAAAAGCGCTAGCAAGCGCTTGTAAGCAAAATGGCGAAACTAAACAGTTTTCGGCCAGGACACGTATGCTAACTTCAGTAGCACTGACACAATCCGCCATTTTGCTTATTTAATTTGTTTGTTTTGAAGTAGAGTTTATAAGTTGTTTTGTGCAATATTAGTTTTAAGTAATATAATGACATGAATAGACATATACATGTTATTAAAATTCATGATTGGTAAGTTTTTAATATGAATACTTTACAAACATATATTTAAATTAGGTTAGGTTCCCCGGTTAAAACTAACTTCGTGTCCTAGAGGAAAATAGCTACTTACGATTTGACAGCGCTTACCGCTTATGATCGCCATTTTGCTTACAAGCGCTTTTTTCTGCCAAACGCACCCATTGATTACTAAAGAGTAAGGACTAATATGAAATACATGAATGATAGTAATAGGAGAGTACCGAACACAGCTTTCGATGTTTCCGCGGAAGTGACGCCTGTGAGCAGCGGGCAGTGCTGGCGCTTCCGCTGCAGCGACTGTGCCGGCTGCTCCGACACCAGCGGCGGGAGCGCTCGTCTGTCGTCCTCCTCCTCCACGCGTGCGCCGGATCCTAGCACGCATTCACTTCATTAATCAGTTTTGCTAACTCAATGCGAACTACAATGGGCTATACCAATGCTTGTGTCTGGAACTACGGACTTGCATTAAATCTAGACTGCTAGCAGCCGATCAACAGTTTTCTTTGGATGCCAAGGTTGTTTATTAATTTTTGATACAAAAACAGTGGCCAATATGTAATACCTGCCCCCTAATATGTAAGCACCTGTAATACATTTTAAATAATTTAGTCTTTATTAGTTAGGTGTACGTCTATCAAATTTGAGAAAGGTATAGAACATCAAACTGTACTGGCATAATCATCAAAAATATGTAGTTATGAATATCTGCATGGGTAGATTTTGGCAGCCCATAGCGGCCATCCAGTTACTTATCACCAGCCAAATCACCATGGCAAGTTACACGATTAAACAGCACGTTCAAATGAAACTTTATATCAAAATGAGTGTCCGTTAGTGCAAACGTTGCGCGCACTGCGCCCGCTTCACGGTAGACGTGGTGGCCCTTCACAGTCAACTCTTCAACGTTTGGTAGTCAAATTTGAAACGACCAGTTCGTTAAACAATCAGCCAACGCCCGTACGTTCAAGAAACACAAGATTAGCCGAGAACATCGTCGCGGTTCGTGAAAGTGTAGAGCAGAACAGATCCAACTGACCCAGGAGCTCAAAGTTCATGACCATAGAGAAAGCTGTTTATTCGCTGACTGGGCTTCGAATCGTTTGGAAGAGGACCCCAATTTTGGCCGAAAAATCATCTTTAACGACGGGGCCCATTTTTGGATGAATGGCTGTGTTAACAAGCAGAATTGCCTATGAATTGAATATGGTACAACACCAACCAACGCGAGGTTCACCAGGGGATAATGCGTCCTCAAAAAGTTACTGTTTGGTGTGAATATTGGGCTGGCGTTGCCATTGGTCCGTACTTTTTCGCAAAACGACGCTGACGAGGCGGTCTCCGTCAACGTCGAGCGCTACAGAACGATGACAACCAATTTCGTTTGATCCATATGGACCTAGACGATATGTGGTTCCAGCAGGACGGCACTACGTGCCATACAGCGGACGCCACGATTGACATTCTCTATGAGCGATTTGAGGGTAAGCTTATCTCTCGCAAGGGGGATGTGAATTGGCCAAGGTCATACGATTTGACGCCGCTACACTTTTTCTTGTGGGTTTTCTTGAAGTCGCTGGTCTATGCAAACAAACCACAAACGACCGATGCCTTAAAGGTGAACATATGCAGAAGAGTCATTTAAAATTGGACCACTTAGTCTATGCCACTGTAAGAAGCCGAGGCGGGCATTTGAACGATGTCACATTCCACACTTAAAAGTACATGTAGGTTGTAGGCCTTTCAAATAAAAAAATAATTTTGTTAATACCTCACACACAGCTTGTTTTATTTCATTCCAATATCTACCCGCCCTTATTGAAAAACCCTTTACCTCGTTTCCAGTAAAAAATGTCTCCGGTTCTCTACACTCGCCATACGGATCAAAACGCAGATACATTGTTACCCCTGAGGACTAAAATGGAATGTCTCGTTTCCAGTTCCGGGAAAAAGGGTCTCCAGATCTCACCAGATCCAGACACTCACCATAGGAAACACAACAGTATGAAACTGCTATTTTATTACGTTGGTAGGATTATATGAGAGCGTGGCCCTTCGTTGATCGTGCCGACCCATTCGTGCTACAACCGTAATATAGAATTGCAGCATGGCGTACGATCGACGATACTCGAAAGACGTTTAATTTCATATCGTGATTAACACGGATAGATTTACTAAATTGTATATAATGTAATTTATCAAGACATTATAATATGAATTCAGAAGAACGTGAAAAACGTTAAATAAGCTCAAATGAAATGTAGTATATTCCGCTTAATTAGAATTGAAGCGTTCTGTGCTTAAAAAAAATAATGTAATCCTAAATTCAATCGCTATAACAACCGTGGAAACTTGGAAGATTAGGTTTTCTCAGTCAGTTTAACCACGGTCTTTCCATAGGTCTAAGTGATGCTAAGCTTCATAATTAATGTGTCATGTCACTCACCTGATTTACCAGATATTTCGTCAAGAAATGTCCGGGTGTCCACCATATCCATGTTCATGTCGTTGTCAGCCTGTGGAAATATATTTTTAATTAAAACATTAGGTACAATAGACGTTAAAAATTAAAAATTTCCTACACAAATCGAACGTAACTTTTAAATCTTACGATTATTTGAATATAGTACCTAGTCTACTCTCGAGAAGGCATATTTTTTTCTACTTATTACAGGCCAGTAAGTGACTACAATTCCAAGTATGTAATAAGTGGAGGTAAGTGGTGACGGGTGACGGTTCCATTTATCTATCCATAACAACCTATAAAACTCCACTGCTGAACATAGGCCTCCACCATAGATTGCCTCATAGGGATTTTGCCATGGTTGCCACGCTTGGCATGCGGGTTGGCAACGGCAGTTATTGTTATTTTGAGTTGTTATCAGACGGATGCTGCTGCCCATCTCCTGTTTCAGTTTCCCTCTGCCGCCTCCTACGATACCAACAGGAGAATATGGATTATTGGATATTCTAACACCACTCAGTACACGGTGTACACGTAACAGTTTAGTTAGATAGATCGTAATGTAGATAGTTTTGATCGCTTACTTCAATACACTTATCAGATATACTTATTATATCTTTACGAACCTGTATTATTTGTTCTATAGAGAGCTTCCTTAAGCAATTCATAAGTCGTTCCGCCGGTTTGTGAGGACATCCCGTTCTCTTTGCTAGTTCTTGAGCGTGTGCGTCAGGGTCTGGTCGCACCGCGCCTGGGGATAACGGTGCGCCGGACAAGGCTGCCACCCCTGTAGCACCGCGACCTTCCGGTGACAAAGATAATAAGGACGCTGCACTAGCACCAGACCCTTGACCCATAACAACGATCCGCTTCGGATCACCACCGAAGAATTCAATATAATCTTGTATCTAGAATTCAAAAAAAAAAGAATAAACCTTGAGTAAATGGGAAAAAAACCTATGTATTTGTCTAATTAAAATCTGACATTTTTTTTTAGAAAATATAGCATCCTGTCATACCCATGTCATAGCAGCACGTAGGTCAAATAGTCCAGCATTTCCAGGAGCGTCCCTTTGGCCGGTGCTTAAATAGCCTAAAGATCCTAAGCGATATTGGGCAGTAACCAGAATAGTGTCCTTTTGTGCAAGATGTTGTCCCTAAAATATAATAATAAATATAATATAACTTTTAACGGTAAAGTGGATATAACCAAGATGTCGATTTTACCCCGTAAGGAGAAATAGACCCAGATCTATAATTTCCTCCGTGAATGAAAAAGACGACAGGACAACCTGCAATCAAAAATACGGTATTAGGTATTTAATCAAAGGTTAAGTGCGATTAATTTATATTATATATTTATTATTTTAGTAATATAATATTAAATAATAAAAACCTTCTTCCTCTCCAGGCATTTTGGGGGCGTAAATGTTAAGGCAAAGGCAATCTTCATGTCCAATGACTCTTCTAGGATTTCGTGGGTCTAATTGCGGACATGGCGAGCATTGCTTCATAGCAGTCAATTCTCCGCTGAGAAAACGACGCACAGGTCTCTGGAACCTTCTAGAACCCATGGGTGGTTCACCATACCTTGAAAATTTACGCAATTATAAATGAACATTTCAAAATGTACTTAAATAATTATAAAGAAATTGTGTAATGTTTGGTGTAGAGTAAACGCCTAATCACAGATAGTCGATACATGCAGATGGCTGCTTTGTTGATGATGATGTTGATGTTGATGGCGTTCCTTGGGGGAGGCATATGTTCATCTGTAGACATATCATGGACTGTAATTATAATGATGGACGCCTAATAAATGTAGCTGAGCAAACTGTTCCTATACAAAACAAATTTTATATAAAGTGATATATATTAAAAAAGGGCGATAATTCATTTAGTTTCTTACTCCTTTATTCTCATATACTAAGCTCTAGTGATATATGAATGAATAATAATTTGCCAGTAGATAAACTTATAAAAAAAAATTATGAAACTACGGATCGGCTGACCGGCACTTGTTATCTTTATGCTGACATTGGTTTATATTAAATTAAGGCACAGATTAAGGCGAACAACTTTCTGAGAAAACCAATGCGGAACGTTCTTCATATTGAATTCATTCTTTAATTTTTTAAATCATATTTGTCACACGAATGATATTTTTAACTAAATCTGTTTTTCTATTGAATAATGCGGCAAACCAGTACACAGTCCATCCGGTGATGATGGATGCTGTGATCCGTAGAATTCTACGTCTATCTTCGATTTAGAATCAAAATACAGATGCGTTGTCACCCACACGGACTAAAATGGAATGCGTCCTTTTAATTATAAAGGATCTGCGAATCTCCACACTCACCGTACGAAACACCAGAATTAAGGTGCTATTTCATGCTGGTATTCTGTTAGAACGTAGTTCTTTTTCTGGTGAGCCGACCCATACCTGCTATAACCATAGTATAGAGCTCTAACATTGCTTAAAAACGTTTCCCTTTTTCATAATGCATAGCAAAATGAAATAAAGCTATCACACTCACACTTATGCATACCGGTTTTAACAATGCTGTTTTTTGTTGTTGTTGTTCAGTTGATTTACTTAGAAACTGGATTTGTATGAATAAATTAAATAATTTAGGACTGCATGCGGGACGCATTAGTCGTTTAGCGTCTTGTTAATTATTATATAATATTGCAATGCTGGAATACAACTCCTTCGATTTGTACAATACGTTTCCGTTCGCTTTTAATAAGGAACAGAAGAGCATTTTTTATCAGAACTATTTGCAGCAGTTATTCGCAGCAGTTGTCCAGCTCATTTTTTGTGGGGTCATAAAAATAAACTACCAGCCAGATCTATTTCATGATTTAAACTGTATCTAGGCTTTCGTCCTATATCAGGGGTAGCGAAATAATAACATACGTGGTGTAGCTTGACTGCGAGCCTGCGATTATGCAGCTTCGGTGCTGCTGTGTATATAGCCACCATAAATCAGAGGTCTAACATTATAAAAGGTTGAAATATTTATTAAGATGTCACTGTTGTTATAGCAACAAATAATTTCGATTTGTATTTAAGCAACATGACACGATATAAAGTTTTGCTATTGTAGAAAAAGGAATAGTCACTGCGCTATGTGATAGTGCACGGATATGTGTTAGAATTGCAGTCTCAATGCGGGACGTAGTTAAAAAAAAGAAGGAACAAAGTTGTAAAAGTTAAAGTGACGAAATATTTCATCATAAATTAGTGAACCGCTCGGGCACTGTCGACCCAAAATTCATTAATAATTTGTTATTCCTTTAGTCTCCGTCACAGTTATAGTTCATTCAGGTTTAGCGAATATTGGCTAATTATAATTTTCTGACCATATTTAATCACGATCATGCAGTTATCTACATCATTGCCTAGTTAAACTAATAAGTTTAACTAGGTAATAATTTTCCCTGAGGCTTTTCTATTTTAGTTAACATCACACTCTGGTTGAAATTTATATAAGACCACTGTTAAAGTAGCTGTGCAAGAGTTAAACTTATTTTTAAATACCTATATTATGTGATGTTACATACATAATATAGGTATTAAAAAAATAAGAAACAGTCGAATTGATCTTCGATCAACAATACCAACACCAATACTACTGTTGGTATTGTTGATCGAAGGAATTGATAGTCTCATCCTTTTGAAGTCAATTTTAAAAAAAATTACAACAGTAACAATACCTAATGCCTAGAAAAGTAAAATATCCACGTTCGTCGTTTTTAAATCCTTCAAGACGCGCGCTGATGCCATGTTTTTGGACGAAGACGACCGCAGAATCCGGCTCGGGCGGCGCTGCGGGATCTCCACCGACGACGGCTTCTGCCGGCCCCCACAGCACCACCAGTAAGCCCACAACCAAACACAAACGTGGACCGAACATCACTAACCATATCCCGTGTTAACTGCTAACGGAACTCACATCCCGTGATATCTCTAATCTCTGTAACTGACTTTACCTAAAATCTCACTGCCTAAACTATGTTCGCATATTATAAACATTATTAAGTTAGCACCCGGATGACCGAGCTTTGCCCGGTTTTTTTGGAAATTACATTTAGATACAAATTACATACTGATGAATAATATTTTTTGATCTTATTGCCATAATAGTAAAAACTGAACTGGTTATTTGAATAAAAAATCATGAGTGCAATTAGTTTAATTAAAATTTTCGTATTTTTAAAAAATACTAAAAAAAGGGCTCGAAATAATAGATTTTCTCACAAAAGAGGGGAATCGGACCGAAGACGGGACGCAAACTAAGGCATTACGATTTCGCAACCGCTCGATAATCACGTGAGCTATTACGATCATTAACACAGTGTCAAAATTTACCTTCTTATATTGTAGCAGTTTTTCATTGCCAGAAAACATGGACAAAAAGACATTTTCTAAAAATAAATCCTATTTAGATTGATTTATTGCCCCTGAAACACCCCGGACACTAAATTTTACGAAAATCGTTGGAGCCGTTTCCGAGATTCCGATTATATATATACAAGAATTGCTCGTTTAAAGGTATAGGATATGTGTAAAATGTTTAATTTATCCATAAATTCATTAGAGTTTATAAAAGTCCATTGATGCACATAGACATGGAGAGGGAGGGGGTGGGTCCTACATTATCTCATATATTTTATCATAGCTGCCTCGCCTAGCTAGGCAGCTATGATAAAAGTCCTAGTCCTAGTTGTTAACAGGAGGATGCTGCAGTCCATCTTCAGTTTCCCTCAATGGCCTCTTATGACACCCACCACCAGACGATATGTTCACTGATCATCAATTTATTTTAAATATTTCAATTGTGACAACGTCTGTCCGAGATTTGTTTTTCAATTATTTTTGTGATTTTTTAAATTTTGTATGCATTACACAGTAATCTAAAAGCGTCTCCTTTTGTTTATCTTCGTCAACGATTCTGAAATTTCTCACTCAATTAAAAAAAAACACTTTTATTAGATTGTATGTTTGTTGTAAAAGCCCTGTTGGGAAAAAAAACATTTTCTCAATAGTGCATATAAGTACATAATAAGATAACATAAACTACTCTCTCTGCCTACCCCTCTGGGTGACAGGCGTGAGTGTTTATGGAATAAGATAACATAAACATAAATACTCACGCCTGTCACCCAGTGTCGAAGGCAGAGTACGAACTTCCACTTGGCACGATCGTGACACACCTCTCTTGCTTTCTTTATTCAAATACCTAAGCATACATGTTCTTCGGTACTCTTAATCTATCCCATCTTCAATATATGTTTAATTTGGTCGATTAACTTTCATCTAGGGCGTCCCTTCTCGACTCTGCTGTTCACTTCTACAACATAAATTTGTTCTCTCTGTCTCTCTGTTTATCTCTTGTTGTCGTCTCTCTCTGTCACGCTTTCCACGTTCATTCTTTTTACCACTATGCTACACTGACCAAGCCACCGAAGCGTTCCTTTCTCAATCTTGATCACAACATCATCTTCCCACACTTTTCTCGTATCACACAATTTCTTACCCTGCCGTTCAGATTCATCCCTAACATACTCCTTCATGACCGCATTTCTACAGCATTTATTCTACTCTCGTACATCTACTGCCACACTCTACTTTCACTATCATACATTCAGGTAGGGACTAGCACAGCATTGTGAATTGCCACACGTGCTTTTTTGAACACCTTCCCACAATAGAGTTAGATTTACTCTGTATCCTGTCTTCACTCGTCGTTCTGTATCCCTATCATATCAACCATCCCTGCTAAATGCACATCCCAAATACACAAACTCATCCATTTGCTCAACCAACTCTCCATCTATTCTTATTTCACATAACGTTTTACTTTCTTCTCTTTCAAAAACCATCACTTTCGTCTTACTTGCGTTCACTTTCATTCTCCTTTCTTTTATTGAGCTGTTCACTAATGTAACCATAACCACATTCTTCAACTTTAAAAGTTTCCAAACACCTGTCCATAAATAGGGCAAAACAGCCACGGGCAAGCTACACAGCCCTGTCACCTTTACGAGTATTAATGCCAAACCAGTCCGAGTAGGCCCCCTTGATCCTGACACAAGTATTCGAATCCCTATAAAGGGATTTTAATGCCTGTATCAACTTAGTAAGTTAGTTAGTAAGTAAGTAACAGCCTATATAGGTCCCACTGCAGGGCATAAGCCTCCTATCATTTCTGAAACGGCTTAAGGGCAAGGAAGTGTTCGCCACGCTGCCCCAATGCGTTGGCGAACTTCACATGCCTTTAAAATATTTATTTTCTTATTTCTCAGACATGCAGGTTTCTTCATGATGTTTTCCTTCACCGCCGAGCACGTGGTAAATCAGCACTTAAAATAACAATTAACAATTTCATTGGTGCCGGCGGGGATCGAACCCGGGTTACCGCGTACTGTGAAATTTACAGCGAGCTACCAGGGCTCAACTCAAATGTGTTTACCACAAAACTTCCCTGTAGAGTGTCATAAGCCTTTTCGAAGTCCATGAACACCCAAAACTCTTTTTGGGTTTTTGCCAAAAACTTCATGCGCATAAAAAATTCTTCACCCGATTAGTACACCCCTTTTTTAAATCCAGCTTGCACATCCCACTTTTTCAACCAACAACTTAGCACACAGTTTTCACAATGCTAAGCAGGCTGATGCCATGGTAGTTTTTTCATGCTTGCTGTGACTCTTTGGCCTTTACATTTTTTATTTGTATGTTTACCACACTATTTTTTGTTTAATTTTCATCTGACACGGGGGAGTCCATTGCGCAAATGAAGTTGGAGGCTACGGAGGAAGGCGTGCCATGTGTTCTGGTGCACCTTACCTGAGATGTAGATGGTAAAGCGTAGTCCTCTCCCGAAAAGTGGCCGCCATGGGTACCGGCCGGCGAAGGTGGGGACGAGGATGCGTGCGAAAGCATTCCCATGGCCTTGCTAATATGCGATGAAGGTGGAGATTTGGGGTTTTAGTCGGTGCGAGTCCGACATAACCCGTCTGTACCTCCGCGAAGCGGGTATGAATAGGCATTTTGCCGTGTTAAAAAAAAAGGATTGAGTACCTGCCTGTCATAATACGTGAACTTAGGAAGGTGCCTTCTTGATACTTTGAACATATTATTAAATGAGTATGCAGTTTTACCTTTAATAACGACTAAAAGTGGACCAAAAATAGGACGATAATAACATAAGACTTATACTCCAAGCAAACTTATAGGCAGTGGTATTGAAAAAATGTTTTCGATTTTAGAAAGAATTTTACAAATTTATCGAATTTCTAAAGAAAAACAAATGTGCATTCTAAACTTATAATGCAATATGATGTATAGTATTTACTGTTCATCATATAAACTAATAATAATAGGTAGATAATACTTACTTTGAATGGATACCTGTACTAGACTAGACTACTCTCCTTCTGAAATAAATCACGACTTCAATCAATCACACTCCTTCAATCGCTATTTATTCATTCATTCTTGACAAGTGCCTGCTGAATATACATTTTGATCTTATTGACATAATAGAAAAAACTGAACTGGTTATTTGAATAAAAAATCATGAGTGCAATTAGTTTAATTAAAATTTTCGAAATAATAGAATTTCTCACAAAAGAAGGGAACTTGAAAAAAAAAGGAAAAAAAGTCGGACCGTAGGCGGAACGCGAATCAAAGCAATAAGATTTCGCGACCGCTCGATATCCACTTGAGCTATTACGATCATTATAACACACATAGCAGTTTTTCATTGCCTGAAAACACGGACAAAAAGATATTTTCCAAAAATAAATCCTAGCTAGATCGATTTATTGCCCCCGAAACTCCTTGGACACTAAATTTTATGAAAACCGTTGGAGCCGTTTCCGAGATTCCGATTATATATATATATATATTTTTTTTTTTTTTTTTATTATTATATATATATATATATATAAGAATTGCTCGTTTAAAGGTATAGGATTTTATTGTTATTTTTGATTTATTTTAGAGTGACAACATATTATGATTCAGACGTAGTGGAAAATAAAGCCAATTTCTTGAGCAGCAGTATTAATAAAGTAAAAAGAACTGGCTTTCGTTAAAATGATAAAATTCTTTGCAAAATGTGTGGTGAGAATCTGAAGCTCAAAACCGTGCTCTATTGCGATATTAAAATGGGCATATATCAGAAATTACCATATCCATATCCTGAATTACCATATCTATATCCAGCTTCATATTGTTCTCCCATCAGTCCCCATAGGCAGGACTTCCCAATGTACTTCTGCGGTTGTATGAAGCAACGCGTAATTAAGTTTGCCAATGGTAGGAACAAACGATGGAGCATGGAATGGCTTGCAAAGAAGAGGTGGTGCATGGAAAACTCATAGGAATTATGTCATCTCAAGGAATACCAATGATAGCCATAATTGCTGAGGTATGATTAGTAAACCAATCCAACTGCAGAGTGGTGTAAGACAGGGTGATGTTATATCCCCGAAACTCTTCACCGCTGCGTTGGAAGACGTTTCCAAGCTACTGGACTGGAAAGGATACGGTATTAACATCAATGGCGAGTACATCACTCACCTTCGATTTGCCGACGATATAGTCCTTATGGCAGAATCGCTGGAGGACCTTAGCACTTTGCTCAATGACCTCAATGGTGTCTCCCAACGGATAGGTCTTAAGATGAACATGGACAAAACAAAGATCATGTTTAATGTCCATGTCACACCTATGCCGGTAGTTGTTGGGAGCTCGAAGTTCTTGACGAGTACGTTTACCTGGGACAAATAGTCCGACTAGGTAAGTTCAACTTCGACCGAGAGGTCAATCGACGGATTCAACTCGGCTGGGCAGCGTCCAGGAAATTACGACATATCTTCTCGTCAGGTATACCTCAATCTCTGAAAACGAAAGTGTACAACCAGTGCGTGTTGCCAGTGATGACTTACGGATCTGAGACGTGGTCCTTCACCGCTGGCCGTATGAGGACGCTCAAGGTCGCACAGCGAGCTATGGAGAGGGCTATGCTCGGAGTTTCTCTGCGTGATAGACTCAGAAATGAGGATATCCGCAGTAAAACCAGAGTGACTGGCATAGCCCAACGGATTAGTAAGCTGAAGTGGCAATGGGCCGATGTGAAGAATCGATAACCCATGGGGAAGAAAGGTACTCGAGTGACGACCTGGTAAGACAATCAGGAAATCGATGGATGCAGGTGGCTCAGGACCGTGCTTTGTGGCATTACTTGGGGGAGGCCTATGTTCAGAAGTGGACTTGTGAAGGGCTGTAATGATGATGATGATGATAATGATGAGTAAACGTTCATACGGCACAAGCTACGATGCTTCCTCTGACGGTGCGACAATTGATGACTAGCACAATAAAGAAGTGCTGTACTTAGAGGTGAGAAACTAATATTCTATCACATGTTACCGATCAGAAAACAAAGAAACAAGTCTTTGTAACACATTTGATTACTAATAAGGATACCAGTACCTACGCTTACATCAGAAATATCTCAATTCGACTCTACTTTTTTATGCGTGTTACCTCAGAACTTTTTTCTAAGTGAACCGATATTGATGAGTATTTTAATTTGAAAACTGGTGCTTGCCGTGTGGTCACATCGCACCTCCGATAAAATAGGGTTACAACTTGAAAAACCTGGATCTTTAGAAAAGCGAAAATAAACTCATGGATTCGTTATACAGTCTTTATTCTTGTAGTATTAGTATAAAGTAATACAAATTATATATAATTGAAAAGCTTACAAAAAATATGTTTAAATGACATAAGCTATTTTTCAAATTTCCTGAAAAATTACCTGATAATTCCTAATTGTAACAGTATTTTAGATAACTATTTAAACTTTTATTAACAAAAATACAGTATGACAAATGTAACAATTATTATTATTATAAAAATTAGGCAGTTATTTAAACTTTTTTCAATTAATAATATTTATTTAGCTGTAGACTTAGTAACAAAATCAACTCTAACATAAATATTCAAAAATTTTAACTATAACAAAAATGTAAACTATTCTAGGCATCACAATTTTATCGAATCACTTTACAGTACAAGTTCAGGTAGTACTTAATTAAGTTACGCTTAAATAATATTTGGTTTAACGTTCTCCTTAATGAAATAATGTTTAAATACTCAGTAGGAACTGTAATTATCACTATAAAATCAAAATCACAGATAAAATCCAAGTTTCAGTCTTCTTTCTCTTATTATCTTTTAATTAGGGTGCATAATTATCAAAAAATTACTGGTATTTATTCAATTACAATTGGTTGTAAAAAGGCGCATAAAACTGTGGTATATGATTACTATTAATCAAACTCATCAAATCAGCTTTCTTCCTCTCGCTTATTGAGAGCTGTCTGATGTAAGCAGGTTTTAGTCCAGGCAGAACCTCAGGGTGTGTTCGCCAAATTTTAGCTTCCGAAAATCCTTCGTCTTCATAAGAGTTCTTGTAATAAAGAACACAAGGTGTTTCTTTCATGAATTTAACGACCCTGACGTCTTTCAATTTAATGTTACCCGTACCGAAACGTAGTTCTGCATGTAACTTCTTCAGGGATATAAAGTCATTAAATGAAAGCTCATTCACCGAGTATGGGGGCCCAGTTTTTTTGGCTGTTCTTATAATTTGTGCATATTGAGAACGCACGTAAATTGGGCCAGATTTCAAACTGCTTTTAATGCATTTCTCAATTACGGAATGCACTGAATCGCCTTCATTTTGAGTATGTCCAGTCACTAAAAATTTGTGTGTAATAGATTTCAGTGTATCGTATTTGAGTAGGCAATAGGCGTATAGAGCCATTATAAACTTGTTTTTATTTTGTCCTCCGCAGTTGTCTGAATAAAAGGTTATGTCAATAGCAGCATCATAATTAATTTGAGATAATCTTTTTTCTATAAACTGGAGAATACAAGTACCAATTTCATAAGAACCACGATTACCTGTGCCCTCATGCCAGAAGTAACATTCAGTTGTTTTAGTTGCAAGGTTGGACACCGTAAAGTTAAAACAGATCAATTTACTTTTGTAGTTAAAATCAGATACGTCACCTTTTGGAACTGGTAGAACAGCTTGAAGATCATAAACTGCTATTATATTTGTTTCCGAAGCGTTATCTTTGTGTTTTTCCTGTCGTGACAATTGCTTTTCCAAAAGGTGTTGATCATATATCTGTTGAAGATATTGTTTGTCCTCTGCGATTTCATAAGCAACACACGGCTCACAGCGATCCTTTTTTGGCTCAAAAAAATACCTAAATTGAACTCTGTGTTAAAAATTTTTGCATACATTACATAATTGCTGTGAGGTCTATTATTAAGCCCACATTCTTCTACGTACTCACGGTGAAGATCAGCTATTGTTTTTCCACCCTCAATAAACTCCCTTGTAGTTTGCTGTCGCAAATGGCTCTCGATGCGGGGGATTGAATTAATATGGTTGCGAATAGATTCCTTAACACAATCAGGCAATTTGTGATGACTGTGATGTTTGCTACTTTTGTCCTCTTCAACGGAACCAGAAGATGTCCTCTTCTTGATTACAGTCTGTATTACTCTATTATTGATGTCTATTGTATTCATGAAGAATGTCTTGCAGATTTGGATTTGACATCCCATTTTGGTCAAGTAAAATGCATGATTTAATTGTCTCCCTTTTTGAGTAGTCGTGTATCTATATTTTCGCTTTATTGGCGCCATATGCCTGTTGATAAAATCTCTTTGGCGGTTAATATCTTTAAGTTCCCAGAACTCTTTAAAAACAGCTTCTCTATCTACTTCTGAAAATTTTTCTTTGCACTTTAACTAACAGCTTTCGCTACACGGTGGTTTAATTTTTCTAGAATCCTTCATCACCTTTGTTTTTAGTGTTACGTAAGCAGATCCTGCATTTCTGGAGATTTTACATTTATTTCGTAACCATTCAGTTGGTTTAGCTACACGTTTTCTGCTTCGTTTTTTCGTGTCTGGTATCGTGTCATCTAGGTTTGAGTACAATGTTGATACTGAAGATGTAGCTGCAGGTGTAGCTTCGAAGTTAGCTTGGTTACCAACGTTGTCTTCAGTTTCGGAATCGTCAGAGATTTTAATGGAACGACGTTCCTCAATTTGAAAATCTGGATCTTTCACCGAATCATCACTATCCTCATTTGAAGTTGAATTAGAAGTGTCTGAAGAACATGTACTTTCTGTATCTGAAGAAGAATCGGTTGACGAGTCATTAATAGGCTTCTCGATTTGCTTGGAACTCTGGTCTTTAACTTCTATTGAACTTGTAAATGGTATCACTTCAGTATTGTAAGTGGCAGAATTACTTATTGTTATATCTGTAAATGCAAAATCGAATCAACAATTATAACGACCACTAAACAAAGGCAACTTTTATATCAATTGCACAATAAAATACTACCATATTTTTCACATTGAGTCTGAAGATCATTTGGCAAATCGAAATTAACTTTCTCAATTGAATAGCTTTTGAAATGTTCACTTCGAGATAACAGTGTTTCAAATTCCGTAGCGTTCTTGCTGGAATTAATTCTTGTCTTATTTTCTGTAAAACACATTTTTAAATTAGCACATCGTTTCAAACATCAAAATTAAAGCCATCATTGCTCCGATTGCACGATTAAAAAAAAACCTTTTTCACTCTCAGCTTCGGGAACAGCTATGAAATCTTGATTAGTAGCTCTTGCGAGGTTACATTGTGGTATATTGAAGTCGATTTTCCCGGTTGATTCTGAAAAAAATATTAACACGAACCTATGATGAAATTCACATAAAGTTAGGCGCTTCAATTAGTTCGTTATACAAAATAACGTATTGTTCTAACTTTTAAAATGACAACAATAACCTGGTAAAAACAGGTAGGTAAGGTAAGTAGGTAAGTATAGTAGGCATCGTACCTTGCAAGTTTGTTCCCCCAATCTTTTGATAATAATCGGCAGGTATATTTCTTTTATCCTTTAGAGCTAAACGCAGAATTACGTCATTATGTTTCATTTTGGCCCTAAAATCATAAATCAGATTCACAGCAAATATTTCGAAAATACCTAAACTTTGTTATGAAACAAGGTTACAAATCGAAATATTCAGACAAAAAAATATAATTTTTTCGTCAAATACTGTTACAACGTGAAAAGTAAAACAATATTACAATAAATCGCATCCATAATACTGATACAATACAAAATATATCACTTTATTATAGAAATATTGAGCTAGTTTGATTCCATTCTTGAACAATAAACTGTAATAATTCGACTTGTAACCTGTTCATTAGACAAATTGATGTAAGCAAAAATATTTTACCCGTCTAAAACACTATTGTATTTTGATATGTAACACTTCTTGTCTAAAAAAACGCACGTCTACCTTTTATAACACTAAATGTAACACTATTACACTAATAGAGATCATTCTCGAGTCAAAATGCTTAGTCATGTACCGTTCATCTAGCGGCGAGTTTTAGAGTTACAGATGTAACCATTTTGGACAAGATAGTTCATAAAATTTTAAATATTTCTGTATATTTAACTCAAAATTCGACTTTTCGAGTTGTAACACTATTTTATCGGAGGTGCGACATATAAATTTGATCAAGATCTGACCAGTAGTTTTTGAGTTATTCCTTAATAATCCGTATTTAAATTCGAATACATTGATGTTGTTCTCATTTTATCTTTATATATAAAAATTACGTGTCACATTGTTCGTCCGCGATGAACACCTATATTACTAAACTGGTTTCAATAAAATTTTGCACACTGTGTGCAATTTGGTCAAACTTGATTGGATAGTTTTTATCCCGATAAATGACCCGCAGTATTCTTATTACAAATTTAAGAATTTTTTACAGCACAAAGGGTCGTTTGCTTTTTTTTTTTTTTTTTTTTTGCGCCCGAAGCAATTAAAGGGCTACCCTGTACGTAGGGAGGCGGAAAATGCATTACGCATACCACGATAGCCGGTCTATCGTGGTTATGGGGGACTCACTGTCCTACCGGGGACCCTAAGTGATACCCCCTAAAAACCGCCTTTGGGGACAGGCAACCGGCTGATTAAGCTCTATTGTGCCTTATCATGAGCGACCCTCTTTTGGGAAAAGAGGGCGCAGGCGGCTAAGTGCCGCTGAGGGAGTGCCTACGAAGGCAAATTAATGTCAGATATTACAATAATTTTATTTAATTAGAGTTGGCCTGAGCCGCCAGGAGACAGTTCAGGTCGTTTGAAAGTTTATTAGGCGGGTCCGAGAGAGAGTTTCTCGGCCTGCGGACACGATAGCGAGAGGGGGGGTGGGGCTGCATAAGAAGCTGCCTCACGAATTAAATGGTTTGGGTGCGACTCTGAGGCTTTGAAGAAGTTCTCAGAGAGTTTTTTTAGAAATTGTTGAATTGTTGGGAGCTCTAAGTCCCGATGAAGGTCGGCATTACGAACGTACCACGGTGCGTTCGCAGCTCGACGACAGAATAGGTTCTGAACTATTTGGAGTTCATTTAAAATGTTAGGGTTTGCGTGGGCAAAGACGGGGCCCGCGTAGGACATGACTGGTCGTATACATACCTTGTAGAGGGTACGCTTGTTTCGAAGGGACATTTTACTGTGTCGGCCCAACATACTGTTGAGCCTACTCAGATAAAATCGTGCGTGACGGGTTACTCTTTTGACGTGGGGCTTGAAAGTAAGCCCTGTGTCTAGAGTGACACCTAAATATTTGGCGGACGTATGCCAGGGGACAGGGGTCCCTAGCATACGTATTGGAGGAGTGTTTTTGAGACGGCGTCGTTTATAATCGAAGTGAACGGCGGAGCTCTTCTCCGGGTTCACATCGATGCGCCATTTTTTGAACCAAGCTCCTAGGTCATCAACTGACTTTTGGATCTTGTTCCGTATGAAGGGTAGTGAGACACCTTTGCAGTAGATGGCAGTGTCGTCTGCAAAGAGGGAGAGTTGAACACCTTTCGACGGGATGGGAATGTCGTTGGTGAACAGGATGTACAGCAGAGGAGCAAGTACTGAGCCCTGAGGGACCCCAGCCTTGATAGTTCGCTGTGAACACAGCGTGCCTTCGTGTCTAAAACGAAAGGTACGATGTTTTAAATAGGAGGCCACGAGACGAACTAGACGATCGGGGGAGACCTATTTTATAGAGCTTGTAGATGAGGCCTGTGTGCCAGACTCTATCGAAAGCTTTGGCTATATCGAAGAAGACCGCGATGGTTTTATGACGTCGAGGGTAGAAACCGCTGAGGATGTATTCCACAATGCGGTGAACTTGTTGGGGACATGAGTGTTTGGCTCGGAAGCCGAATTGGTGGGGGATGATGAGAGGGTCGCCGTCTGTGGGAAACAGAAAGCGCCTCATACGCGTTTGAATGACTCTTTCGAAGAGCTTGCCCATTGCCTTGAGGAGGCTAATGGGGCGATGGCTGGAGGGGAAGGGGGGGGGTCGTTTGCCCGGTCAGCTTGTTTAAGTATAGGGGTTTTCGCGTGTCATCTTTAGTTTTTGCATGAATATGACCATAGATATAGTAGTTATTTTTTATTTAATGTACCTATATAAATTACGTGTCACGTTGTTTGTCCGCAATGGACTCCTAAACTACTTAACCGATTTTAATCAAATTTGCACACCGTGTGCAGTTTGGTGAAACTTGAGAGATAGGATAGTTTTTTTGCCCATGAGAGACACACAATTATGATTTTTTTGAGAATTTAAGGGTTTTTAATGGGACATGACAAAGGGTCCTCGAAAAGGGCAGAATAAAGTCTGCCAGGCAAGCTAGTTTTAATAAATTTATAAGTGTTTTATTTTATTTTAATGGGAATTAACGGAGCTTTAATTTGATATACGAAATGTATGGAGTGCATATTGATTAGGAACATATTGGAGTGCAAAATTAGGGAAATGATCGTGTCCGTTGCTTAGATTTACGTGACTCGAAAGTACCTATAATATTAAATATTAAACAATGAAAATATTACCACGAATTTACAATACGCAAGTACTGTCAATGTTAAATTTAAGCTCATCTAACTACCGTAAAATGCCCTAATTTGACCTACCTAGCCTTACTTTGCCTAAACTGATCATTTGGTATTCATTAGTAGGCTATTACAGCTAGAGACTATATTTTGTGGTAGGATTACTGTCGCATGCCAACGCTTACTTTTGGTTCTGGCAAAAAAGTTGTAAAATGTCAGTGAACGTCAGAATTGTGCCAATTGTGGTCGCTGATATTTTGCCTGCACCATCGAACTATATTACTACTCAGACGAAATAAAAACTCGAGTTTTTATTTCGTCTGAGTATTACTAGCGTTAGTATACCTCAATGGCCTGCATTTCAAAATTTTATTGTGTGAATATTTTAATCTATTTTTACTGATTGGATGAAACATTTTAAATGAAAAATAGTCTTCTATCCTTCCCTCTATGTTATGTTCTTCTAAAACGAGTTTAAGGGGAAATATAATGTCAAATGGCTTAGCAAGATCCTTCGTTATGCCGAAAATATTGCAGCATTAATTTTGAAATAAATATATGGTAAAGTTGAGGATTAATGTTAAGGATTATGTTAGACGAAAACACGATTTCGTAAAATTTTCTCGATAGAAAAAAAATCCAAAGTTACCTCCAAAATAAACAATAAACCGCTGTTATTCATAAAATACTTTAAATAAGATCATGAAACTTTGCATACTAACTGAACTAACTATAAAGCATTGCTTATGTTATTTACTTTTTTTAAAATACCATTATTTTCACTGTAAGAAGAAATTACCTAAACAATCGGCGCGTAAGCTTGATTCCTGTCGCCCCGTTAGTATCGCTCCTTTGAAGGGAGAAGTTGTGTCGCTTACGATCAGAATATACATTAAGCAACAAGACGACGTAAAATTAAAATGGAAAATAAACGTAATAAAAATTAGAAGCGACTGGGTTGGCGTTAATAAACAGGCATAAATATGATAAACCTAATGAAATAAGTGTCTAACGACCTATCTACTTACAGTGTTATTGATTACAAACATGTCGGTACATAGCATACGACGCGCGGGGAAGTGGGGGCGAAATTAGAATTTGAGCTGACTTACTCTATCCTGTTAAGTTGATAAAATCAAGACAAACAATTGTGTATCGCTTTTTATGAAAAATCATATATAAATCAATGTGAAAAATCGATAAAACTTTGCTTGGGGATAGGGTTGTCAATTATTATTTTGATAATAAAACTAGTGAAATTATGCGGTTTTATATGCGCCAGAGTGAACGTAGTTAGAACATAATATTATAACCTTTACGTTTTACATAAATATCCTAAAAGAACTTATTATTTTAATATGTTACTTCCTATAAAAATAATAAGTTTATTGCATTTATTTGAGAATAGACTTCCGTTTGACTACTATCTATTTTTAAGATATATCTATATTTTAGAACTTACTTACGTACTAAATACCTACATAGTCTTAAAAGTACTTCATAAAATCTAAGAAATTATCATCGTATGAGAAATGCAATTCGGGATTTCCAGGCATACCATTTTAAATAAAGTCAACGTACCATTTTTAAAAGTTTATTCCGTTTATCCACACTGAGATGTATACTACATTATTACACCAATAATAAAGAACATATTTAACTTATTTTACCTTAGGGTAGATAAACGGAATAAGTAACCCTTTTTAAAAAATAAGTTGTTTTATTTTCCTATGGTTACAAGGTGACAACCCTGAAAGATTTTCCATAAAATGTCTAAATGTTTTAAATGTCTGCTTAACATTGCCTACCTTCTTAATCGAAAAAAATTATAACTTTTACACTTTATGTCATGGATAAGTAGGAATAATAAATTACAAGGTGACAACCCTGAAACATTTTCCATAAAATGACTAAATGTTTTAAATGTCTGATTAACATTGCCTTCCTTTTAAATCGAAAAAATTATAAGTTTTACACTTTATGCCATGGATAAGTAGGAATAATAAACCAATACCTTATGGGAGCGGAATCTGTTTATTTGGAAACATTTCTAACGGCGATAATTTTAACTAGGCAAAGTATAGGAAATTCGAATAACTTTGCCTGGATATTTCGAAACAAATTTCTCAAAAAATATGAGGTGTAGACTATAGTGGTATAGTAGTTATTTTGCAAGATGCACAAAATTCTCTTTTACATTTTTCTTTTTATGAGATATTGATATGTCACTTTTTCTATGCGTGTCAAGAAATATCACAAAACCTCTTAAATTCGTTTAAAGTTACGGCATTTTACAGATAAAAATTTTTTTAGTTGACAGTATTTGTAGTTTAAGACCACTAGAAATATTATTTTTGAAGTAAAAAGGCGAAAAGCTGATTTCAGTAATGAGGCCGGTATTATGTTCATCCATCCTATATAAGCAAACCGATACTTAAAATCAGGTATCATCATTCTCATTCTCTAAACCATTTCCACCATTTAACCATCTTCTTGTTCCATTCCTCTCTGTCAGCCGTCATTTCCATACTTACTCCTTTCATTCTCATATCACTCTTCACACAATCGATCCATCTTTTATTCGGCCTTCCTCTGCCCGTGTGTCCCTCCACATTCATATTCAACACTCGTTTTGTGACATGATTTTCATCCCTCCGCGTCACATGCCCAAACCATGCCAATCTGCTTCCTCTCACCTTTTCTACCACTGGCGCTACTTTCAGGCTTCCTCTTATATACTCATTCCTTATCTTATCCATCCTTGTCACACCACACATCCATCGTAACATTCTCATTTCATTCGCATGCAATCTATTTTCATCCTTCTTCTTGACGGCCCCTTAAACTTAAAGACTTAAAATCAGGTAGTGTCCATAAAAATGAATGCTGAGCAATATTGTTGTGTAGTTATATAATATTTGCCACCTTTATTATGCACCTGTATTATACCGTAGTCTGAACTGGGGTGTTTTTTTAATTATTTGAAGTATATACATAAATTAATCTAATTTGCACGATAACTGTGCAAATTTTCTATACTGACAACATTATCAAAATTTAGATTAAACTTAAAATAAGCCTTATATCGTAAAGTTAAGGTATAAATTTGTTTGCACAAAGTAGATTATTGATTAGTATCTGCTCTCTCTTTCTAAAAGCGGTGGAAATCTGTCGAAACTATTTTAATTAATAATTTTATTATAACTGAACATTTATTTTTCGTTTCTTAATCAATCCGTAAAATTCTTTTGCTAAAATGAGTCTTCCTTTGTAGGTAGATTCTTCCTCATATGAAAGTATAAGTAATACCCTTTAATTATATATGTACCTGTCAAAGGTAATGCCATTAAAATATACCTACCTATGACAGTTAAGACGTCGTATGATTTTGTTGTTAACATAAGAGCATTTTTATTCTATTTAGTGATAAATAAATAGTAATACTATTCGTCAATCATTGGTTTAAATTAATCGGCCGTAAATAACACCGTATATAAATTTGATAATTTTATTAAATTCTTTCCATAAATGAAATCACTTACCGATCATAAATATCAACTTCATTCTTTGAAGGTAATGTCATATTAATATATAATATAATTTTGTACATATTATGATTTTAGTGTTTTAATTTTATTTAAGTTAATCTAACTAAAATATTGCACACGATATTAAAATAAAAACTATACCCAATTAAGAAAAAGTAAAAATTTAAATAAGTACTAATCATATTGTGGGTAACCTTTTAGTTAGATTTAATTTTATACTATGTTTAACAACGTTCTTAAATAGAGAATTTTATTTATATTCTTATTTATGCTAAGGTTAGGTACTTACTTTACGCCTTTACGAAATTTAATTTAGAAAACTTGGAAATAACGTAGGTGATTGCATTTTAAATAAAAAAAAAATAAAATTCTGTACAATTTTAATAAGTTTAAATTGTTCTTTTCAAATTTTTAGTTAAAAGGTAAAATTAATTCAGCCTTATAATATTATTAATATGTTTCGACAGCTACTACGTCGCAAGTAGAAACCATATCTCCTTCAAATTACTTTTAAAAGTAAAATAATATTGTTTACTACCTTTCATGCTTTACTATTTAAGTTTAAGCTATTCTTTTCATCTTTGTATTTGTAAACTAATTAAATTTTGCTTATTTATGTAGAAAAACATTTTAAAACATTTTGTGCAATTTTTGAATTATACTCCAACACTGTGACGACACGCTGTACGCCGCGTTTGCGTCATCATAACGTAAACAGCGCTCAAACGGGGAGGACGTGGGATGCGAGTGGTAGTGCTCCGTTAGAAACATAATTATTATTTCAAATGTTTCTAATGTTTCTAATATCGAAATTATAAAGTACAAAGATTTAGGATAGGTAAGATTATTTTTCTTTTATGGTAATTAGTTTATTGGTTATTTTAGTAGATTGTCTATTAATATTTGAATATGTTTCAGGTTCCAAACTCATTCGCCGCCATCATGGCGTCGGACGAACAATTTTCATTATGTTGGAACAATTTCCACGCCAACATGTCAGCAGGCTTTCATGGCCTGCTGTCGCGTGGAGATTTAGTAGACGTAACGTTGGCTGCCGAAGGCAGGTTATTACAGGCACATAAATTAGTTTTATCAGTATGTTCTCCTTATTTTCAAGAAATGTTCAAAATGAACCCTACTCAGCATCCCATAGGTATGTGTTATTTATGTAATACGGTGGTGAAGTTAAATTCTAATTGTATGTATTGTTGTTAATAATTTCTTTTGTTTCAGTATTTTTAAAAGATGCTAGTCATTCAGCGCTAAGAGACTTATTACAGTTTTATCAAGGTGAAGTTAATGTTAAGCAAGAAGAATTAGCGTCGTTTATTAGTACAGCGGAACAACTACAAGTTAAAGGTTTAACCGGTAACCAAAATGATGAAAGTTCCACGCCATCCAAACCAAAGCCGACCTCTAGGCCAGGCCCGAGGTCGTCACAACAAAGGCAATCTGTTATGACTAAGTTAGAGACTGATTTAGATTCTAAGCCCTCCTCAACTCCAGTAGCAATTAAGAGACCAAATAGGCCATCAATAGCATCAAATAATTCCTCATCATCTCAAAGCGGTACTGCGAAACGAAAATGTGTAGACCCCTTAGAAGCCGGACCCTCAGGATCAGCTAAAGAAGAATTTGTTACGATACCGGACGAAGATGAAAACAACGCCGTGGCACCGAAAATGGAACCAGAATTTGTTAACGAAAGTATGTGGGATGACGATGATGAAGGCGCAAATAATGATGAAACAAACTTTGGCGAAGACGACTCTAATATGGAAATGACAGGTATATTTTTATTATATATCATTATCTTCTGTATTTAACTTGCCATGGTATTGTAATATTTTACATATTCAGGTTTTGATGGCTCTGCGACTGGAGATGGCAATATGTCTGGCGGCGGGGAAGGTGGCGCTGTTGGAGATGCACAAGGTAGGTTTACAAATAATGTCTGTTAGTTTCTACGCACAGAATTGTGTAGAAACTACCCTTTCAACGTACTTGATCAAGGCCAAAAATTTAATATTTCTTAATTTTGTTTGTATAGCATATATCTCAAATTGAGCCTTTATCATTTACGTTACCTAGATTAGTAATGAAATTTATAAGTTAGCCTTAAGTAGTTTTAGTTAATTATAGTAATATTATTTGCAACTGTTCCAGGGTTAATTCCTGTTCTAAAAGACTATGTTCTGTTTGAACATAATCTTTTAATAGGAAGGTAATTGAAAAGGTAAAATAAATGGTTAAGGTATGAGAAAAGGTAATAAGGTAAACTGTGGTAACAATTCGTAAGCGGCGGTAAGGTTATGGTAAAACATTGGTTAATCGTCATAAGTGGTGATCATTGTAAGCAGAGGTGGAGTATGATATCCGTATATCGTAATTGGTATGTGTGGTCCGATTGCAAATTGTACAGTATAGAACTAGTATTGGTAAGTATTAAGGTATACGGTAGGTATTGGTGCCCGAATACGCTAAAATTTGATATGAGTAAGGCCCGGATTACATTTTGGGAAGTTAAAAATGCTAGTGGTATGTACAAATATCTGGTGCGTGTGAGCAAGCAGTGACAAGTTTGAATTAAATGTCTTGCTCACTTGTCAGTTTGTCACTCGCACTTCATGTCGTTTCTCAACGTGTAAACCGGGCCTAAGATTTAATCTAGCTTTTGGGTTATTAAATATAGAGTGGTGAAAGTAGGATGCGTTGCGTTATTGCGGTATAAGATCGTTTATGTTTGGTACCGCGTCGCAACTGAATTATAAGGGATGGGAAAGTGGCATCTGATTTTTTTATTAGAATGATATATGACCGTTATGTACGTACGTCAATTTACGGTTCAGTAGAGTAGTAAATTAACGTGGGTACTTAGGCCTAATCGCGTCTGGCGACATCGTGCGAGATGGGCTAACAACATAGAATTCTGAATACGAAGTAAAATTAACGACCGGTAGTTTTACGTAGGTGCCTACGGAATTTGCAGACAAAACCGTATGTGTGGCCTAACAGTTTTGTTTCGGAATTCCGTATGCGGTGTGGCAAGGCTTACTAACCTGCAAAATCTAGCGTTTATCGACCTACACTAACATAAGCCTTGCTGTGCGACGTTTTTTTTGCATGCCTAGTACCTAATTTAGTTCGGTATAAACATCTACCTACCTCTTTTTGAGCCCACTTAAAATCAACTAGTGCGTATATGTATGTACATAAGATTATTACATAAGCGATTTCTTGCTTGGGTAGTTTCTTCAAAATTATAGCTGTTACTCCTTTTTTTTTGGTAATTGAGCTGATAGGGCCTTCACAATAGCAACTTGCGAGCGAGTTCAAAGCGAGGCGAGGGCGAGAGTTTAAGAGGGGAACTCTTTAAACGCTAGTCGTAAATCGTAGTGTTAAAACTAAGCGCCCATTACATTATCCAATTTCCAGAGCGCTAGATTTAGTGTTGCGAACTATAAAAAGAGCTCACTCATTAAGACTAACTAGCGAAGCTAGTAAGAATTTAATTTCTTAATATCAAAGCCACAAATGGTTATTAAATACAATAAAAGTATGAAAGCAATCGATCGACATGACCAAATGTCTTACTATTCATGCGAGCACAAATCGTTGCGATGGTATAAAAAGGTAATCATACATGTTATGCAAATTTTATTGGTCAACTCCTTTTTATTATATAACAAATACAGTTCAAATAATTTAACATTGTACGATTTCCGCTTAAGTGTAATTAAATCAATTTTAGAACCTCATTTGCCTCCCGCATTACAAAGGCATTTAATGAATAAAATTCATTGTATAATGAAACTACCAAAAGATACCCACGGCAAAACAAAGCGAAGACGTTGCAATCAATGTTGGCGCACATTTAAAAAAAGGATTCAAACTATATTCGCATGCGACGATTGCCCCGGTCAGCCAGGATTGTGTATTGAGTGTTTTAGACCGTACCATAAATATTAAAGAGCGTTTATACCATCCACTAGCATCACCAATTAGTGAACGGCGTAAAAGCCTTTATTGATCACCTTCGTATTGAAAATTTTAGTGTCGCCTAAAAATGTTGATTTTAATTGTTTTGTACTGTAAAAATAAAAAAATTGATTTACATAATGTTTTATTTACTTAACTAATTTCCACCACTTAACAAACACAATATTACAAATTATTATTCATTAACATATTCTTTAGAGTATAACTCAGTCTTGTGGATTAAATTATTAAGTAATAGATAATAAAATAAGTAAATAATCAATATATTGATAAAGTATTCATTAATAACCATTCATAGATTCTTTTGCGTTTCAATCATTATATAAGTATAACTTTTTAATCCCAGTTATCAGACCTTAATTTTAATTTAATTTTTACAAAATCACTAGGGGTAGGGCAGACAAGACTACGTGGAGTCGGGGTGTGCTAATTCGGTTTTAGAACCAATTCGACCTATTTTATCTATAAAGTCTAGTTGCTCTCTCTACTAGCTCTGCTACTAGAGTGGTGAATGAAATAATGTAATGTGAATTGTTATAATTTTGTTTTCTGATAAACCTCTTGACTGCTCTCCACTGCAACTCAATTTGTTGTATATAAGTCCCATCTCCAGCCACAAATGGATTGTTTGGGTCTGAGTGATTAACTTTTCTATGAGTGTATCTGTGTTAAAAAAACAAACTGACATAATATTTGCGTTTGGTTATATGTAATTTAATTAATCAAAATCAAGTACCGGATGTCTAGCCAGCTCGATATAACCTCAAAACTTTAACTATCGATATCTCGAAAAATAAAGATTTCCGGCATAAAAAGCAGCTAAATGGTAATCAATAGCATCGTTGCCTGTCAACTAAAGCTAAAATAGTCACTTAAATCGTGCAGCAGATTACTAAAGTCGACCCAAAATAATACATTTTAATCTGATACCATATTCTTAAAACTGAAAGCCCGTATTAAATTATTTCAGGGTAAAATTGTCTATTCACAAGTATTAGAAATTCAAAATATAACCTTAACAATAACCACAATTTAAAAGGTTGACAACCACTGCTCAAATTACGAAACAAACTTACCTTTTATTTTATCCAAAGAGTTTTTTGCTATTTTTACAAGCCGAATAGTTCGCAAAAACACTTTTACTTTTTTTCCACTTGCGTAAACACGTTAAGTACACTGTGACGGCCACAAAAATTACAAAACAGAATTTACCCTTACGTAGTGCCAGTGAACTCGCGTGGCGAGTCGATCAATTTGTATTGCAGTGCCGGCGACTCGCCTGGCGAGTCAACCGTAAAATGTAGGCGGAATCCGAGAAGACATCATGAAAATCGTAGGGGTGATGAATGATGTGTTAAGTGATCGTCGTCCAAACCGCATCTTTCAAAAAGCGCTAAACGAATATGGTACTATCAAACCACCAGAAAATTGGCATTGCTTTATCAATGGTGTCAAGTTTAATGATAATTAATTTTTAAAAAAATGCAAAAAAATTTGGGTGAAAGATTATATTACATTGCTGAGACAAAAACTGTCAAATATTACGTTGGTACTCTTATTAGTTTGTGGTAAAGTATGAACAATGTGAATCCTTTGTAAACTTCCAGAAGCACTTTTTTCCATCATTTCTTATACCTTATATCTTTGTGTTTATAATCATTGTTTTTTATCCCAAAGAAATGGCATGTTTTGTATAATACATTATTTCCCATTTAAGAGCACTTCCTTTTCCTTAGTCGATGGTTGTGTCACGTTACTTTGATCTTATGCCGAAAATACGTCCTGTTCGAGCGTACGCCGACTGACTGGCCTAGCGTAGCTAGTGTAATCTTTCATAAAACTTACTGTATCTAGTATGGTATATGAAGTAAGCAAGGAAATAGGAAAGCTAGCTGAATCAACACATGACAGTACAGTTTTTCATAATTCGTACCTCCGAGCACGGCTGAATAACAATGAGATAGATGGTCACCTCCTTGGAGACGGTGAATATATACTTGTGGAAAGTAAGTATATAACACCATTTTTAAACCTAGCTATAAATGCAGAAAAACTACAATGAAGCACATATCAAGACCAGAAATACAGTTGAAGGGACATTTGGTGTGTGGAAATTCCTCGCCTTCTAAAATTAGATCATACATTAGCTGTGATAGTTGCAACAGCTGTGTTAGGCGAATGCTACACGCGTGATATTTATCACGATCCTTGGATCGCGATCCAGGATCATATTTATTGAACGTTTAGTATCAAGCATTGATGGATCGCAATACGGATCACAGAATTTATAGATTTCCGAAAATCCATATCGTGATCCAAGGATTGTGATAAATATTGCGCGTGTAGTGTTGCTGCGATACGGATCGCGTCAGTCTGCTCCTCTGGAGAAGCGATGGAGAAGGACTACTTTTGAAGCGATGCGGGCGAAATCGCGAATGAAAGCGAGAATCCCTGTATCAGAAACAAACTTTTTTATTCAATGTAGATTATAACAATACTTAAGTCACTCTTTTTATTTACCACTGGTTCGCAAAAAAAACCTTTGTCGGGAAGAACCAGCAAGAAACCCAGCGCCAGTCAGATATAAGGGAGCAGTCAAGGTCGTCAAATATTTTGAAACATCCAAAGTGATCATAAACATTCAACCATCGAACGCGTACGTCAAATATATGCGATCATTTAAACCGTTCAATATTATACTGACAACAGAACGCCGATGGTATCCAAGCAGTAAGTATTCAAAAATTTGGAACAATTTAGGAAAAGAAATTTTATCTTGATTGATACAAGATTGTATTTTGAATAATTTTAAAATTCAATTCATGCATTTAACACAACAGCAAGAAAAAAAGGAAATTTTCTTTAGTTTTTTTTTAAATCTTTATTTATTATAGAGGGTTAGATCTACTAGATCAAGTCACCCTCATAGGTACACAATCAAACACATAATCAGACAATGATAAATTCACGTAAACAAAAGATTACCTGTTCTTAATACCTAATATAAGTTTATAAAGTTTCCTAGCTTTATCCGACAATGGAAAAGCTAGGATACTATTATATAGTCCAACACAATTTTGTCAAAACCTAATTGCTTTCTATATGCTTCGTTCCGTTCACATTCCATCATAATGTGAATAACATCTTCCACAACTCCACATTTGTCACAATTTGGTGAATTCACTTTTCTCATTACAAACGCAAATTTGTTTAATGGTACATCTCCGGAACGAAGCCTCATTGCTGTAATAATTTCTTGCCTTCCCATATTGCATCCTTCAAACCAAAGGAAGCGGGAAAGATGCGGTTGTATCGTCGTACCAAATACCTTTTGACAGTGACCTTTCATCAAAGTATTCGGACCACTTTTCTGTGCAGTTTTCACGAACTTTAGATAGGAGTTCAGAGAAATAAGGTACACAGTCAAAATTCTCCCCATCACTTATCGCCTCTTTAGCAAGAACGTCTACTGCCTCATTTCCCTCTAAGCCAATATGGGAAGGCACCCATTGTAAGATAATGCTTTTGTTGTCAGATTTTAACGTTACAATATTATTTAATATGTCGTAAGCCAGTGGAAAACCGCGAGACAATGAAGTACATTTCTTTTAAATGTTGAAGGGTACTGCGAGAATCTGTTAATATCGGCAATTTATCATACTTAAGTGACTTGACATAAGATAAGGCTTCTGCAATTGCAATGAGTTCCGCATGCATAACTGAAATTTCCTTACCTAAGCAGAGCTTAACATATTCTTTGGTTTGAATGTCTAAAAATGCAGCACCTGTTCCTTCTTTATCCTTAGAGCCATCAGTATATACTTTATAACAATTTGTAAAGTTTCAGCTAAATATTTGACATAATATTCGTAGGTAATGGGGATTGTATTTATGTTTAGGCGCATTTACAAATTCTATTTGAGGGATTATTGAATCGGACAAATCCAACTTGCTAATCCACGAATTGAGTGAAAACATTTCTAGGTGAGGACTTGAAAACAACGAGTTTCTTTAAGTAATCTATAGTTTGTAACTAGCAGTGGGGTTTTGAAAATTTACAAACCAATTTTAAAATTTATAAACCAAAATTTACCAGCTAAATATCTTCTCCGAATAAATAATGGCTGTAAAAGCAATTCCGATTCCATTACATGGATAGGAGTGCTCGTGACAAACCCACCAATTAACCGCATACACTGATTTTGTATTACGTCTAATTTTATTAGATGTGTTTTATGGCTATTATCAAATAAGAAACTGGCATAATCCAATCTACTCCGTATAAAAGCTATATATAAGCGACGTAGCTGAACTGGGTGTACTCCCCAACCTGGTATATTAAAACTTTCAAAATATTTACAAACTTAAGGGCTTTCTCTTTTATTTCATTTATGTGCTTGTTCCATCGAAGAGATCGATCTAACCATAACCCTAAATATTTAACGCTTTCAACGATTTTAAGGCTTCTCTTGTTAACCGTTATATTTATGCATTCCCTTACGCGTCCATTCTTAAATATGCATACTTTACTTTTCGATGAATATATTTCTAGGCCTAACGTAAAAAATAAACTAGTAAGAGTATTCAGAGCTAACTGTATATCGATAACTCCGTTAATGATACTGTCGCAATTTTTATATATAACAAAATCATCCGCATATTGAGAGATATAAACATTCTTGACGCTTTTACATACATTAAGAGTAGCTATATTAAACAAAAGAGGAGATAATGGATCTCCTTGGGCGAGACCTTGCTCCGTAAATCTACTGATAAACACGTTATCCACATACATTTTGAGATGTCGTTTATTAAGGAAACTACTAAGATATTGACATTTTTTTTCCTACATTTAGTTGATCTAAATTGTACAGTAATGCATTTATGTCAACCTTATTATACGCGTTGTCTAAATCTATGAAACATCCTATCGTTGACTGATTCTCTGAAAACCCTATTTGTATCCTTGATACCAGACTATCTAAGCAGGATCGGCTTCTCCTAAAACCGAACGTATTAGAAAAAAAGACTGTTTTTTCCAGAAACCACTCTAGTCTCCCTTTAATAATTGAATGAAAGATTTTGCATATGCAAGAAATAAGTGATATTTGGCGCAAGGACGATACTTCATTAATGTCTCTTCCAGGCTATGAGATTTCTATAATACCAATATCTCGCCATTGTGATGATACGAAACTGTTAAGAAAAGCATTATACAGCTTGATTAAAATGCGTTTGCCCTTAAACGGAAGGTGTTTCAACATTGAATATGCTATGCCATCGCATCCAGGAGATGTATCCTTTAATTAAATATATGTGTCAAACTCCTGAATCGAGACCTCTTCCTCTAGTAACATGTTACTAGAACTGAAACTAGCCTGTTCCGGTGAAACAAAATCTGGCGTTAGACTGCGAAGAAGTATTTCCGCTTTTTCTTTGTCTATTTGGTGGGTATTATGTGACCTAAATACAAAAACCTTTCATCCATCTCACCTTATTCCACATATCCCTAGTGGTTGTTTTTTCATTTACCGAATCGCAAAACCTCTGCCAATTACGTAATTTAGCCTAACGAATTAACCGCTGTGTGTCTAATTTTTTCTTGGAGTACATATAGATAAATTCTGAGGTGTAGAGTTATCTAAACCTAGCCAGTGCTTGTCTACGGATAGCTACCGATTTCGATAATTCTACGTCCCAGTAAGACTTCGGTACAAATTTTGACTCTGAGTTTTGATTTATTTTTATAAAAGGGATATAAATATGGCTGCTAATTTTAAATATTTCAAAAATATATGTAACATTTGTGAAAGTCGGTTATGTGTATTGGGAACTGATCAAAAGGGGTTTCAAGAGTACTCTTATAACCGTCCCAGTTTGCTTTTTTAAAATTTCTTTTAAGATCACACTCTAACCGCTTTTGACATAAACCTGATATTTTAATTGTAAGATGATCACTAAAGTCTCTCGAAGTATCCTCCAATTAAATTTATGGACGATATCCGACGTCATAAGCGATAGATCGGGAGATGACGCTTGTAAGACTCTATTCACGAATGTAATTCGAGTGCTTTCTCCATTATTTAATATAGCAAAGTTAGTATCTAAAAGCGCTTCAAATATTTGTGAACCCCTGTTATCAGTCTTGTACGACCAGCTTGAGTGGTGAGCGTTGAAGTCCCCAATGATTACGGTTTTACAACTAAATGTAGAAAATAATTCATCCCAATTTCTTTGGCAAGTGCGCACTGACGATGGACAATAGATAGAAACGATATTCTCTAAATCCTGACAGTTAAAATTTTTTATATAAATAACTTCTATACCACCATTACTTAGTTGTAAATGCCCGCTAACCGTTTTAAGAGATTTGTGCGCTAAAACAGCAACACCCCCATAAGAGTCATCTCTATCATTACGGTAAATATTATAATCTTTGATTTTAATATAAGTTTCAGAGTTTAACCAAGTTTCACTTAAGGCTACGATATGTATTTTTTCCAGAGTTAATAAAGGCTCTAAGGGCGCTTTTAGTGTCACGCGGATTTGCTCACGCACGCGGGATTGGACCGCATGCGTAAAATTTCACGCTGCGGATCATACGCAGCATGAGTTTCAGTTTTCTACGGGCTGCGTAACGGTATAGACGTGTTCAAAAATGATCAATGTCAGAAGAATATGTGTCGCTTACATACTTTACAAACGACGAAACAAGAAGACAAGAGTACATGTTGATCCCTTTCTTGAAAATAGGCTTCTTGCTGGGGCGTTTGTTACACGCTTTGGAAAACTACAAAATAATGAACGTAAATTTAAAAATTACTTTCGAATGTCCATTCGTTCTTTTGATGAACTGTTGTGTAAAATTGAGAATAAGCTACAAAAAAGCAGTTTACGAAGGATTACAATACAACCGATTGAGAGGCTCGCTATTACATTAAGGTAAGTTTTAAATTTTAAATATTTAATTTCCTGCTATGATTTAGTGGAAAGGGATTTGAACAGGTAGGATAAACGTTTTTTGACTTCAAATTACTGTCATGTGTAAATTTACATGTGCAAAAAAAAAATTTTGTCATGTACTCTGAAATTTCATTGTTCATAATTTCATTCAATTTCATGTTGAAATTTCATTAAATAAGATTATTTCACTCATAAAATGTCGCCATTAAAGTGGAATCATTCCTACCTTTCATCACACGCTACTTATTATAATATAGATAAAAGTTATAGGTTTGCACATGACAGTAATTTAAAGTCAAAAAAAGTCCTTAATTGGTTTGGGATTGGTACGTTCAACCTACATACACAATCCTTTTTTTATCTGATAAAGTACACATGGCCACAGATCAAGTTACCCAAAACCAGCATAAATGGAACTCGCGCCTTGCGTATTATCATACTTAGGTAACCCGTCGGAGTCCCGCTTATACTGGATTTGAGTAACTTGATCTGTGCCGTGTGTACAACCGCACTCATATGACTAAACAAACAATTAGAGAGAAACTGGAGAAAAAAAGTTAATCGTACTCATTTTAATAAAAAGAGTTTTATTCATAAATTAAAAAATCAAATTTTACATCATTCATTTCTTTGTAAATTTGTATCCTGAGCGTTGACATTACTTTCGCCTGTAGATGATGTTGTTGCTGGGGTATAAATTACGTCATAAGACGTGATATTAAACAGGCCGCTTTCAGTCGAAATAAGAGTTTCATTGTCATTCACTGCAGCAGAACTAATAGCATTGTCGTTAAGACTCGAAGTATCCTGGATTATACTATTGGTTTGGTAATCTTGATTTATCGGTGACAAACTGTCAAGCTCAGTAAAAGCACTAGAACTTGTTGTAGGTATGGGACTGTAGTATGCAGGTTGTGTTTGACTTTCCATTTCCATAACTATATTTAACACTTTTGTTCTGAACATTAGTTTTTGATATCTAGTGAATCTTTTTAATGAAGGCTGCAGAGACTGAAAGAAAGCCAAATCCTCACTTTCTAGCTCCAGTTGATTAGACTTTAAGCATTCTAATAACTGTGCCTCAAATTCAGATGGTGCTTGCTTTTTAGATTTTACTTGTTTTTGTTTTGATGTTGGGTGAGAACTTTCTTGACGTGAAGTATCTGGTTGCGTGGACTCATTAGGTGTTTCTAAATTACTTTGTTCAGACATTTCTTCACAGAGTGACTCTTCTCCAGCAGTTTCCGTTGTACTGTCTAAGAAAGTCAAAATGTCATAGTAAGAATATTTCTTCTTCTTCTTCTTACTCCCAGAGCCGGATGGCTGATATTTTTCAGATATCTTGTCTTTTTGGTAAGTGTCCCTTGCTGTTCGCCAGCGTTGTTGTATTTTCTTGTCTGAAATGACAAAATATAATAAGTAAGTGGCAAAAGTACACACAGTTTCAGATCAAGTTACCCAAAACCAGTACCAATAAACGGAACTTGCTAGGGCCTCGCCGGGCGCCGAGTCGTCTACGATAATAAACAACGCATGAGTCCTGTTTATACTGGTTTTGGGAAGCTTGATCTGTGGCCGTGTGTACAAATCTGATATTAGTTGGAAATTTAACTGCATTCGATTAAAGGCCCTCCTTAATTCACACATGTTGTCAACTTTACACTGTCTCATGAAGCATTAGATAAATCAAGCAATATATATATACCTATACAGAGTGGAAAAATAAGGCCGCAGTTGAAGGAAAAGTACCCTTAGGCGCAACGCAAACGGCGGGCCGGCGCAGGCCGGTCAATTTCGCCGCGAACGATAGCGCAAAGTGAATCTTATACTAGACGCAGACGGCGCGGCCGGGGCGGCGCGGCGCAGACATCGACGAAATAATTCATTTTTTACAAAAATAATTAGAACTTCATTTAAGGATTTTTGGAAAAACACCGGATTGAATCGGGCAATTTGTTTATTTGTTACAGTAAAATTTGCCATCATCAAAATTAAGGTGAAAACTTCCGGAAGTCACTAGCGCTGTAAGTTTTTAATTTGTTTTAACAAAAATTTGCTTTATTTGCATCTGTCAACCTTCATGAAGGAGGACATCTTGTAATGTAAATATTGCCTGAAATAAACGATATTTCATTATATTATATTATATATATTTATTAGATTCCTTTCATTTGCCGGAAATTTTACCATAGGGGTTAATTTATACAGAGAAGATTTCTTATAAAATATTTACAGCATAGTTATGTGTCTCAAATCTGCTAAAAGTGGCCACTTTTAGCAGATATGAGATACATAACTATACTTCGAACTTTTCATATGAAATCATAACTGCATAAATACCCCCCTATGATAAAATTTTCGGCAAATCATAGAAATCTAACGTAGCTATAGTACTGTAGTTAAAACGAATTAAAAACTTCTAGCGCTAGCTACTTCCGTGCCCTTTCACCTTAAGGGTATTTATTTTTCTTCTGAAGTAAAATTCGAGCGGTGCATGCTGTCTTATGTCTGATGTCAGCATTATTAATATATTATGTTATCATATTATTAATATATTGTTTTTGTTTTCAGATATTTGGCAACTGGTAATACATTCACTGATCTACACTATTCCTATGTGATTGGAATTGCAACAATTAGCGAAATAGTAAGACAAGTTTGTTACATAATATGGATTGAACTAAAGTCTGAATGTATTCCACAGCTTAATGGGATCAAATGGAAAGAAATCGCAGAGGGATTTCTCACATATACAAATTTTCCTAATTGCTTGGGTGCAATTGATGGAAAACATATAAGAGTGATTCGGCCGCCGCACAGTGGATCACTATATTTTAATTATAAGAAATATTATTCTGTAGTGCTCCTCGCAATGTGTGATGCTGATTATAATTTTACATATATTAATGTCGGTACCAGTGGAAGCAACGCCGATTCAACCATCTTTAGAAGGAGTCAATTGTATACGAAACTGGAAAGTAACACGTTGGGTATCCCTGACCCGCAAGAGTTGCCTATTATTTGCCCGGAAGTAGCTTATCCATCTAGTGTAAGAGCAAAGTTGCCGTTCGTGATAGTGGGAGACGAGGCATTTGGTTTATCATCACATGTGATGCGGCCTTATGCTCGTGATAATTTACCTTACAAAAAGAAAATATTTAATTACCGTCTGTCCAGAGCTAGAAGGTACATAGAATGCACTTTTGGAATTATGTCAAATAAATTTAGAATATTTCACAGATCCATGAATGTCAAGTTAGATCTAGCACAATTAATAGTCAAGACGGCATGTGTACTTCACAATTTCATAAGGAAACGGGATGGCTACAAGGTCAGCCATACATTTGTCACAAATGGTTTTACGGGACCACTACCCAGGCAGCAGACTGAAAGTAGTAATACGTCGGCAAGTAATATCAGAGATATATTTGCAGATTACTTTATCAATGAAGGAAAAGTCTCCTGGCAACACCTATATATAATTAATTAACTAAACTCAAAAGGTTTTAGAAGGTTTTTGATGTTATTTGTGAATTAAATAATTATGCTTATATTAATAAAGTAATGATGCTTGTATAAATAAAATAATGAACCAAACACATACCCGCCTCTTTTCTTTCCTCTTCGCTCAAATTTTCGTAGTTAGGTGCCAATTCCTTCAAAATATCTCTCCATGCAGCCTCCCTCGCGTCCCTGTGTTTGTATAATTCATTGCGTTTATCCCACAAAACGGGCCGCAGATGAACTTCAATGATTACTCGTTCTGTATCGATTTTCATTTCGGTAGTACAATACGGCGCGTGCGCCCCGCTCGACTCTAAAATGGGCACTGAAGTTGTAGGCAGCGCTTACGCATGCGGATACCCCGCACCGGGGTGACGCCCCGCACAGCGCCCCGCGTCCCGCGTGCGTTTATCACGCTTTACAATAGATACCTATATGAAATTGTTCTTTGCGGATGCTACGCATGCGGTCCAATCCCGCGTGCGTGAGCAAATCCGCGTGACACTAAAAGCGCCCTAAGGGCATTAGCTTAGGCTTAACACTTTGAGCATTCCACTGTAAGATATTAAGATTTACTATTTTATAGTTAAGATCCATTAAATAAGTCCATTAAATAAGTTTAAAACGGTTTTCACCATTGGCCATTCCGAGATATTGTCCACAGTTACCAAAATTAACCACTCAACACATAACTTTATCACTTTGTAAACTTTCTCTTGCAAACTAAAATTATTTAAAAAAAATTCCTTCTTTTAACCTCATAAGTAGCTTACTGAAAGATATTTTATTAGAAGATTCGTTGTTATTTGCCTCACTATAGCTAGTACTAGGTTCAAATCTATTACTTTGTAATGACGTGTCACGCTCTGTACTTCTTTTATCCTTTTTTATTTGGCGCCGGCGGGGCGACGATACCTTAATTTCACATTGGCTAATATTGTCTTCGTTATGCAATATGCTATTGGCCGTCACTTCTGCAAAAGTAGGAACATTTTGGACTTTAGCCGCTTCCCTCTTCGATGTGTTATAATTACACTCCTGCTGGATGTCCATTTGTCTATGTGGTGTTGGCGCAACATAGATTGTTAAAGCCATTCTGTATGTGCAATTAAACTCAGCCATAAGTTCTCGCAACTTTCTTTCTTTAAGGTAAGCAGGGCAAGTCCTAGCTAAAGCCATGTGAGTTCCAGAACAATTGACACATTTGAATGTTTTAGTGTCACAATTCTCGTGTTCTCCCCCACATTTCGGGCATATTGTTTTCTTAAATGGACATAACTTGCGAATGTGACCCAACCTCCAACATTGTGAGCATTGTGAAACTGGATAAACATATGGCTGAACAATTATTTTCGTATCGAAAATGTATACGTATGAATGTAGAAAATAAAAAACAAAGCCGTATGGTTTCACTTGGACACCACCCTACTTGTTTCGTGTAACTTCGTCGCTTAAGCCTTTTAACGGATATTAATTCTGTAGAATCTGGGCATGATATATTTTTCATAATTTCTTCTTCAGATTGAAATAATGCTAGTTTTTACGGAATTTATCGCGTATATTTAACTTTTTAAATACCCGACGTTTCGAACGCTTTACAGCACTCATGGTCACGGGCGGGACTGAGATGTTCAACGTCCATATGTCATAGTTAACCGCGGTTACCATAGATTAAAATTTAACTTTTGTTCCGATCTATACAGTATGAACTTATGGTATCTTGAAGTCTTGCAGTTGTATGCTTGGGTTGGGATTTAATTTTATTTATTATAGGATCCCAAGCAGATGGTAGCACCCAGCCATCTTCTCTATTGAAATTTGGATGTTTTTTGATTTCAATAGCCTCGCGAATCATCCTTGGAAGGAATCGGTGTTCTTTAGCGAGGATTTGCGGTCTATCAAATCTGATGTAGTGACGGGGGCGATCCTGTACGTGTTCACAGACTGCAGACTTCCCGGAGCGTCGATTCTTCACATCAGCTATATGTTCTTTAACGCGGGTTTTTATTGATCTTTTAGTTTGTCCTATGTATTAGAGACCACATTCACAATCAAGCTTGTACACTCCTGCATCTTGCAGAGGGACATTACACTTGACTGACGGTAAAAACTGACCAATCTTCTTCAGCGGCTTGAAGTATGTTTTGATGGAAGAGCGCTTCAAGATGTAGCCAATCTTGTCAGTGACTCCTCTAACATATGGCAGTACAGCAGGTACACGCTCGACTGTGGCCGGCTTCACTCGTTCACTGTGACGTAGGCGCGGGACTCGAAGCTTGTTGTCATGCAAAACTTGCTTGACATGGTGGAGCTCGGCAGCCAGGTGTTTACTGTCACAGATCCCTCTTGCTCTCTGAAACAAAGATTTACCCGCGGTAGCTAACTGTGAAGGATGGTCTATCTGTATGGGTCTTTTTGTTGTGCTGTAAAGCGTTCGAAACGTCGGGTATTTAAAAAGTTAAATATACGCGATAAATTCCGTAAAAACTAGTATTATTTCAATGTGTAGTGTTCGCGTAAATATAAGAAATCATTATGTAAACCAGTACGGACTGGTAATTGCAAATAAACGCCGATTAGAAGATCTAAAGACCAAGCGCGCAAGATATCTAACAGCCTTAAATTTCTTGAAGAGATGCCGAGACCATAATCTCATTCCTACGTGTGTCAAAATATCAACCAAAAAGGACATTCGAGGAAGCGCTAAGATCTTAAATCAGGCGAGTAAAAAAGTTGTTACGGACGGTAATCCAACAAAAACGCTCCGATCTATATGACATAAATAAATCCATAGACACATCATCCAGTGAATTAAAGAAAGTTTTAACGACGTTTGACTATAATTTTTGCATGGAAACATTATATAAACGCGAAATTAGTAAATATAACTAATGCAAAAACAAACATATAGAAAAATATCAAAAAAAACAAAAACAAGTCAAATGTCAAACATCTGAATCATTGCCAGAACCAAAAGCAACCATTGACAAACACAGATCATAGATTAATCGCGCTCTATAATTTGTCAAAACAAACACTGGATGATGCAACAATTAGGGTTTTATCCAAAGACCTCAACTTTGCTATTACACCCCGCAAATTACCGTACGAAGAAATTATCTGTAGTGTCGAGGACTGTTTATTTAAAAACAATATGCGGAAAGAAGATTTGGAGGCGATACGTCAAGACATTTCGTCTATGTTACGTCGATGTTTAGTGCCTAAACCGAATCTTCCCAAAGACGAATTTATAGCGTTAAAGAACCTACGCAATAAACCAGAACTTACGATTCTCCGAGCAGATAAGGGAAACGCCACGGTAGTCATGGATACGTCAGATTATAATTCTAAAATACAAGAACTTTTGTCGGATGTAAGTACTTATAAAAAGGTTAAAAACGACCCAACAAATACCACACTAAAAACAACTAGTGACCTCATAAAGAAACACTCCGAAAAATTAAATCTGGACGTAAAATGGATATTACCTACGTGCGCCAAATCACCAAAACGTCCTATAGTGAGCCAAATCGATTCACCAACTTACAGATTGGCTCAACACTTAGCGAAAATACTCTCACCGCTCAGGGGACATACAAGAGCACACATAAAGGATTCCTACTATTTTGTCAGCGAGATTAAAGACCTACATCTGGCAGACAATGAAACTATGGTCAGTTTTGATGTGCAGTCATTGTTTACATGCTTACCTGTTGAAGACTGCATCTCAATTATAACTAGAAGGCTGGAAGAAAACAACATGCCCGTAGAATATGCAGTATTACTCAGACACTGCCTTACATCTGGCTACCTATTGTGGAAGGAGGAGTTCTACAAGCAAGTAGATGGTGTGGCGATGGGCTCACCTGTATCCCATTGTCGCCGACATATTCATGGAAGACTTTGAGGAGTAAGCCCTGCTTAGTTCTCCCATAAATCCAAGATTCTACAAACGGTACGTAGACGACACTTTCACAATTCTACCTTTACATAAAGTAACTGCATTTTTAGACCATCTTAACTCTTATAAATTCTAAAATTCAGTTCACAATGGAGTTAGAGGCAAACAATTCCTTAGCTTTTCTAGATGTGTTAGTAATTCGGAATCCTGGTAACACCTTGAGCCATACTGTGTATAGAAAAAAGACCCATACAGATAGATATTTAAACGGTGATTCTCACCACCATCCTTCAGAGTTAGCTACCGTGGGTAAATCTTTGTTTCAGAGAGCACGAGGGATCTGTGACAGTAAACACCTGGCTGCCGAGCTCCACCATGTCAAGCAAGTTTTGCATGACAACAAGCTTCGAGTCCCGCGCCTACGTCACAGTGAACGAGTGAAGCCGGCCACAGTCGAGCGTGTACCTGCTGTACTGCCATATGTTAGAGGAGTCACTGACAAGATTGGCTACATCTTGAAGCGCTCTTCCATCAAAACATACTTCAAGCCGCTGAAGAAGATTGGTCAGTTTTTACCGTCAGTCAAGTGTAATGTCCCTCTGCAAGATGCAGGAGTGTACAAGCTTGATTGTGAATGTGGTCTCTCCTACATAGGACAAATTAAAAGATCAATAAAAACCCGCATTAAAGAACATATAGCTGATGTGAAGAATCGACGCTCCGGGAAGTCTGCAGTCTGTGAACACGTACAGGATCGCCCCCGTCACTACATCAGATTTGATAGACCGCAAATCCTCGCTAAAGAACACCGATTCTTTCCAAGGATGATTCGCGAGGCTATTGAAATCAAAAAACATCCTAATTTCAATAGAGAAGATGGCTGGGTACTAGTATTTGCTTGGGATCCTATAATAAATAAAATTAAATCCCAACCCAAGCATACAACTGCAAGACTTCAAGATACCATAAGTTCATACTGTATAGATCGGAACAAAAGTTAAATTTTAATCTATGGTAACCGCGGTTAACTATGACATATGGACGTTGAACATCTCAGTCCAGCCCGTGACCATGAGTGCTGTAAAGCATTCGAAACGTCGGGTATTTAAAAAGTTAAATATACGCGATAAATTCCGTAAAAACTAGTATTATTTTAATGTGTAGTGTTTGCGTAAATATAAGAAATCATTCTTCTTCAGATATTTCTAACTCCACCTCTCTTATAATTCCGTAAGCGTAGTCAGAGAAACCTATAGACTAATGATCGGCGTGGCCTTGAGTGAGAAAGGACGATAACGAATTTTTAGGTTATACAATAATCTTTATGATTTTTAAACACATTTAGATAAAAATTTTAATTGTTCTAAGAACTGAACTGAACAAGATTCACCAATCTTAAGCTCACAAAACACTTTTTTCTCACTTAAACCAACTTGTAAAGTCTTTAAAATCGCTACGCTGTTAAAGTTGTTTAGCAAACTCTACAGTTTGCTAAACAAAAAAACCGGCACGGAGAAAGGGACAAACAATCACACCGCTCTATCTCATTTTTATGCAAGACGTATGCATAAATCTATCTTTTTCGTGTGTGGATGCGAAAGAAGGCGTCAATTTTTCTATAGGTTTCTCTGTCTACGTACGTAAGAGTAGTTAACCTCCATTGCCTTTTGAATTCTCCATCCCATAGAAATGAATGTCGCACAGGTACTTAATTTTTGAACATTTTCGTCATTCGAAAATTGCAACCTTACTTTAAATGGGTTTAAGTATTTCACTCTAATTATATCAGTAATTCCATTTTCTTTGAATAACCGTTCCAAAGCAAATTGCTTGGGCAGCTTTTCACTGCATGCAATGTATACCTCGATATCTGTTTCTGTACTTAAGCTCTCATCCTCGTGCAGTCGTTTTTTCTTCCCCTTTCCCTTCACAATCCTCCACTCGTCATCACTCTCCTCCGTTTCTCTGATTCTTTTAATAATCCTAGGTCTATTTTTACCAATACTATCCCGCTCTTCTACTTCTAATTCTGCAATATCGTCTTCGCTATACATAATATTATTGTTGAATTCTTCATTCTCGTCCGTCATTTTGCGTATACCCGCAAGTACCACTGAGTAAGCTTGCGCGTAAGCAGGCCGCGCGGCCCTACCCACACGCGTGAGTAAGCAATAACAAGCAACGTACGTAACCACTAACGATGCGCGTGAACGCGTGCTACTCGCTTGACGCCAGACGCGAGACTGATTTTCTTTTGTTAAAATAATATTAGATTGATAAATAAAATTAAATCGGATAAAAATGACATCTTTATTTTATTTCAATAAAATTCTTTTATATAAAATTTTGACTTTGATGCTGATTAAACCGAAGTAAGAGCGTAGCTACACCGTCTATGAGGACAAGTAGGACGATACGTCTTTGCGTTGGTGTAATTTATAAAAAAAACATCGTAGGTATTAAAATTCGAAGCTAAATGTTAGAAAAATGACCTCTGAACTGTTAAATATTTAAAGCTGCAATGTAAATGGTAATTTACGTTATAATTTTTTTTCATAGGAGTTTGTGATTATCAAAATTTGTCATCTTTAAGCTAAAATAATATCCTTGCAATTTAATTTGACCAAGCTTCAAGAGCGACTTCCAAATATTTTCGAAAAACACCAAATGAGCAAAAGATTTTAGTATCAAATTTACCTATCTACACTCCACATAAAATTACACTGTACTGTTCCAAACCTAACGGGTATCGGGCATGGGTTTGAAAAAGTTAACCAATAGGATTGTGGGAACTTATGTATTCGGATATAATGTGTGCCACAAGGCCAAGTGCTTAAAATACCTAACTACCAAGTTGCGGATCCTCAGCTGGAATTCAAATAGAAATTGTGACGACAGAAGTTTGTTGGGATTTTTTATAGAAAAAGGGTGACTAAACACACAGTCCACCTGATGGTAAGTGGATGCTGTGGCCCATAGACATCTACGTTATCCATCATTAAGAATCACAATACAGATGCTGCGTTATCATCCCTGAAGACTGACATGAAATACTTCGTTTCCAGTAAAAAGGGTCTCCGGTTCTGTGAAAAAGTGGTCCTACCCCAGTCACACCGATCTATTTCTGCTACAATCATAATATAACTACAATCTATCACAGAATATAAAAACGAGAATGTGTTGCTTGTCTCGAACGCTGCCCTACAAAGATCTGTTGAATGACCTGAGTTGAAAGAATAATAAAAAAACATTCGTCAATAACTTCAAGCGTAGCGTAGTTAATGAGAGCACCATTAACTACCGGCATAGCACATCATAGCATGTTACATGGACTTTTATTGGAATTATTATCGCCAATCGTTCACTGCTGAGCATAGGCCATCGTGAAGGAACGAGTAAAAAATGAAATAATTTGATAAAAACCAACGAATTCTTTTTCGCATTGAAAACTGAAAAAAAAATTTTACTTTATTTCATTTTATTTTATTTTAGATATATTGAAAATAAACAATAACACATAAAGAAAGTAAAATCAGAAACGAGTTTGCCCTCCTTCGGCATCAATTACGTCACTAAGCCGTTGATGCATTGATACACCTTAATGTAACAAAAATTACTTCCTCTCATGGATTCTCATGTTTTTAGAACATGTCGCTTTCGATAGACTTTATTTCAGAATTATCCCAAAGTTGTATCATTTTCCGCCACAAGTTATCTATTGGATTTAAGTACGGACTGTGAGCAGGAAAAGTGATTCGCTCGAAGTTTCGATTTTCGCTTAAATAATTCTGTACCATCCTGCAGTTGTGGACAGAGCTGATCTTGAATGAATACAATTTTTCAAACTCATTCGGATAAAAAACTCTGGCTGTTGGCAATATCACTTCACCAATGATCTCCTTATATTGTTGCTCGTTTAATCTCCCACCAACTTCGATCAGTTCTCCCGGACCATTTTGGCACATCTATCCCCAAAAACCCAAAGTGATTCGACCACTTCTGTTATTAGTTATTATATTTCTCTCATCATATCTGGTGTTACTAATTCCCCATAAAGATAAACGACCACAAGCAGATGAGCAAAATACTTTTTCATCTATAAAAATGAAATTTTTGAAGTTGTAATTTATATAATTTTGTGCAAATTGTAAGCGTTGTGCTTTCTGCCTTAATGTAAGCTTTTTTGCAAGTTATTCTGTGATGAACACCTTGCTCATGAAACCGTCGCCTTATTGTTACTCTGCGATAAACCGAATTCAATTGATAAATGGCGTGAATAACCAAAGCGTTTTGTTTATAGCTCCTTGTAGTATTCTTATGTCTTCTTCGACGCCGGTTCGACGTGGGCGTCCTGTCGTTACGTGATTTTGGATATGCCTTTGCTCAATCCAACGATACACAGTATTTCTCTAAAGACAAAATTATCTTTAGAATTAAACCGATGTAACAGAAATCTCATAATCACGGTGAACAAAAGTCAACTTACGGATATTCCTAGTTCATTAGATATATCTGTTACAGAGACGCCTTCTTTCAGGTGTACAGTTTTATATTTCATTTCATGGTTAATACGAAACGAATTCATATTGTTTTAATTATGAGCAATAAAATCAGAGAATTAGAAAAATGCGAATATTATAACTACGATTAACCAAAGAACATTTAAATTTTAAATCACAGGACACTATTACTTCTAGCGGAGAATTTAAATGTAATGACTGACTTACTTCAAATATGACAGAATACATTTGAGATAAAAATAAAATATTGTTATTACTAGTGATGAAATGAATTTGGTTTTAAATATTCAATTTAAATAAATATTTATAAGTAGCTAAATGTCCCGGTTTCGCCTATTAATTACTTATGAATTTTTCTAAAAGTTTGTCGGCTAAAATATAGCCCAGGTCTCTCTTGGTATTAGTCTCTAACTGTGCGTAAAGCTTTATCACATAACTGATTGTGATAAAACTTGACGAACAGAAATACCAAAAATTTGCCCTGACATAAAGATGACAGATGGACAGGTAAACAGACAGACACACTAAAATTTTAAAAATGGTTGTTTTTTTTCAATCGTATGCACATAATTTCCTGAGCTTCATAGAAGCCATTTATTTTAATATTGCCGACAAACATCAATTTTATTTGACATGCACTTATCAAATATATATACTTGGCATACAAGATTGCATATTATTTACGATTTCGAATTCAAACTCTTATATAGGTAATTCGTAATCTGTGTACAAATATAATATAATATATTATATTTACAAAGGTACAGATATTTTTACATGTTTTTTTTTGGTTTATAAAACATTATCCCACAATAGATTGTCTCCTGTATCGTGGAGGCAATTTTTGCGTTAAGCGTTGTGGGCCGCGGGTTCGAATCCTGCACGGAACAATTTGTTTGTTGTGAAATTTATGTATTTAGTCGGGTTATAAATTCTGTCAAAACCTTATTTTTTGTTTGTAATTTTAAATTTTTTGAATACTGTAGTAGATGAACTTCACCAGTTTTAAAAATATAACGTTTGCCCTTGCCGAAAATAAAAAAGATATATATCGAACTATATAAACTGCACCCACGATACAGGAGAAATTTCTACTGTGGAGGTAACGTTTTAATTAATTTAAATACAAATCTAAAGTTTACCACACGTCCTGAAACAGCGAACAAAGTGGACAAATTGCTCCATAACGCTCTCAGCAATGAGAGGAGGCCTGCGCCCAGCCGTGGGAAGTATTCGTTACATAGGTTGAAACTTTACTGCAGTCATGGACTTTAAAATAGCTTTTTTTTTAAGTATAAGCACTATTATGATAAAACACTCGTGCCGCAGAGAAAAGCACAACCTCAATCATTCTTTAATATTGTTGCTTGTTCAATAACTCAGTTCTCCCAAATCATTTGCCTCCCAATCCCAATGTGACTTAATTTTTCATCTTTTTTTACGCAAAACTAATAATGATTTTCACTTTAGGGTATTTTAGTGATAGAACGGAAATAATGCATGATGAAATAAATGCGAATTATATGCTTTTAAAAGACTTGAATTGAGCAATTTCATCCGTCCCAGCGGAATTAGAATTTAGGTTCTTCGTATTTCTCCCCTTACACAAAAGACGCAGTGTTTTATAAAAATATTAATAATATACGGAACGTGTGTTTATATTTACAAAATTATTTTAGGTTAACACATCGAATGCCCTTTTAAATATCAATGATAACCACGGGGGCCCACATAAAAATTTATAAAAATATTGAGTGTATATAAGAAAAGATAAATTAGCACTATATAATAATATTCATTTATTTATTATTATTGTTATTCTATAATTATTATCGCCAACACGGATCCGTGTATCAGGCCAATAACGTGCGTGTGGCCAGCTACACGGATCCATGTTGGCGAGGGTTGTGCAATAAAGAACATGTTATTATTACAGTAAGTACTTCTGTTCCTTTGCACCATAATGACCACCCCATAAAATGACAGATAGTGTAAACAACAAACATTTTTTATTAATTTAAAACATAAGAAGTTAGGTAAATAAGGCACATATATACACAATATATTAAATACATAACACACTTTAAGAGTGGACATTGCTAAAACATGCTGTACAAAATCCTGGGGATCCATCACATCCTTTGCACTCGTATAAGGTACTCTTTTCTTCTTGGCTCTGCAGCCCTTGCACTCCTTCCTGATGATTTCTCTAGTAATTTTTGTGGAATTACCATCTCGTTTTTCACGTAATTTAAAGTTTTCTATTTTCGTCAAATTGTGTTGAATTTTTAACTTAATTTGCTCCGATGGTACAGGTTGAGGTAAAAGATTTTCTAAGATAGCCATTCTAAAATCATAGAGGTTCATCCTGTCGGAATTTGAGTATTTATTAAATAAGTAAAACGCGTTACTTAGGCTCATTTACAGAATATGTATAAAAAAGTTTTTTGTATCAGCGCAGCGTCTTTCATTGGCATGGGTAATAGGCCAACATTTGGTCCTGAAGGTCTACCCCAGACATAAAGTTATTGTAATGGACGATAGCTGAGCGTTTTAGCAACACTTGGCCCCTTTTGCTAGCAACTTCTACCATCTCGTCGTCATGTTCCGTGGATATATAGAGCACATTCCGTTTGTCTCTCCACTTACCGATGTGGACACCACTCAAGAACGATGATTTGATTTCTCCCTTTCTGAGTGTGACTGAACCGAGATCCACTGGATTATTTTTTCTGGTTTTTCCCAAGGTGCCTGTGCAGTAAGTTTTTCGTTCCAGTAATTTTACTGCCAAATTGTAGGAATTATAATAATTATCCATGTATATACTGTGGCCGTAGTCTAATCTTTCTTCGAGCAATTTCAGGACAATTTTTTCTGTGTGTCCTTTTCCTGAGGTAGTATCATTTGCACCACTATATACTTGAAAATTCAAGACCGTGCCATCCGGTTCCGCCAGAACATATAACTTTATACCGTATTTGTGGCGCTTGTTTTTAATATATTGCCGAAATATAAGTCGACCTCGCCATAAAACCATCGACTCGTCAAGCGATAATTGTTTACCTGGACTGTAAATACGTTTCATCGTCTCATTAAAATGGTTCATGATTGGGCGAATTGGAACCAACCTATCTTCCTCATTTGAATCAGAAGAGAAGTGTAGGCAACTTAGTATTAACATAAACCGGTTTCTCGGCACGTGACGAGAACAACTGGTCATTTAAACAGTGCTTTGTCCAATACTCACTTAGACTATTTAGGCGAATTGTTCCTGTATGCAGGAGCAGTCCAAAAAATGTCCAAAGTTCTTCACGTTCAAGGTCAAGTTCCTTCCAGCGTGTGATTCTTGATTGATCTGTTACACCAGGTGAAGATAGTACTCTTACTGCGTGAGCGTTAGTTTCTTGCACAATTAGGTCTATCAATTTATCATTAATCAAAAGTCTCAATACTTCAAAAGGATTCGCTAGAGGCGGTACTAGTAACTCTTGTGACTGAGTAAAGTAAATTGTCTTCATTGAGCTTCGGTCAGTGCTCCAAGTTTCTGTAGGGCAATCTAGAGAGGGTATATTTTCTTCGTTTCGAATAGCTGCAGCTACATCTCTCGAGAGTAAATTTTCTGCATTATTTGGAATAGGCGAACGGAAAATAGACGAGCTGACTAAATCACCACGTTCTGAAGATTCTTTTCGAGAGGGTAAGTTTTCCGCAATATTACGAATAGGCGAGTGAGGCAAAGACGAGCTAGGTGAATTATGAGGTTCGGATGCTAAATTGCCATCACAGTAGTCAGGAGTAGGCACGTCCGATCTTAACAGGGAAAAACTAGAGGTAGACATATTCTCTCGCAATAGATAATCAGGTAAGTCAGGAAGTTCATTGTAAGCCTGTTCCATGGAAGGAATATGCCGGCTATTTGCTGGTGGTGGTTGTGACATAAGCTCATCCTCCATTTCCTTAGGAGATTGCGGCATAATATCATCTACCGTTTTTGAAGCAGAGGACAATTTCGCTGACACATGCGATGGACGTGGCTTAGAAGCTATGTTATTTGATTTTGTTGACGTCAAGGCTGAACTTGACTTCTGGAGAGTGTTCGATGTATGCTTTATCATTTCAGGTTGTTTCCGAGTATCGAAAATGCTCAAATTACTGTCATCACTTTCCTCTTCAGATGATCCATCTTGATAATCACATTGCGAATAAACCTCTTCATCACTCGAAAATTCTAAGAAATCCATGTCAATTCCTTCACCTTCATCACTACTGTTACGTCTTTTTTTGCAAAACGATGTCTTTTTGACGCTACTAGAACGCTTAGAAGTACTCGGTTTACTATTCATTTTGGTAGGAAAACACGTCCTTTTCGTTAGCTAATCAAAGTGCAACTAAACAAGTTATCAAAAATCCAACACAGGTTTTCGTAAGTTTAATTATACGTACGGATGGCCAAGCAGACAACGTTAACTTGCCGCGAGAGCCCAAAGCTCACTAGCCAATAGAAAAATGTGCGAGAGTAATACACGGATCCGTGTAGTAGGCCCTGCTTTTACTCCCACTACCACACGGATCCGTGGAGTGGGCACTGAATGTGTTAAAAGGATCCATAACATACCTATGTAAACGCCTTCTCTTCCTCACAGACAACGAAATTATCTCCTGACCCACCGAAGGACTAGGCCAGGGTGCAGTCTCGAGTGCATATTGTCTGAACTGCAATTCTCAATAGGTTAATGACGTATTCCAGTCAATAGAAAGATAACATTTTAAATACTGAAACACCTGGTGATGATGTTGATGATAAATTTCTATTACTGAATATCTGTACTTAAATTACAGCCTATATACGTCCCTCTGCTGGGCACAGGCCTCTCATTTCTGAGAGGGTTTTAGGGCAAAGAATAGTCCACCGCGCTGCCCCAATACGTGTGTGCAAACTTCACATATCTTCGAAATATTTTTTTTCTTATTTCTTAGACATGCGAGTTTCCTTACGATGTTTTCCTTCACCGCCGAGCACGTGGTAAATCAGCACTTAAAATTGCAATTAACAATTTCTTGGTACCGGCGGGGATCGAACCCGGTTTGCTCGCGTACTGTGAAATTTACAGCGAGCGCTGACCATCTGAGCTACCACGGCTCCCGCTATATCTGTACTTATTTGACTTAAAATATTTATTGTTTTTAAATTATAACTTTTTATTTCTTACTAATTTCACTATCTCGTTTCCAATATTTTCTACTTGGAGAGCCACATAAGGACAAAGATGGCTAAGTTTGGCTCTGCTTAAAGGATTGAATATAATTAATTTCTTTGATAGGTGGTCATAGAAAATCCCCACAAATAAACTTATTTGCCTTGTATTTCCTTGCATAGTTTTCCAAAAAAAAAAAATCAATACAATTATCTTAACAAAATGTTTAGAGTTTTACGTTTTACGGGAAAAAACATTTATAACACATTAACATCATAAATGATTTTATAAAAATGATCTGAATAAAACATGTCAATGACGTCAAGCATAAAATAAGAGCAAGCGAAGTAATAATACTGAGTTGTATTAAAAGGAACATTGATAATTTAATATGAAGTATAATTTATAATGTATATTTTTTAATAAAACTTAGTGCAAAATAAATTACACCCAATTGTATTATGATAAAGTTATTTTTCCTGTTGTGTCCCACATTTTTTAGTATTTTAACTGCTTCGCTACCATTGACGTTTTGTTTGTTACTGTATTAAGGACGGTTTGACTGAAACCATATATCTGACGTTGTATATATTCCGATATATTTGAGCAAGATTGGTGATTACAAGAATTTGCCTACTTTGGATGGTTAAATATTATTGATCACTTTGGATGTCTCTAAGTATTTGATCACCTTGACTGCCACTTTCCTATTGACGCTGACTGGACTATATTTTTTTCAGTAATGGCTTACAATTATTAACAACACAAGACAAATTAGAAATAGCTTGGTAGCGATCACCCTTCCGAGGGTTTATTATCATCCATAAAATCCTTAATATTATAATAACTCTTTTATACAAACTTAGTTTGATAACATTTTTGAACTTTGTATTATAGATGGGACCATCTAGGTACAATCCATCAAAAATATTTACAGGATTTTATATTATGTTCGAAAACAACGCCCATATTATGGGATACATCGTGTGATGGTTTTAAAGACAATTGTAAGCGAGTGGAGGCACTTCAGAAGTTTCTACCAATTAATAAAAAAAATGACACTTCAATATTAGATGTTAGAAAAAAATTCGTTAAAATCGAATAACAGAAAAGAATTAAATGTAATGTAAAAAAATGTAATGTGAGTGCCAATTTTTCTCTTGGAGTAATAGCTTGTCCCATTTCAGTGTCCTGTTTAATTAAAAAGGAGTGACCAGTTCCAATAAGTTGTCAAAACATTTATCACTCATGCGAAAATAATTTTTGTAGTCATCCATTTCTCCAGTAAGTCTAATCTCATCTAATAAATTTAAATGGGTATATTTTCCTTAAGTCGGTACCACTGTTTAGGCCAGATTCTCTTTTTCACATATTATATAGTCATCTGTTGCCTGGAAGAAATCATTGATTTTTAAAAGGCTGCTGGTGGTTATCATGTACGATAATGTATATAAATTGTTAAAATTAGGTCTTTTTTATAGAAAATGGGTGACAAAGGAGCTATATGCTCCACGTGATGGTAAGTGGATGCAGAGGCCCCTAGACATCTAAATCTATCCTCTACTAAGAATCAAAATGCAGATGCATTGTCACCCTTGAGAAGTAAGTAGGAATGCATAAAGGGTATCTGCTTGTGTACACTCACCATACGAAACGGCTCCATATTTAGCTGTTAATTCATACTAGTCTTCGGTGAGGGCATGGTCTTTCCACAGTTGAACTGACCTATTCATGCTACAGCGATAATATAGCTGCAGCATGGCTCTAGCTCTACCATGTATTAATAAATGTGTTATGTTAATAAAAACAAACTTGAGTACGTATATTTTATTTGCATTTCTAGTAAAAATATAGTAAATAGAATATATAAAAGAATTTTAATTGATAAAAATTAAAATTTATCGACAAATTGGCGATATTTTGAAAATGGGGAAGTGGGTTTGGTGAGTGTTTTTTTTTTTTTATTAAATTAAACATTTCAAAATTTTTGGAGATTCAACATCAATATGAAATTATCAAATGAAAACTAATTATTACTGGATTTTGATATAGTAGATTTAAAGAAAATCTTAAAAGAAAACAAAAATGGTCTTAGGATTTAAAACAAGAATTTTAATTTATTATATGTTGGCCGTTATCATCGATATACATGTACTACGCACTAGATTTGGCATTCTGAACACTTACTATGTTCAACTGTACTGTACTGTAATCCATACACCTGTTATTGTGGCTTCGATATTCATGCAGTGCGGAGCGGCGCTAATAATTTTATATTAAATCAGCACATGTGCCAAATAAACTAAAATTAAAAAAATGTACTCTATTAACAATACAAGATAAATAATTATTTATTGTGACAATTTTCGCGCGTTTATATCAACTGCGCATGCGTAACTACTGTTTCCTGCGCATGCGCGGAACTGAGTAGGACACTAGAAAAGGTTGTGGTCGTAGTATATATAACTCAATGGCCATTATAAATTAAAGTTCTTATTTTTTAATTCTAAGTCCATTTTTGAATTTTCTAAAAGATTCCACTCAACCCAACATCAAGATCCAGTAATTTTTTTTTCTAATTTCATACTTTCATGTTGAAGTTGAATCTCCAATATTTCTAATATTTTTGTTGTGATGGTATCTTCATTTATTTGCTTCTGGTTTTTTTCTTTTTATTATTGAAGCACTGATTTATATTTTTCTTTTTTGTTTCAGTTAAACAAATCTATTTTTTGGTGTGATATCAGCTATCAGAAGAGGTGAAATTCTTCTTTTAGGACCTTCAACTTGTTGAGGTTGATGCACAGAATCTTCTTTTGCACCCAATACTTCTTGAGAAGAATCTTGCGTATTGTTCAACTGTCGTGTTTCAACAATAATCTGTAATGAATAAATTACAAACTACAAAATACTACAAAATCACTATAGTGTAATGTGTAATTTTAGCTGATGGATAGTACAGACAATTATATATTAAGAAATTTGTGCATGGGTGTACTTATGCCACATTAAATAAATGATTATTTAATTATATTTTGTTTCATTATCTTTAAATTTCACACAAAATTATTAAATAGTAAGTTTGATTAGATTTTAACTAATTCTCACTGTAAATTTACATTGATAATTTTAATTGTTTGTTATGTATAGCACTATGCTGAAACAGTGGGGGATATAAAAAGAATTTAACCAAATCATCAGTTAAAAGCATGCTCAAAAATGCTAAATTCTGATGTAATATGATGTTAAAAAAACACTGAACTTGCATACCTATGTTGTAATATGGTGCTGAAGAGTCAAAATCATTAGACAATGGTTTAATGGTCTTAGGGCAAAATGTTCCACTCCGGTCTTGTACAGCTCGGACTGAAATTAAAATTTACATTCTACATTACATGCTTTTCTGATACCATTGTGTAACTTTATATGAGAATCAATTATTAGAAGTAGGTTGTATAATATAATGATGATATTAGTACAAAGTAATATTACAGCTTGTACAGTAAAGTTCATTTATTTTTATTTGTATTGTTACGCGCCTAAGTCGACGGCACTAGCACCATCTAGTGTCAGAGACGAGAGCGAGGGAAGCTTTCCAGAAAATGACATCACTAATCTTTCAACCGACAGCGCCATCCAGTCTCGAACCGAAGAACTAAACTTCTAGAAGTTGAAACTCGAACTCTCGGTACCTTGCGCGTGTTTACTTGAATATTCTGGATATTTCAGTGCTAATTTATATTTATAGGCGCTGCAAGATGCGATCGGGGAAGTATTGAATTTGGCGTGAGAAGCGAAGCTTCGGAGCGAAATAAAGTAAAATCATGCCGATTTTACCTAAGGACGAAATTGAGGGTGTCCGTACCCGAAGTCAACGTCAGCACGAGACGGACCAGAGACGATTTGGTGGTGCAACGCCGCAGATGTCTGAGGGCCAGCCGCCGGCCACGGAAGCCGGCCCGTCAGCAGCTCCTACGTCTGTGGCACCTGACTTAGGTGCTCTGATGGTGATGCTGCAGCAGCTGCAGCGCGGACAGAAGGAACAGGCCCGCCGATTGGAAGAGCAGTTGCGGGGCGGACAGGAGGAACAGGCGCGCCGGCAGGAGGAACAGGCCCGTCGTTTACAAGAGCAACTCCAACGCGATAAGGAAGAGCAGATGCTCCTCATGAAGGACCTTCACGCTACCTTCGGAAAAGAGGTACGGGAGGTGAAGGATAAGGTTGCTCAACATGACAACCGCCTGTCGGAAGCTGAAACCCGAATCGCTGACGTGAAGAAAACGCTGGACGAACTCAAACTTGGGGATGGAACAACAGCTCCCGTAGTAGCTACAACACCTTCGCTACGTGGATTCAAAGTGCCGCCGTTCGACGGGACTTCTTCCTGGTCGGCCTACAAAATTCAGTTCGAGGCCGTCATGGAGGCGAACGGCTGGAATAAAAGCCAAGCCATGACTGCACTCACCCTAGGCCTGCGCGACCAAGCCTTAACTGTGTTGGAAGCTCTCGGTAAGAAAGTGACCTACGAGCAGCTCCTTGAGGCGTTGGAGGCGAGATATGGCGACGCTCACCTGGAACACGTCTTTTGCGCGCAGCTTAAAGATCGCGTGCAACGCAGCAACGAAAACCTGCAGCAGTGGGCCCTTGAGGTGGAGAAGATTGTTCGAAAAGCATACCAGTCTGTACCTGCGCTCATTGAAGGGAACCTGGTTCAGACATTCATCGACGGCATCCGCGACCTTGAAGTCAGAGCTGCTGTGAGGCTCGGGCACCACGACACGCTTAAGGACGCCTTGGCCCATGCACTGGAGGTGGAACCCGTGCGGCAGGATCTTCGCTCCCATCGCGTCAGGGAGGTTGCAGCAGCTACGGTTCGCGACCGCAATAAAGGATACAGCCCTAGGTGCTATGGCTGTGGGGAAAGGGGCCATCTTCGATCCAGCTGCCCTAAGCGAACCGTGGAAAGGGAAGGTGAACGATATCAGGAGGGTGGTGCGGCTAACAGCCCCGCCCAGCAGCAGCAGGGAAACGAGTAAAAGCCAGAACTGCGGGGCGGGTGCTGGCTGATGTTAAAAGAGCCCCAAGGATCTCAATCTCACAAACCCATGATGGGAACAGTCTGATCATCAAGGGCGAGGTCAACGGAATGCCGTGTAAACTGACCATAGATACTGGAGCCTCTCGTACGGTTGTTAGTTCCCAACTTATAAGTCAGTTCCTTGGGGACTCCGCATACAACCGAGAACGCATTAATTTGGTAACAGCCGCCGGTCAGCGTATACCCGTCCGTGGAGAGAAAGAGATGGAGTTGAAGCTCGGCAACATGATCTACCTGCATAATGTCATTGTGGCTGATATAATGGATGACTGCATCCTGGGCCTAGACTTCATGAGGAAGAATTGTTGTGCGATTGACGTTAAGCAAGTGTTTTGAAGTGTGGACAAGAGGAACTTTTTGTGGAAGGGGCGTTACCAGGGAACGTGTACAGCCTTAAGAAGATTGTTCTTCCGCCGAGATCGGAAACGATTGTGCCGGTTAGTCTTCCTCGGAATCCTGGACAACCTCATCGTTGTGTACTCGTGGAAAGGTTAGACAATGACCTTCCATGGAAAGTGGCTCGAACCTTGGTCATGACCACTGACATCTCAAGAGTACGTGTGCTGAACCTTTGTGACCGGGAACAGATTATAGAAAAAGGCACACTGGTTGGTACTTGTGAGGAAGTGGATTGGTTACGTCGGTGGCAATATATATCGAGTGGGACCCCCAGCAAGGATTCAGAGACGAGAGTGACCACACTTTTGGAAGACTGTCGCAGTGTTCTCTCCCCGAACGAATTGGTCAATTGTTTGAGGGATTCATGATTGAGGGAATGGTGAAGGATGGTGTTATTGAACCTTCATCTAGTCCATGGTGTTCACCCGTGGTGCTGGTAAAGAAGAAGGATGGCAGCATGCGGTTCTGTGTTGATTACCGCCGTCTGAACGACGTTACAAAGAAGGACAGCTATCCCTTGCCAAGAATTGATGATACGATGGACATGCTCACAAGAGTAAAATGGTTTAGCACGCTGGATCCAAAAAGTGGCTACTGGCAAGTTGAAATTGACCCTAAGGACAAGGAGAAAACTGTGTTCTCGACGGGAAAGGGTCTGTGGCAATTTAAAGTAATGCTGTTTGGGTTGTGCAATGCTCCAGCAACGTTTGAAAGGCTGATGGAGCTTGTACTTACCGGGCTGATTGGCGATGCCTGTCTGGTCTACTTGGATGACATCATCATCGTAGGCCGGACGTTTGAGGAACACCTTCAAAACCTGGAACGCGTGCTCATGAGGATTCAGAGTGCCAACCTCAAGTTGAGTCCGAAGAAATGTTCACTATTCAAACGGCAAGTCAACTTTTTGGGTATGTAGTGTCGGAAGAAGGTATCCGTACGGATCCGGAGAAAATCGCCGCTGTCAAGGATTGGCCGGTTCCAAAAGACAAGACGCAGGTTAGAGCATTTTAGGGTTTGTGCTCCGGCAACCGGCGATTTGTGAAGAACTTTGCAGATATAGCCAAACCTCTGCACAAGCTAACCGAGGAGAAACGACATTTCTGCTGGGATGAAAGTTGCAATATCGCATTCCAGGAGCTCAAGGACCGTCTGTGCAAAACACCTATTTTGGGATACCCTGATGCAAGCAAAGAATTTATAGTTGACACGGACGCAAGTGGTATAGGACTTGGCGGTGTGTAGTCTCAACGGAATGGTGACCAAGAGATCGTGATAGCGTACTTCAGCAAGACGTTGTCAAAACCGGAAAGGAACTATTGTGTCACAAACGCGAACTGCTAGCTGTGGTAAAGTCGTTGCAGCAATATCTTCAGGGGCGGAAATTTCACTTACGAACTGACCATGCTGCACTAAAATGGCTATTGCAGTTTAAAAATCCAGAAGGACAAGTTGCGAGGTGGATTGAACTACTGCAGGAGTATGACTTTGAGATCGAACATCGCAGCGGGAAATCTCATGGCAACGCAGATGCATTGTCAAGAAGACCTTGTCCTGAAGATTGCAAACATTGTACTAGGCAAGAGAGTAAGGAAGTGGTATCCGTGAGGATGCTCAGGGTAGACCACTTCAGCAACGAGTGGAAGGACAGCTTACAACGTGCACAGCAGAAAGATCCGGACATCAAGCCGATTCTGGAATGGATGAAGGCCAGTGCTCCCAAACCCAAGTGGAGCGACGTCTCAGCGATTAGTTCGACCACTAAAAGCTATTGGGCCCAGTGGGACAGCTTGTTGCTTCAGGATGGAGTTCTTGCCGTAAATGGGAAAGTGTTCGGGGAGACAGCTGTCATTTGCAAATGGTTGTCCCTAAAGCTAAAGTACCGGATGTTCTACAGCTGTACCATAATGATTATTCAGGAGGCCATCTGGGAGTTAAACGAACTCTACTGAAGATCCGAGAACGGTTTTACTGGGTCCACTGTCGAAACGATATCGAGGACTGGTGTCGCAAATGTACAAGTTGTGCGGCTGTAAAGGGACCTCAGACTCGTAGTAGAGGTGCATTGAAGTTGTACAATGTTGGTGCACCATGGGAGAGAATAGCCATTGACGTGGCGGGGCCGTTTCCGGAGAGTGAAAGCGGTAACAAGTATTTCATGGTTGTGATGGATTACTTCACTAAGTGGCCAGAAATCTTCGCCATTCCAAATCAAGAAGCTTCAGCAGTTGCAGATAAACTAGTTCATGAAGTCTTCTGTCGTTTTGGAGTACCTTTAGAGATTCACAGCGATCAAGGAAGGAATTTTGAGTCTCAAATATTCCAGGAAACTTGCCGAGTTATGGGTACTCATAACACAAGAAAGACTTCTCATCACCCGCAATCTGATGGAATGGTTGAACGAGTTAATCAGAAATTGGAGAGGGACCTAGCAAAAGTTGTAGACAATCGGCAACGAGATTGGGACAAGCACATACAACCGTTTTTGTTGTCATATCGAAGCGCGGTTCACGAAAGTACATCAGTGACACCAGCTTTCGCAAACTTTGCGAGAGAATTACGGCTGCCTGCGGACCTGATCACCGGGATACCACCTGATGCTCCACGCAGTGTAACCGATTATGCAAATGACTTGCGGAACAAAATGAATGACGTTTATGAGCACGTCAGACAATTGGGCCAGCAAATGTCTGAAAAGATGAAAACCCGGTACGACCGCAAAATGAACAACAAAGGGTTCGACGAAGGTTCACTAGTGTGGTTGCACAATCCAGCCCGCAGCAAAGGGAAATCTCCTAAGCTTCAAGCTAAATGGGACGGCCCGTACCGGATTGTGACCAGGATCAACGATGTAACCTACCGGATACAGAAAGGCGCAAGAGGGACTCCTAAGATCGTCCATGTGGATCGCCTGGCGCGTTATTATGGGGCCGATAATGCTCGGGACGAGCATGTCTTAGGAGGGGACAGTGTTACGCGCCTAAGTCGACGGCACTAACACCATCTAGTGTCAGAGACGAGAGCGAGGGGAGCTTTTCAGAAAATGACATCACTAATCTTTCAACCGACAGCGCCATCTAGTCTCGAACCGAAGAACTAAACTTCTAGAAGTTGAAACTCGAACTCTCGGTACCTTGCGCGTGTTTACTTGAATATTCTGGATATTTCGGTGCTAATTTATATTTATAGGCGCTGCAAGATGCGATCGGGGAAGTATTGAATTTGGCGAGAGAAGCGAAGCTTCGGAGCGAAATAAAGTGAATCAGTGTGATTAATTATTAGTGTTTTTAACTTTAATTGGTGTAAAGAAAATTAAAGTGTTAATTTAGGTAATTCTATCGGCAATTTTTATTGTCACGAACCTCAAGCTCGTAACAGTATATTTAAAATGTTTAATAGAGTTCAAACACAAATAAGCAGGATATGACCTACCTTATCATCGCTTAAATTTTTTCTAGTTTTTTTTTTTAAATTATCATATCATGCATGTAGTTGTTTTTCAGTTCTGTTTCCCGTTTCCGACGAGCATTATATTTATTCGTCAACGCCATCCAAGCTAGCTTCTTGGCCTCTACAGTTGTCCCGTCCGTCTTTTTATTATCAATTGTAGCCACAAATTCTTTGGCTACTTCAATGAGACGCATCTTCTCTCTTTCCGTGAAATTTCTACTACGTTAGCCAGACTCCGTTTATTTCAAAAAGGATAAAAATAAAAACTACTTAACTTAAATCAGAAAGAGAAAAAATAAAATAACCCTACGCAAAATAAAACTTCTACACTCCATAACACTCCATAAATATTGAATTACCTCAATTTATTGCTAAAACAGTGCATATCCACTTACTTAGCCTAAAATTTTATAAATAATACTAGTATAAATGAAGAAATGAAATAAAAAATCAATTTTAGACTCGATTTCCTCGATTGGCCGAAACAGACCCATCTAGCGGCAAATTTGGAACTTGTTAATGGTTTCATATATGGAGTGTAGAAATAGAAGTAGTAGTGTAGAAGTACTTCTACATTCCATAGTTTCAACAGACAGATCTCCAAATGTATGCGGCGAGACTTACGCAACTTTAATACTGCTCGTATTAAAGAAGCGATCGAGCGGAACTAGGGCTCCAAAGTCTTTGCCAGAGATCTGTCTGCCAGTAAGAGCCAACTGTCAAAGCTGAAGACTGAGTGTGGCAGCATCGTTTCCGGGACACCTGAGATTCTGAGTGAGACTGAGAGGTTCTATGAGCAGCTGTACACATCATCGTTGGAGCCACACGCAAGTGTGAGTAACGATCCAAGAGCAAGACTTATCCGACACTATTCCGATGATATTCCGGACGACAGTCTGAGCGAGATTAGAATGGCTCTCCAGCACCTTAAAAACGGCAGGGCCCCAGGCGAGGATGGAATTACAGTGGAGCTCCTGAAAGCGGGTGGAACACCGGTACTTGAAGTCCTTCATAAGCTCTTCAATTCCGACTTCTATGGTGGCACTACTCCGGAGGCGTGGAGCAGAGGTGCGGTGGTCTTGTTCTTTAAGAAAAGCGACAACGCTCTCTTGAAGAACTACAGACCGATTTCCCTTCTGAGCCGCGTCTACGTGCTGTTTTCGAGAGTCATTACGAATCGTCTCGCACGCAGACTCGACGACTTCCAGCCTCCCGAACAAGCCGGTTTCCGAAAAGGCTTCAGTACCATAGACCACATACATACCCTGCGGCAGATTGTACAGAAGACCGAAGAGTACAATCTGCCACTTTGCCTGGCATATGTGGACTATGAGAAAGCCTTTGATTCCGTCGAAATTTGGGCGGTGCTACAGTCCTATCAGCGGTGCCAAGTTGACTGTCGGTATATCGAAGTGCTGAAGTATTTGTACAGTAGGGCTCCGATGGCTCTCCAAGTACAGAACCAGAGTTCGAAACCTATCCAACTGCAGAGAGGTGTAAGACAGGGTGACGTTATATCCTCGAAACTCTTCACCGCTGCGTTGGAAGACGTTTTCAAGCTACTGGACTGGAAAGGATACGGTATTAAGATCAATGGCGAGTACATCACTCGCCTTCGATTTGCCAACGATATAGTCCTTATGGTAGAATCGCTGGAGGACCTTAGCACTATGCTCAATGACCTCAATGGTGTCTCCCAACGGATAGGTCTTAAGATGAACGTGGACAAAACAAAGATCATGTTTAATGTCCATGTCACACCTATGCCGGCAGTTGTTGGGAGCACTATGCTCGGAGATGTTGACGAGTACGTTTACCTGGGACAAATAGTCCGACTAGGTAAGTCCAACTTCGACCGAGAGGTCAATCGACGGATTCAACTCGGCTGGGCAGCGTTCGGGAAATTACGACACATCTTCTCGTCAGGTATACCTCAATATCTGAAAACTAAAGTGTACAACCAGTGTGTGTTGCCAGTGATGACTTACGGATCTGAGACGTGGTCCTTCACTGCTGGCCGTATGAGGACGCTCAAGGTCGCACAGCGAGCTATGGAGAGGGCTATGCTCGGAGTTTCTCTGCGTGATAGACTCAGAAATGAAGATATTCGCAGTAAAACCAGAGTGACCGACATAGCCCAACGGATTAGTAAGCTGAAGTGGCAATGGGCCGGTCATATAGCTCGAAGAACCGATAACCGATGGGGAAGAAAGGTTCTCGAGTGGCAGCCTCGTACCGGTAGGCGTAGTGTAGGGCGACCTCCCACTAGACGGAGTGACGACCTGGTAAGACATGCAGGAAGTCGATGCATGCAGTTGGCTCAGGACCGTGCTTTGTGGCATTCCTTGGGGGAGGCCTTTGTTCAGCAGTGGACTTGTGAAGGGCTGTAATGATGATGATGATGATGTGCTAACATAGAAGTTATTGTTATGTGGGCACATTTATTTTTGTAATAGGGCTTTGTAACGTTATATAGAGGCGAGACGTTAACGAACTCGTGTTGCATCACGCTAGGATTTCGTGGTGATAACTATCGGCGCCCGTAGCGGCAGCATTACAGTTTGACTATTATTTATTCTGTGGTTGCAGTGACACGTAGTGTAGCCGTGGAAGGAAAAGGGGAGATCTCCCGCCAGGCAAGGTGTTCTGCCTGGGGAGCGGCCGACACTCCGTGTGATAGTTCGGAGAAGTTCTATATATACTGTCTATGATTCGGAAAGTTAATAGCGCGATTTAGGCTTCGGTGTGTCTCGGTGTGCTAGTGGCGCGACGACAGCGCCGCTACATCACCCCCCTGCTCAGACCGGAGGTCGTTAGTGCAGCCTTGTTGCCGACGAATGTGCAAGTGCCAGTGGATTGCCTTGTAGTCTGCGGTGAGTCGAGAAGAAGGCAAGTAATCTGCGAGAGTGCCGTGAAGCAGAGGCGAACAGTAAGGCTCAGAGCCGTGCCGAACACTGTAGCGCAGAGAGTAGCTTGAAGGAACAGGAAGCATTATTATTCCAGTGCTGCGATGAACCTTGTGAAGCTAGATGGCTTGCAGGATATGAAGACTGCAGACGATATCTGTTCGGGAGCGAATGGGTGGGGTATTTATGACGATGATGAAAGCTTGAAGTTTCCGAAGGTTGTTGGTTGCATGTTCAGATCACGTCGGGGTCACCACTGTAGCCGTGGAAGGAAAAGGGGAGATCTCCCGCCAGGCAAGGTGTTCTGCCTGGGGAGCGGCCGACACTCCGTGTGATAGTTCGGAGAAGTTCTATATATACTGTCTATGATTCGGAATGTTAATAGCGCGAATTAGGCTTTGGTGTGTCTCGGTGTGCTAGTGGCGCGACGACAGCGCCGCTACACGTAGTGTGAAATTTATGACTTGTAAATTTCACGAAGCGGTTAAGGCCTCGACTCTACCAAAGCGAAGATCTGCGGAGACGAGATGTGTTTTTCAAGAAGGGTGTATATCCTATGGCCCTAGGGCGGTGTGACCGCACCCGCGCCGTCATCGTGAGGGGGGGGGGCAAATAAACTAAAACGCTATCACTGTACGCACTGGTCACCAGTTCACTCACAATTATCACTACCATCTTGTTTTGTTGACGCTAATTAGGAAGTCAAAGCACGAATATTTTGTTGTTTAAAGCCAGTAAGTAACTCTTCGGAAAAAGGGCTTACTGACCTAAGCAATCCTATTCATTGAAGATATAGGATCGCTGCCATAGTAATAGCAGCGATCACAATAGATCTTTTATGTCGCAGTGATACTGGTCTTTCTAAACCTACATGGCTGCTCGCACAAAAAAAAAGCTATGCAGTCTGAATCTATGGATTTACCAAAGGTGTATTGTTTGAAAATTTTTGTCAGAATTTTGAAACAGTGCCGAGCCTTTTCGTCTACTCTAATAACAGATAGATCTAATTTTAAGCCAGACCGATCGCGAAGAAAGAACATTATTTGTGTACAAAGCCGTAGGTGAGACCAAAACTGATCCTAAAAGAGTTGTTTGAAATGAACCTTTTTTTACCCTGTCACTGATAATTAAAAGTGCATTGTTTACTTGACTTAAAACTATCAAAATTCTATACGTTTTCATTGTACAGAAGTTAAATAATTCCCAATTAATAAAAAAATTGCAAGCGCATTAGCCAGAAAGTTGGGCATCTAGGCTTTTCATTAAGTTGTTGATAGTTCTTTTATCTTTTTTAACACTGTCTGCAGGACAACAGTTTAAATTAAAGTTATTAACAAGATAACTCTTATAATGAGAAATAATCTGTACCTAGTCACCTGCGCAGCAAGTCAAGCATAGTGGCATTGTCGAGTGCAACAGAGTAGTACAAGCGGGATGGACAACATTTCTTTAACGCGAATAAGCAGAACAACTGCTATGGCAAGAGCGACAGACACAACTGTGCTTGTCCCGCATACACCTGTAGATATTGGATAGGTCGAAAAAGCAACTGCGTAATATAGGAACATTAAGGTTTTGTATTTAAAGGGGCGCCACTATGAGATCTCGCATCTCCTAAAGATTTTGCTAGGGCTGGGTGTATCCACCGAATGAGGGCTGCCGATTGCTTGTGAATACTCATCGCAAGCGCTATAGCTGATCGGCGTTAAGCCGAAAAGTGTAGTGATAGCACTCAGCTTAAGCTGATTTCGCTTCTTTAAAAGTGGAGAACTACTCCCTTAAAACGTAGTGTTGGTACTAGCTATTGAGTGGTTATAGTTCTGACTAGCCGAAAAGATGCGTGCGGCGAGCGTTGAATTTTAATAGAATTTCGTTATTCACACATTTCGTCTTCACTCAGCTCAGTTTCAGTGGAAACCACTGAGCTGAGATGTATCGCATTTGTATGGCACATGGGAGCTGTGCCTCGCAAAATGTTCCTTGGTACTCTGTAAGAGATGGTAAGACTCATCGTCTAACTCATGAGTGAAAAACTCCATGAATGGCATGGTACCCCAAATTATTATTTTTCCAAAATCGATGTTTTTTAGAAGGTAAAGAGCTATAAATTCTGTTTCTTCATACTCTAGAAAAATTGCGATGGTATAAACGATGTGGAGATGTGAGCTGTGCTTCGCCGAGATTGAACTGGGCGGCGGTACAAAGCGGAGATACGAGCTTTGCCTCGCAAAATATTCTTATCTCGTACTTTCAGTGCTCTAAGCATGTACCGTAAAATGGGATGAATAGATATCGCAGGGTGAAAAAAAAGCCTGCTTATTTGATAAAGTTATCTGTAGGTTTTTCAAGATTGCCAAAATAAAGGAAAATGCGAGCATATAATAAACAGTAGAAATAAATACACGTTCCTGATCTGTAGTAAAACCTAGACAACTTAATCAAATTACCAGACTTGTTTCTATTCACCCCGTGGTTTCATTAATTCATTTTACAGTACATAAACATATGTCATAAACACTTAAAAAGCAGCCATTATGTAGATACTCCATTTTTTATTACACTAGAAAAAATGATTAGGTACTTAAAACAAATAATTGCAGTTACTTATTAGCCTTTAAACAGAACTATTTTATTTAATAGATTCCTATAAGTTTCCTTACTTCATTTATTAAGTTTACGTTATATTGGATGTTAAAATAAACTTCTATATTTCATTACTAATTATTAAAAGTAATATTTATATGAAATATAAAGGAACCATTATGTACTTCTTGTCCCCGTTTTTTACTTAGCTAAGTATGTACCTATTTATATTTGATTGACATTATGTTAAAAAGATATTCAAGGGGCACGGTACGTGGCAGTAAATAGCATATAGGTACTACATAGCTCGAAAATACAAATTTCCGATCGCATTCTTGGGGAAAATTGTTTAAGTTTATCGGTAGACTTACCTCTTCATAGGTAATTGGGATTTTGAACATTTTGAATTAAAATTCAACAAAAGGCAGGTAGTGGCGGTGGAAGAATATCCACTACTCCATATCGTCCCATGGATGTCGTGAGAGGCGATAGGGTGAAATTGAAACATGTGATAGGCGGCAGCATCTTCCTGATAACTCAAACTAATGAAAAACTGCGGTTTACAATCCGCTCGCTAAGCGAGTCAACTATGGCAAAATCCAACTGTCGTTAGGGAAGAGGAATATGTTGGTATGGCGATTGGCGATGCGATGCCACTCGACTATCCTTCGCAACTTTGGTGAGGCTGCACCACTTGGTGCTTCCGAGTGCTCGTTTTTTCCTAGCTCCATTCACATATCGGGCTCGGGGAGTCCGTAATGCAGGTGGAGTCAGAGGCCGCGAAGGGCAGTGTGCCTTGTTTTTCTGGTGCACTTTATCTGAGAAGAAAAATGGGGTGGGGGAGAGAAGTCAGCAACTAAGGAGGGGCTGCCATTGGGCGGCTGGCACGGGAGGGACCGCGGATGTGCATGAAAGGGTTGCTGTGGTCCTGTCAGTTTGCGACGGAGGTAGAACACCATGGGGGTGGGGCCAAATGCGAGTCTAGAGATTTAATTTCTGCTTTAACTTCGTAGTTGCCCAACTTTAGTTTATTTATTACTTACTTATATTTATTAGATGGAGTGAAAACCTGGTAAGACATACAGGAAGTTGATGGATGCAGGTGGCTCAGGACCGTGCTTTGTGGCATTCCTTGAGGGAGGTCCATATTCAGCAGTGGACTTGTGAAGGGCTTTAATGATGATGAATGATAGTGGCATTATATTAATATGATACATAAATAGAATGGACGTTACGAGTAGAGTCTATCTATCCATAGAGTCCATTCTATTTATTTAGGTATAGGTAGGGTATAGAATTGTTATCGATATATCTTGTCACACTGTCTTATCCCTATTATTAGTTCCGTGGACGTGCACATCTGCTGTCAGCGCCAAAATGGGGCAAATCAAATTGCCTTATTATGTCACGGTGTATAGCCAGTCTAGCGTACTTGTATATATAGAGGTCAGTGCCGATCCGTCTTTATATGAAATCCGAGACATTTGCACACAATCATAATTTTGTCTATGTGTGGTTTAGCCGTCTAAAATAAAGCGAGAAAAAGATATCGTATGGTTTCAGATTGCCATTTTAAAAATTAGATAAAAATACTAATTATATCAGAAAGTCTTGAGTCTTTCGTATTGAAAATATTTTCTGAAATTTATTTAATGATTGATTTTTGCTTAAATTGGTTCAGTATATCGGTTCAGAATACTTCTTTTTCGTTTATAGACATTGTGTATGTAAAGATTTTTTGAAAGATGTTGAATGTATGAGATTTTGACTAAATTAATTCATTACAAAATCATGTTATTACTTTCCGCAGGTTTCATACAATAAAAGAGGAAAAACTTTGATAGTATTGTGATAAGTCTTTAATCATTTTGAATTTATTGATCGTTATTTGTAGGGATTATTACTATATTAACTCGAATTTTATCTGTTTCAGATCATGTATTAGGGCCGAGTTGTTTCCACTATGATAATTTTGTTGATTTAAATATACGTTAATGTTCTGTGAAGAATAACTAACAATAACATATATTATATATCATTAACATGCGTGGACATATTATCTGCAAAAAATTAAAACATCAATAATAATGTATAGTTAATAAAACAATCTGTCTTCCAAAAAATAAAATTATATAACGATACCTATTTTTAATTTTATTTTATCCCACGTGCTCCTCTAAACAAATTTTGATTAATTTTGGTGTAACCTCACAAATGTATGAATTCACCCAAATAGACCCAAAAGGTTTGTGAAGCTTGCGCCAAAATTACTAGAATTTGCCTTAAATAAACAAAGAACCTTAAAGTTACTGAATTGATAAGTTTCATATGGGTGCCCACTGTAGCGCTAGTAGTATACACTCAGACTCTCTCATACTCATAGACGCGTGTTTTTTGTGTTTTTTTAGTTTGAAATAATTGTGTTCTATGCGCCATTATATTCTAAGTCCAGGAGCAGGCCCATACTAGAAACCTTTGAATAATGCCATGAAGAGGAAACGATTCTCGCTACACCTTTAAGTAAATTTTGATTTAGTTTTGCTTTTCAATTTCAACATGAAATATGAATTTCAAACCGTTAAAAATTCCATCGAAGAAACCAAACGTGGCTGCACCATCATGTCATCATTTTGGTTATGTTTTCATCTTAAAAGTAACCCTGCGAGGAGTCGATATCGGCTGCAGCATCAAGCCATCATCGTGGTTACCTTACACTATCCAATCACACCTGTTAAAATTCTATGTAGAGAAAACGTCGTCTTCGCTACAACATCACGCGTCATTAGGATGACGTTATACTCGTACTATCTAAATTTACGAGTTTTACTATTTTAATTAGGGTAATTCGCGGACAGATGGCCATAGAGGAAATATGACCTAAAGAAATATTTCCGATTCTCGCAAAGAACTGGTAGTGTTTTTTGTTGTTAGTTCGGACGCCGCCATCATTCTCGCGACACTATGTGAAGTTCATAACAAAAAAAATATATATAAATAAACTTAAAAAAAAATGCCCAAGAATGCGATCGGAAATTTGTATTTTCGAGCTATGTAATACCTATATGCTATTTACTGCCACGTACCGTGCCCCTGGAATATCTTTTTAACATAATGTCAATCAAATATAAATAGGTACATACTTAGCTAAGTAAAAAACGGGGACAAGAAGTACATAATGGTTCCTTTATAATTCATATAAATATTACTTTTAATAATTAGTAATTAAATATACAAGTTTATTTTAACATCCATTATAACGTAAACTTAATAAATCAAGTAAGGAAACTTATAGGAATCAATAAAATAAAATAGTCCTGTTTAAAGGCTAATAAGTAACTGCAATTATTTGTTTAAATTACCTAATCATTTTTTCTAGTGAAATAAAAAACGGAGAAACGGAGTACATAATGGCTGTTTTTTAAGTAAAATTTTTGAAGTATTACTATAACAATATTATACTCACTAGGACAAATAATGAAAAATTGTTTTTATTCTGCTTTACTTTTGCTGTTTTGCTACTACTGACTTGATGTCCTTTTCTATCTTGTATTTTCGCCATAAGAAATTTTCTTCTCCCTTGCACACTATGGCCGTCTATATATTCTAAGTCCATAGTCCTGCTTATGCATGTTGAGATTGGGTCAGAATACTTTACTATAATGATGATCTAAATCATGTAGTGGTGGTGTTAGAAAATCTATTACACCATAATATCATCCCGAGGGAATCGTAAGTGTCGACAGAAAAATACTGAAATAGGTGATGGGTAGCTGCGTTATCCTAACAACGTTTCCAAATAATTAAAAACCCGCCGGTCAGACGGGGTAACCATGGGACTATGGCAAAACCCTCTCTATGATACAATTTATAGGGGAAGCCTAACATTGCAAAACATTGTTGTTGTGATACTTCTGACAAGATGTAATGAATGAAATGAATTCCTACAGAATGATGAACTGAGGCTGCAACCAGAAACGTCCTACTCCATTGATTTTTTAAACAGTTACTGGTATAGTATTGGAACTCGATCGGTAAGCAAGTTAAGACTGGATCAATTGGTGAGGCAATCAGGGCCGTTTCATATCGAAGGAAAGAGTCTTAGATGGCAACTGATGTCTTCATGAAATACACTTCGAAATTGGATCGAAAAACGTAATGGTACCATAATGGTAACTTAGTTCTGTAGCCAATTCGTCTCTTTTCGGTGGAGTAATTTAGTGGTAATTTGTATTCTTTATTTTGTACATCATTATCATAAATTGTTGGAGATCCCCTGCTTCTGTAGCGCTTCTGTTTTTCGACGCTCGCGTCTCTTTCTTTTACGCGACAACGTGAAAACGATGTACATCGGAGAAAGTTCGAGTTTAGGATAGCAACAATAGTATTCTGGTCAATGGTCATGATAGACTGTCCATAAGCAAATCATTGCATTAAGTCACAACATACTATGACAGTAATCAAATAAAATGGAAACAATTACTAGCATAAGTTATAAAGAAGTGTCAATTGCATGTTAACTCATATGAGTCTGGAATATAAAAGGCTGGATGTATAAAAAAATATGTGTGCAGTACGCGGTAGAAGTGAAATCTTCAAATGAAAGAATTAAAACAATAAACGTGGTCGACGCGTTGTTACGCAATAACAATTTACGAAAAACTAAATACCCATATATCTAACTACACCTACTCAACAAATTCAACGTACGTTCACAGATTTAAAATTGTTAATAAAATAGGGTCTGGCCGCTCAGAGAATGCGATCCTGTCAGGTCGAGATCGAACTTTGAAGTAGCGTAGCATTTCCGATTAAAAATATATATTTTAATTCATCATTCCAATTAGACTATTATGTAAAGTACATTGTTGTATGTAATTTTTGCAATGATTAATCTGTTAAATAATAAAGAAACCGATGTTATTTATAATGTTTTATGTTTATATTTCTAATTCATATTACACTGTTACAAGGATAATTCAACTGTACGTTTTTGTAGAGATGCACCAAAAGTAACGGGCTATAGTAACGTTGCCTGACATATTTTAATACATATTAGTTTTTATTTCTAATAACTTGAAAATATATCATCAGAAGATAAACGAAAAAAAGAATATCTGGGTTTAATTTTTTTTGATAGACTAGACCAGTGATTCCCAAAGTGGTCTATATCGACCCCTAGGGGTCTATGACAACCTGCAAGGGGTCTACGTTAGCGAAAAAAAATTTGGGGGTCCATGAAATGAAATGGGGGTCCACGATAGTGGATCTCAACACATACACTGATAGTACCTATTTACTTACATCATACTATCTTATAATATCAAAACATACATTATTTATAAAAGTACCTATGAAGTAAAACATTTATTATATATGTTTATAAAATTGTGTAAGTTGTAGGATGTTGGTATTCGCTTTGTGGTCGCAATACATTATGAACTTGTAAAAACCTGAGAGTCGCAGTCTCAGAGCTTCGCTACCTTGCACTGACAATGTGGGACAAATACGTTTATTCGTTTCCTGAATCTTGAAAAGAAAAGTGCTAAGAAAATATTTAGAAAAATATAAACAGATAGTATATCACACAAATTATAGTGAGTCAGTGTTATTTTGTTTGAGAGTGCTGGAGAAAAGTAAGCACATTATTTTTTATTAAATTTTAGTTTTGTACTCGTAGTTAGCAAAGATAGATAAATTACGCCAATCATGACTTTAGATATTAGTAGTTTAATATTCAATCATGCAAAATTACACGAGTACTCCTCAAAAGTTTCTTTTTGAAAGTTTTAGCAATCGGTATTATAATTACAGTGCAATCTTCGTAATTCGAGCTAATTGTTGCAAGAAGATGTTCGAATTATGGAATGTTTTCGGAAAAATCAAAAAATATTTTAATATACAGCTGCTGGATTTTCTGTCTTATTTAAATAATTTAATTTTGTCCACAGATGACTGATGCCATCTCCGAATCTAAAAAGAAATGTAGACAGTACAGTGTCGACTATTTGAAATTTAGCTTCATTCCATCATTGCCGGACAAACAATTGCCTATGTGCCTTTTATGCAACAAAGTTTTGAGCAATGACTTACAAGAACTGCAAGATCATCTGAGAAGACGCCACCCTGATAAAACAGAGAAAGATTTGAAATACTTTCAAATACTCAAAGATAAACTTCAGAAGAGACTTACACTGGACAGAATGTTCGCTTCGACGTCACAAAGAAATGAGTTCTGATATTGAAAGCTTCTTATGTAATTATTTGTAAACGACCCATTTCTCTATACAACTGGACGAGTCAACTTTACCTGATAATGCAGCATTATTATTGGCATATGTTCGTTTTATTATGAATCAAGAAATCTACGAAGAACTGCTCTTCGCAAGAACTTTGATAACCGACACTAAAGGTGAATCAATATTTCATGTTTTGAAGGATTACTTCATTGAAAAAGCAATTCCTTTATCAAATATAATATCAGTAGCTACAGATGGAGCATCTGCCATGGTTGGACGCTATCGTGGATTTATAAGCTATTTAAAACAAAATGTGCAATACATTGCGTTATCCATCGACAACATTTAGTTGCTAAAAATTTGAGTGTTAGATTGCATGAATCACTTCATTTAGTCATTGATGCAGTAAACTGAATCCGAAGCAACGCGTTGAATACGCGGTTATTTGCGCAGTTGTGTGAAGAAAATGACGAACACTTTCATCAATCACTCCTTCACACTGAAGTACGCTGGCTGTCGAAAGGCTTATGTTTGACAAGATTTTTTGCACTTTTTGAGACTGTTTTAGAATTTCTGGATACTAAAGATAAAATTTTAAAAGAAAATTTAATGAAGAGGAAAACAGACATCGCCTATTTAACAGATTTGTTTACAAAATTTAATATGGTTAATTTGCAATTACAAGGCGACAGTTTAAATTTGATTAAAACAAAGTCCATCTTATCAGCGTTTCTTGCCAGAGTTAAACTAATGAAACAAAATATTGGACGGGGCGAATTTTCTCAGTTCCCCAATTTGTCATAGACAAGCTGCCAGGAAGACGACGTTTCAACTTACGTTCAACATTTAAATGCCCTCTATTCAGATTTTGAATCTAGGTTTGAGGATATTTTGACTATGGTAATACCACCGTGGATAATTAATCCATATGGTGATATAGAAGAAACGAATCTCATAATACAAGAGGAACTGACTGAACTAAGTACAAACGAAGAACTTAAGGTTCAGTTTAAAAACGGATATCAGCAATTCTGGCTGCAAAACAACATACCCGTTACTTATCCCGTATTATGGAATATTGCGAGGAAATTTTTAATTTCCTTTCCATCGTCATACCTAGTGGAAAGGGGGTTCAGCGCTGTTACCAATCTCCTAACGAAAAAAAGAAACAGACTAGACATCATTAGCCGAGGAGATTTAAGATTAACCCTTACAAAATTGACGCCAAATGTTGATAATTTATTATTAAAGCATCAGGTTCATCCTTCTCACTAAAAATATTGACTTATAGCTTATGTTATTTTATTTATAGTTTATTTTATGTTTATTTAATGCTACGTATATTTTACGTAACAGATACAAAATTTTATTTCGAGTAGTTTTAATTTAAATTCAATTAATAAATGTATAAATTAACATGTGTTTTTACTTTAAGTTTTTAACACTAAACTTCACTACAGTTAGAAATTTACAGTGTAATATAAGCAAAGTCCGAGTAGCAGGTTCGCGACACCGATCTCACGACTTCACCGTACGAACACCAAAAAAGGAATGAATCTACATATTTATTTATCTATGGAATGAATCTTCACCACGATCCACATTCCACATACACTAAAAAAGTCTAATCGTGCGGTAACCGTCAAAATGGCGCCTCAACCCCACTCGAGTCTATATATATATATATATATATAACGTAAATCTACTATGAAATCGTTATAATGAAAAGGGATTGATTAAGACAATTTTATTCAATATGGTTAATTTTATTTATGTTAATTTTTAGCTGTTTATTCTTCGATCAATAATATAATTGATCGAAGTGTTTATTTTAACAGTTAAGTTGATGACGTTTGTGCTTGTCCCTGCAGTGACACAATGCCTATTGTTGATAACTTTCTAAGTACCTACTAAGAGAATATTTCAAACTGCTATTGAACACAAACAATCAATAAACAATTTACAAACTAATATTTTTTATTTATTTAATTAACCTATATAAAAGCCCCACTCACATCAAAATCGCGCTGTCGAAAAAGCAGTTATCCTGACACTGGCTGACATATACTTCGGGGAGTTGCCTGTGGGCTATTATAGCTAACTAGCTATGGAAAGTAAATATAGTGCATTGGGGTAAGATCGGTGATGGGGTAAGACCGTATAATTCAAATTTCCGGTGAATTATGCTATATTTTTGAAAGCTAGCAATATGGTACAAGACTCCATTTTATTCTGCCCCGACCCCAAGTTTCAGCTAGTTGCTCCGAAAAGTAGGGCGTGTGCTGCGCAGTATTTTATAAAAAAAGGTAATTTTTGAATTTTTTCGTCTGTCCGGTCTCTCCCTATCACTTTTATTTGCGATTTTTAGCGACGTCCGGTCTTCCCCTTGATGGCCAATTCTTCATCATGCATATAAAAAATTATGCCTTGTCTTCGCACACGTTTTAAGCAGAAACTGTTGAGTTTTGAAAAGTAAAAGCTTCTTATAGCTAAATTACGTGTAACCATTAACGATTTGCACCATGTTTCAGAAATCTGACGTATATGGATGTCGAGAAAATAAAGTTTTTGCCAGACTCTTTTAACTAGTCGAAAATCCGTCCGGTATTGCCCCAACTCACCTTACCTATTTAGAATACATAGTACCTACAGTAATATTTGCATAACCTACAGTAAAATACAAAAACATAAAGAAAACATAATTATGTTACACTTTTTTGTGTTTGTTTTAGAAATTGTTATATTTTTTTCAAAAAAAGTTTTTTATGTTACCGTTTTTAGTTGAGAGTTATGTCCCTTTAGTGGGTACAGGCGTGATATTATATTGTGTGATTGTGTAAAGAATGCTTAGATAGGCGATAGCAGCAATCGCGGTTGATTTGCTGTCATTTATTGAAGAGTGCCCCCGATTTTTCCCAAGATCCCATCATCAGATCTTGATCTGACCATCATGGATTACGGTGGGATTATCTGGAAAATATATCCTTTCAAACAAAAAAATAATTTTCCAAATCGGTTCAGGCTTCAGGCATCTTCGAGAAATCGGGGGACAGAACATACATAAACAAAAACCAACGAATTGAGAACCACGTCCTTTTTTCGAAGTCGGTTAAAAAGTAGGTAAAAACAAATCAATGGAATTATTATATAATAACAACATCTACTTAAGTTCACATAAGAACTTTCATAATAACAACTAAGTACATAAATTCGGTTCATAATAATTACGTTTCACACAGCAGATCCTAAGTTATAATAACACCAATTTGTTTTCTCTCTCCTTTCTCTTTTTAAAGTACGTTACCCCCACAGTAGGATTTTCTCCTGTATCGCGGAGGCAGTTTACAAACATAAATTGCACAAGGACAAACATCCAGACCCGGAACAACTATTTGTAGGCCATACAAATATTTGTTCCGTGCGGGATTCGAACTCGCGGCGCCCAGCGCAGCCTCATTGCTAAGCCACTGCGATACGGAGCTCAAATTGCCGTTTGAGTTTATGTTATTATTCAAAAATGAATCGCATAGGTAGGTACGCGATGACGCCGTCTCGCATTGCGTCACTCGAGTGCGTATGTGTGTGCGCACTAGCTTCTTACTGCTCATCACAGCGTCTATCCCTTTCGCACGTGATGTCGGCTGAGATAGCATGCATTTTTACCCACCCACCACTTAGTTCGTGCCATCGACTAGGGCAACCTTAAAATGTAATATTAACTATCTTTAAAGCAACGCAGAAAGATTTCCAGCATGTCTTGCCAGGTCGTCACGCCATCTAGCGGGAGGTTACCCCACACCCCCTAAATAAGTATTTGGGAGTTTATAAATATTAAGTAGACTTAAATTCGTGGCTTCGAGACGCACGTCATCCATGTTTAAAAGATCTAGAATGAATACAGACGAGTGTGTTAATGAGTCGTACACGTTCACGAATACTCGGTGAGTAATTACTCGGCGAGTAGACCATGCCGATAATATAAACGTGCCATCACATGACGCAGGTTTAGCCCGCTCGCAAAAACGACTGCAGAAACAATATCGATCGACAGATGACATTCCGATCACCTCGTGAGCCAGGTCCAGATATTTTGTTCGATTATCTGCTTCGGTTTTCATATCTCCGTTCATCATTGGCGAATGCGTTATTTACGCTTTTGTCAAGCGCAGTTTTGCAAAAAACAGATCGCGAATATTTCATGTCTGTTTCATAGATATTTATATTTTGACACATGCTCAGATATGTTTAAGCCTCGAAAACGGTCCATATGTTGGTGGGCGTAGATAAGTTTATTCCTTCAGAATTTGCGGCCCTATCCCTTTCGACGTGGAGGATCGCATGCTTATCTGTCTTCAGCTCAATTCTAATAGAATTACTAAAATCATTAGAGATGTTTAGCAATTCCATACGACGGGGGCGATTGGAGACGAAAAACTTGAGATTATCCATATATAAAAGTTGGGTCATTTTGTCCCTTCTTTAGCCCTTGAATAATATACCTAGAGGCACGTAGAGAGGCAAAATCATATCGGGTTTATTCGGTTTTCCGCATCAGACGAACGCGAAAAATCGCACGCCTAAATGACAAATGTATCTTACTCCATTGACCGATAAATTGGTCGAGGAAATCTTTTAATGTACTGTGAACTTTGTACCTTTAACCATGTATTAGGCACCGTGTCGAATGCTTATTTTTATTCTATCCAGTCGGCAGAGAAGTTCCATAGGTTAAGTTTTAATATGGACCGATCGCCGCCCCGTCATAATGTCAGTAGTGAAGAGAGCGAGTTTTGGTTTGGTCTTTGGTTGATGGTTGGAATTTCTTGAAACCCTTGTGTGAGCACAGCGTTACACGCAACGAACCCTCAGTCTTCAAATCCATAGAAAATCAGGAAATTTACTATTAAGCTAATGCATCAAAAATTTTTTGCAAGTAGATTATAGTTCATAAAAGATAGCTTGATCTCTGCGACAGCTGTCAGTAAAATCACGCCTATGAAGTCCTGAATTTCTTAGTAGTACAGACAGTACCTGTCAATGTCATATTTTATGGGCATGCCGACCTAATTAGTGCATGCCCATAAAGTATGACATTGACAGGTACAGGTACATAAGTATTTGTGACTTAAATGATTTAATTAAAACAAAAAGATATCAAGAAAACTAAGTCTAACTAAAGCACTATCATCATAAGGGGTTGCGGTTGGTGGTCGGCACTACCGCTTAATGCACGTTTCCACATCATGCACACTTCTCGCTCGCACTACGGTCAAAGTGTACGTCATATGTCTGTTTTCTGATTCTGTATGGGTTAGCTCGAGTATATCATAACTTGCTTTTGTATATATAAATGCCTATATGTCGGTATATTTTACCACTTTCATTTACTGTGCATATGCAATGCTTGAAAAAAAAATTACATTTGTGCGCAGTACCAGACATGACAGAGGTGGTAAGTAAAAATATTTAAAAATTTAAGTTCAGCGTATAAATATCACAACACTTTAACACTAATGATTTCAAAGCCGCTATTGACACAAAGGCGCCAAAACGCCCCCAATAAATGGTAAAAGCAGGGATGTGCGAAAAGAACAGCCGTATTAAATAGAAAGATCTGAAATGCAACGGGAAACGTATGTGCTTATACTAATCTAATAAAGGTTAATATTATGATTATCACGGGAAAGAGAATCTTCTTGATCCACGCCAAGACACCACAGCGGTTTCCTCGTAGCAGTACAATATTGTATGTTGCGTAATTTGGCTCTATAACCATTGGCCCAGTGTCGAGTTCCGCGCTGAAAATTAGAATTATCAGTGCAAAGTCCCCACTAGTCTTATCGCAGGGAACAAGATGATGGTTTATGGAGGTTTGTAGTATGGTGTCAAGAAAAGGCTTTTGTCAAGTAAAGTTTAGATTATATTTTCCAAAGAACTTTACATTTCATAAGGTATCATCAAAAGATATTTTAAAATATTTTAAGACTATTGATATTAAGAAAACAGCAGATCTGTGGGGGATTTCCGTTAAAGTTATTGCATATATAATAGATACAATTGCACCTCAACTATCTATTATTTTTAATACTATACTATAATGATTTTGTCTGTACAGTTTGGGTTATAAATCATCGGAGTATTTCGCTCTCTCACCCACTCACGGGCCTTAGGAGCGAGCATAATGATGTGTATTATTGTTGTCGATAAACGTTATCGATGGAGTATTTAGTTTTGTCATTATGTGGGTTAATGGTAAAAATTAAAAAATAATAGATAAAAACAACGTATTTTTTAAAATAAGAATAATTATGATTTAAAATAAATTATTAATTAGGTATCTAAAGATAAAAAAAACTATAAGTATAAATGTTTGGAATGTAACAAATTATATTAAAAACAAATATAAATATAAAGTCCGCACCGCTGCCGTGTACCTGCCTTCGATGATTCATTTGTTAATATGGATAACGGCGTTGCGCCCGCGCAACATGCTTACCGCCCTAGCCGGGCTGAGGCCGAGGTATGATTTATGACCCCAACTGCTCGGACAAAATAATTTTACTATAGTATCGAATCTGGTGTGTTTCCTGATTTAATGAAGCATAGTAAAGTAATACCTTTATTTAAATATGGTAGTACATTGGACCTCGCTAATTTTAGACCTATTTCTGTACTGCCAACACTTAGTAAAATTTTTGTAAAAGTATTTCTTGATCAAATGTAAAAAAAATAATGTATATAATTTACTTCATAATCAATTCGGTTTCACTAGGGGTCGCTCTACAACTGACGCTGATGTTGAGCTAATTAAATATATCTTCAACGCATGGGAGAATTCACAGGATGGTTTGTGTATATTCTGTGACTTATACAAAGCCTTCGATTATGTTCACCATGAAATATTAAACTTCAACACTACGGTGTAAGAAGTGATGCTCCTAAATTAATTATTTCATATTTAAGTAACAAAACGCAAAAAATTGAATAGTATGAGTTCTTCCGAGTCGATTGTACAAATGGGCGTGCCTCTGGGCTCAATTCTCGGCCCCTTTCTTTTTCTTGTATATATTAATGGCACCTTACAAAGTAGGGGATAATCATGATATAGTATTATTTGCTGATAATACTTCATTAATTTTCAAATTAAAACGACATTTATTAAATTACGACGAAGTAAATAATGCTATAGCTAAGTTGGTGAATTGGTTTAATGTTAATAATTTGCATTTAAATGGAATTAAAATTAAATGTATGAAATTCGTAACTCCTAATGTCAAACATGTTAATTTCAATGTAATTTTAAATGGTGAGGGGCTGAGTCTTATTGATACCACCATTTTCCTTGGAATCCCAATATACACGAAGCTTCAATGGCTCCAATATCAAAACTAGCTAGCTGACTTAGTTCTGCAGCATATGCTGTAAAAAGATTGGTGCTCTTACCAGTGTTGAAACAGCTAGAATTGTTCACTTTAGCTATTTCCATATCATTATGTCGTATGGTATTTTTCTATGGGTACACGCGACTGACACTGAAGTTATATTTGTTTTACAGAAGAGAGCCATTAGAGCAATATATGATTTAAAACCAAAAGAGTAGCCCAGACAAAAAATTAATGAAATTAATGTATGTAATGTATGTATGTAATACATGTATGTAACTCTGGCCTCTCCATACATTTATGGAAATGTAATTTACGTACACAAAAGTAAAAGTAGTTTTGCAAAAATACGTGATATTCATTCTGTAAATACTAGAAACGGACACAAGGTAGTAGTACATACCAGTTACTCGACTCAACTGAGTCAGTAATTCATTCTTGGGGCGATGTATACGCTTTTACAACAAAATATCAGAAAATATACAAAAATTTGACATACACAAAGTTCAACAACTTTATTAAACTGAATTTGTATAAAAAGGGTTATTATAATATTAAGGAATTTATGGATGATAATAATCCCTGGGAACGGTGATCGCTACCAAGCTATTTCTAATTTGTTTTGTGTTGTTAGTTGTAACGTACGTGATTGTAAGCTATTATTTGAAAACAAAAATAGTCCCGCTGGGTTTCTTGCTGGTTCTTTCCAGGACAGAGGCGTTTTTTGCGAACCAGTGGTAAATGAAAATGAAAAAAAGTGACTTTCAATAAATATTGAATACAATCTATACTGAATAAAAAAGTTGTTGTTCTGTTCTGTTCATGACCCCAGTCTGGTGACTAAGTTTTTTGGACCAGAAAACATCGCCTGCCATCTTTTATCAATTAAAACCTCTTTGAAGAACTGAAAACTGAACAAGTGGGCAGAGCACTGCATTTTTTTATAGGAAAAGGGTGACAAGCGAGCACACAGTCCACCTGATGGTAAGTGGTTGCTGTGCCCCATAGATATCTACATTTATCCTCGATTGCGAATCAAAATGCAGATGCGTTGTGAGCCTTGATGATGACAAAGATGGAATGCCTCTTTTCCAGTAAAAAGAGTCTCCGGTTCTCTACACTGACCATACGAAACACAGCAGCATTAAGCTGTTATTTGACGCTGGTATTCTGTGAGAGCGTGGTCCTTCCTCGGTTGAGCCGACCAATTCGTGCTACAACTATACAATTAATATAGCTACAGCATGGTTCTACCACGTAAAAAAGTTCAGTACTTCTGCCAAAGTCCTAATGCAGGGCCCGAATTGAATGCCTAGGATGAGCTTAATGGACTCCCTAAGTTACGTGAGCTTCATATAACAAAAAAACTCAGTACTTCACATATGCATTTTCTTCGTCCTCCTAGTATCCCAAAGCTCTTTTGGCAAGAGATGGTGCAACTTCCCATCAGATCCGTCATACTCAAGTAGTATCGATTACGGTGGAGTGTATGTACGCAGTAATGTTCCTCAGGCTGATATTGTTAAGCCAAGTTGCTGCGGAAGGGAGGAGGAGGTAGTAGAAGGTGAATATTTTAACGTTTAGAAATCGCAGCTATGCTTCGAATGATGGTCAGAACATTTTATAATATAAACCTAACACAAAGTACATACTAATTCTTAATAACTTAAAAATTGGTTCTGTTGCTTCTTTGCCTTTTATTATCTTCAATAGATACAACATATTTTTATTTTTGACTAAAATTTAAAACTTTTTGAAGTAAATGACTAACCAAAGTAATATTACTCAAGTTTTAGCTTAGTATTATTAAAATTAAAGAGTGATAATAAATATTTATTCTATTACTTGCGTAAAAATAATCGTAATTCCGTTATTTGTGGTTGTCGTATAAACGCCAAGAGATCTATGGTTGCAATTGTCATTGTATGATTGTTTACTATTTTGGGAATTATTCGTGAACTGCAATAATTTAGTGAATAATATTTAATTGTGTTTGTGAATATTATATGTAAAAAGTGAATAGTTATTGATGTGGGTTTTATTTATGGTGGATATACCTTGAGATTTCGGTATATCTTTGAACGTGTTTACGTCAAATGTTTTATGTTATTCGTGTTCAGTGTTGTTTTGTTGCTTATATATTAATTTCGTTGTTCAATAAATGGATAATCACATGGTATGTACACTTTTAATTTGCTACTTTAAGTTACGGCGAAAGTTCTAAGTAAGCAACATGTCGTGTAAACGAATGTTGGTTGTCAAGATAGTAGTTTTGAAGTTTTCTTTAGTACGCAAAATCATTATTTATGTTGAATATATTTATGCCTTTGTTTGTTTTATGTAGAAATACAAAAAATACTATCCTGGCTTATCCCACCATGGTGAAGTTAACATATTATATAGTAGCTTGTAAACATAACCTACAAAATTAAAACACGAATAATTTGTAACATTCATATAAGTTTTAGTCACTCGAATATTTTTTATTTATGTACTCAAAAGAATAGCTTTATTTCGTATATCGAACATGTCTAATCACTCACATTGTTTTCCATAGCCTGTGTTTATTTACTTTCATTATTGCATATTTCTTTATTTTATATTATTAATTTGTTATTTACTTTCACACTTATATTAAACTTAAATCATAATTTATTCGTTATTCTTGTGCTATAAGTTATTTATTGGATGTGTTGTATACAAATTTGTTAGAATGGTATAAACTTAATTTCTAACTACTTAGTTGGTGGATTTATGGACATATTTCTTTTTGAATAAACAAAGTTATTTTCTTATAGAACATTTAATCAAAAATCCAATAAATGATTATCTAGGCGTCTGATTGGTGACTAAATTATACTGTTTCCACAAAAAGAAAGAGCTTGGATTTCAAAAAAGTTGGCCATATTGTTTTAGTGTTGGTAATATTTTTTCAAATTATTCCCCTTTAAGGCACAAAGGAGATGTTAGTCTAGACTAGACTAGATGGTGAGCTTGATATGTCTGTATTTTGCAAAATGTGGTTAAGCATTTTTCTTGAGAAGTGAGAAAGACTGTCACTCCAGTCAGTGTGTAAATTTAATGTGCGAGTTGTGGTATCAACTTATCACTTTTGGTAGCACTTTACAAGCAGGTGTTAAGTAGATTCAAGTGCCTCTTTCATCCTATGTGTATCCTACAGGTCGAGTCTTATCCAAATGCAGTGTTATTTTTCAAAGCAAAGGTTGAGTTCCATTTTGAATTTAAACTAAATAAATTTTAACATACAAGTTTGTTTGTACTCCTTAAATTAAGGTTTCTCAATTATTCACTGGGTTAGAACTTGCCGGCACCAATAAAGTTGTTAATTGCAATTTTAAGTGCTGATTTGGCATATGCTTGGCGGTGAAGGAAAATATTGTGAGGAAACTTGCATGTCTGAGAAATGAGGACAGAAATCTTTAGAAGACATGTGAAGTTCGCCAATACACATTGGGGCAGTGCGGCAGACACTTCCTTTGGCTTGACCTAAAACTCTTTCAGAAATGTGGGCAGGCCTGTGCCCAGCAGTGGGATGTATATATGCTGTAACTTTAACTTTTTAACACTACCTTCATTACTCAAACAGACACATAACAATACTTTTGACTTGAATCAATTTCTTTTCACTACGGGCAATTAACAGTAATTTCTATGTCAAAGCGCTGATTTTTAACCCTTCAATCCCCATAAAATTCCGATGCAGTCACATGCACCTGAAAAATCCCGAGCGGTCGCATGGAACTGCACCCAAACACAGCACTTTAGTTTAGTTTAGTTTAGTTTGCGACGGGCTGTTTTCCGCAACTCCACGTCTATGCGCGTATTTTGCATGTGGGCAGGAATAATGTGATTATTCGAGCCATGAGATCTCCCTGAAGAAGCTCAACAGTCCCTTGATGCTGCATGCAATTTCGGGGAGTGATCCCGGCGTGCCGAGATGTTTAGCCCTGTACGTAGCGACCTCTGGACATTTCAGTAGCACGTGGGCCGCCGTTTCTTCCTCCCCCATACATGCCCTGCACAGGGGACTATCTGTAACACCTATAGTAAATGAATGTTTGTTAAAGGTGCCATGTGCTGTGATAGCACTAGTTACTATCCTGATCTGCGGCTTGTTCAGTCTCATTAGAACTTTGGTTAAGCGACTGTTTATTACAGGTAGGGCCTCCCTAGCTTGTCTACAGTCTACTAGATTTTTCCAAAGCTGAGCGTGTTGATTAGTGAAGTGTCTACGTACCATTGAACAAACGTTACCAAAGGGGATTGGTATGATTGGTTCCGGCCCTATAGTGGCCAGAGCCGATCCTCTTCTGGCCAGTTCGTCCGCTGCATCGTTGCCTCTGGATCCACTGTGTCCCTTTATCCATTGCAGAGTCACATTGTTGTTTTTACATACCTCATTTAATCGTTGATGGCATTCATATATTAGTCCCGGAGTTCACCCCATTGCAACTCAGAGCTTGTAGTACCGCCCTACTGTCGGTCAGTATTCTGATGGGGAAGTCATTAACCTTCCTAGCATCTATTGCTATGGCCGCTTGAATGATACCCATACATTCCGCCTGAAAGACCGTGTTATAGGTACCCAGCGGTGTGCATATGTGAATATTGAGGTCTTCAGAGAAAGCTCCAGAACCTACACCTTCATTTGTTTTAGAACCGTCGGTGAAAATTCTAAGCTCTTTTGGGCTTAATCCTTCCGGCTGGCTGTTTTCATTTAATTGTATCTTGTATTTCTTATCGAAAACAAATTGTTTAGGAAACCTATCATATTTGGCTTGTAGGATAGGAATTTCTGAGTAAATTCTATCAATTATGCCTGTATGAGGGACACTATTCTTACTCCAAAGATTTAGGGTCTTGAGTCTGATGGCAGCTAAAGTCGCTTCTTGTTGTATATGTAGATGAAGCGGAGTTAGCTCCAGCATCGCTTCCAAGGCTGTGTTGGCGTAGTTCTTATGCAGCCTGTGGCAGCCATACATGCCAGTCTCTGGTAGCGCTGAAGCTTCTTATTGTGGTGGCTTCATTGGTCTTGGTCCACCATACCAGAGCGCCGTATGTGATCATGGGCCGGATTACAGTTTTGTAAAGCCACAGTATGATTTTTGGCGTCAGTCCCCATCTTTTGCCAATCATGTTTCTGCATTGCCAGAAAGTTATACTAGCTTTGTTGATTTTGTTTTCTATGTGTTTATTCCAGTTAAGTTTGCTGTCCAAGGTAAGATCTAAATATTTTACCTCAGAGGATAGCTGGAGTTTTGTGCTGAAAAGTCTTGGAAGATGATAGTTATTCAGCATTCGTTTTTGTGTGAACATTACTAAAACCGTTTTATTTGGGTTGACGGTTAAGTCGTATTCCCTGCACCATCTCTCCACTATACGGAGAGCCGCTTGGGTCAGGTCGCACACTATGCTAGCTGTCTTTCCCGAGACCAGTATAGTCAGGTCATCAGCATAACCTACTGTATAAAAGTGATTAGTATTTAATTTGCTGATGAGTTCATTAATGACCATATTCCACAGGAGAGGTGAGAGGACCCCACCCTGCGGGCAACCTTTCTTAATTTGGATTGGTTGAGATTCACCAGCAATCTTTATTATTCATGTACTGAGCATGCAAACTATCCAGTCGATCAGTGCCGATTCAACTTTATGTCTACTGAGTGCACCTTTTATGCTGGAGAAGTTTGTTCTGTCAAAAGCACCTTCTATATCTATGAAGGAACCTAGACATATTTCTTTGTTTTGGATGGCCCCTTCAATCTTTGTAATTACCTGATGAAGTGCCGATTCTGTTGATTTGCCTAGACTGTAGGCGTGTTGCTTGTCGTGTAGTGGTAAGTTCATTAGCGCCGACCCCCCTTAATTCCCTTTCACACATCCTCTCCATCGTCTTTAGGAGAAAGGATGTGAGGCTAATGGGCCTGTAGGATTTAGGGTCAGTGTAATCGCTCTTACCTGGTTTGGGTATAAATGTGATTTTCACTTCCCTCCATCCCCTAGGAACATATTTTAGAGCCAGACAGGCTCTCATTATGGCAACAAGTCTGACTATTAGGGCTTTACCCCCCCACTGTAGGAGTGCCGGGAATATGCCGTCAGGTCCTGCCGCCTTATAGGGGAGGAAACTGTAATGGCCCAATGGATTTTGTCCATCGTTACCACTCTGTGCTAAATTCCAGTCTTCTACTGTTGGTGTCAGTATGTCGTCATGCCGGTTTGCCTCCTGGGTTAAGCAGCAACCTGGGAAGTGCGTTTTAATTAGGATGCGTTGGGCTTCATCCGGCGATGTTGAGTAGCTACCGTCGGGTTTCTTTAGAGACATGGATCCCGACGTGTTCTGTTTAGCTAGAATATTACTTATCCTATTTGCTTGTTTGCAGGTTTCTATGTTGCCACAGAATTTACGCCACCCAGTCGAGCGTCGATACCTGATACATTTTTTGTATTCAGACTTAGCTTTCTTATATAGTAGCCAGTCTTCATCCATTGAGGTATTCATGGCCCTGTTTGGGGCTTTTCTTACCTTCTTACGTTTCCTATCGAGTTCTACACCCCACCACTGTTGCTTTACCTCGGCATGCCTTGGTGGAGTGATTTCTGGACATGATTCATGGTAGCTATCTATCATGGCCTTAGTAACAGCTGCTACCTGTTCTTCTAGGAGCGACTGATCTGCTATAGTATTTATCCCCTCAGAACCCGCGAGCGAAGACGTCAACCTATTTAGGTATTTTGTTTTATCCGTCGTGTATAGAGGGGATATCGACCTGTAGTGCGAAGCAGATCCATCTATGGTCTGAGCATGAGGCCTCTTTCGACACATGCCATCCCGTAATTAGTATAATAGTAATGTTTGGCTGCTCCTTCTGTTGCAAGTGTGAGGTCGATTATAGTGCGACAGCGTTTGTTTATGAAAGTAGGTTCAGAACCTATGTTTAAAATGGTTAGGTTAGTACTAAATAAATATTCAACTAAAACCTTACCTCGTTCATTAGGTTTTTCCATTCCCCAAAGGGGATGATGTGCGTTGGAGTCCGTCCCGATCACAACCTCTAGTCCGGTCCTCTCGCAGAAGTTCACCAGCCTGCCGAGGTCATGAGGGGGGAGGAGTGTCTTCCTCCGGCATGTAGACCGAGGCGACGACTAAACTTCTCTCCTGTGTGTATTGTATTGCCACGGCATACATGTCTCTAGAACAGAAATCTGTTAATGGATGTGCACAGATATCTTTAGTAGTGTAGATACACGCTCTAGGCTTGTCGTGCTCAGAGCTGTAGAATAGCTTACCTTTTAGGTTGTTTAGGCCTTTAATTTTACCAGCCCCAACCCACGGCTCCTGGATTAAGGCTATGGCAGTCCTTTGAACCTCCAACCACTTGCGTAATTGAGCCGACGCAGTTTCGCTGTGGTGGAGGTTGGCCTGCACTAGGCTAGTTTTGGACGAAGGGCACGCCATCATTGATCGCGTCCTCCCCGTCCCCGCCCAAAAATAGGCCTGCCAGAAGATCTCGGGTCTCTTCGTCAGCCACCGAGTCGGAAGTGGTCGGCAAAATGCAGTCCTCTTCGTCACTCAGTGAGCTGCCGCTGAGCCCTATCTCCACTGGGGGCTTTGGCTCAGTTGTGCAGGCCGTTTTTTCTCTGGACTTGGCCTCCAGTGATTCCGCTGTACCGGTAACCGTGGCTCCGGTATCCATAACTTCCGGGCTGTTTTCTACCTCTTTGCTCGGTGGAGTATTAAAGAATTTACCTCCACGACCCTGGAATTTTACGTATACCGCCCCGCATACGCATGTGAGACGGCGTCCGGCCTTCATCAGGGTCGGGATGTGATCCTCCGGCACCGAAACAACGAGGAACCACCCGTCCGTCTGCTTATCAGCCTTGAGTAACAGCCAGTCCCTGATGTTAACCCAGCGGTTCTGGTACGCCAGCACGCGACCAATGTCACGTGAGTCTTTCCAGGCTCCTTGGGCATCAGGGATTAGGATACCACATTTGACTCTTTGTGGTATCTCTGACTGTTTTTTTATAGTCAGCAAGGTGTTGGATTTAAGATCGAGGGTAGCAATATTCCCCTTCAACCAGTCCAGAGCCTTCTGATCGTCGCACCACAGCTTCAGGACACCCTCCGTATATACGGGTTTGCCCCTAAAAACTGGGCCCGACGCATCGGGGTCCTGGCTACTCCACGCCGCGCTGATTATCTTCCTCTGTATTGCTACGAGGATGTCGTCTGCTACTTCCTTCGTAATGTGACCTGAAGGCGCACACGTTAAGGCCACACCCAAATCTGCTCTGGCAGCGGAAGCGTAGCTCGTTTTTGCAGCCTTTGGTTGCTGTCCGAGTCGCACTTTTTTGTGTTCCCCTCTAGGTGAGGTGGACTCTTCCAGCATCCTTTTGGCTGCTCTTTCCTTCTTCCCAGGACGCTTGGCCGCTCGCTGCTTCCTGGCGGATATCCTAGAACTGGTTCCCGCGGCCGCGACTTCCACTTGGTCTGGATTTTTATCCTTCCCAGCTTCAGTGCGGCTACTGGTTCCAGCTCCAAGCACCCCAGTCGCAGTAGCTTGCCCAGCCTCCTTGGTTTTAGTTTCGGAAGCAGCCAGTGCGGCTCGTTCTCTTCGGCCTTTTTCCCGCTGCTTCTTGTTCTTCTTTTTTTTGGCCTTTCCACTACTGCCTGCAGGGATAGACCCTCCTGATGGTCCGTCAGGTCGGCAAGTCACCTTTTTGGGTGCCTTGCCTTTCCCCTTACGGCTCACCACTTGCCAGGCAGCAGAGAAAAGGTCGTCAGTTCGTATTGGCTCCGCAGTTTTGTCACTCGCGGGCTCTTGTTCTTTTTTCCCCTCCAGCTCCTTGGAACTGGTTTTGGAAACGTTCAGCGAGGTAGTTGTCCCTTTGATGGGGGCACCTGCGCTGGACGGTACTGTCCGTGGAACCGTCGGTTTAGTGACGGTTCCCCCTTGTTCATTGGTGTCTCTGGTAAGCACCTCTGACACCTCTCCCTCTTTCTTTTTGGGCCTTAAATTGTCCATAATATTTTGTTCTTTAAAATTCATCCCCCCCGGCTTCCCACCCTCCATGGAGCCCGCACCTTTGGGAACGCCCTATTTCAGGCGTTAGGATTACCGGGAGAATATAGGGACGCGAAGTTGGCTCACAGCGCGACATCGGGGGCTCGATCCAGCTGGTAGATGGGGCTGACAAGGCCCATCCCCACCACCCGAATAAACTGTCACTTGCTCCGTCAGCATGGCCTTTACCACCACCCAGCCCCCCTTTTCAGGAAAACTAGGCAGCCCCCACATCCCTCGCCTGCGACCCTCTGACGGGGCGCTTGGCCATTTCCCTATCTGTGGCTAGCAGATAGGGCCACCGTTTAGCTTGAAATCCGGACCAAAGAGGGCGTGTTGCCTCTCGCCACTATATACCCCAGCGACGATCGGCTCAACCCTCCAGGACTCCTTCATCCCCGCGTACGGCGCTCGACTGCGCAGGTCCTAGCGCAGGTGGGTGTGTTAGTCCGCCGGATACACCCACTCTCTCCGGCGGAACCGTCCCCTCCTCCTTTCTCATCCGGGCTTGGGACCGGCAATGGCGGAGTTAAAAACACAGCACTTAAAACCATTAAAACTTATATTTAGAGACTACTTTTCTATGAAGAAGCTTGGCATTATAAAATCTATACAAAATTCTCTATCCTGTGGTCTAAACAAAAGTCAGGTTTTACTTCATTACAAAAAGATTTTATTGTATTTTGATAACTAAATAAACATACCAAAGACATGCCGGCATCGTGAAAATCACAATTATTTCTATATATTACTCAAAATTATTTACGTAAAAAGATAAATTATATTCACACAAAAACTTTTATAACAATTTTATAATAAATAGTAAAACACTAATAAAACACTAGATAATAATAATCCATAAATCAACACAACATCCAAATGAAAATAGCGTACATAACGAATGTAGAATATAAATTAATATCCATAGACTAATTATTTTTTCATTCTAGAGGATAGAAAATTTCATATTGATTCTATAATGCCAAACTTCTTCATAGAAAAGAAGTCTCTAAACAAAAATATTTATGGGTTAAATTGCTGTGGGTGGGTGCGGTCAAGTTTGACCTCTTGAATTTTGACGGAATTTCGAAGCAGTCAAATTTGGATGCTTGGCGTTTGAGTGGTTAATCTGTGTTTTAATCGCAAGTAAAATTTTTACTAAATACAGGGCTAATACAATAGCTAAGACACAGTGGCGAAGCTAGAGCTCCAAGCTAGGGCGAGCCCAAGATATAAATTGATAAAAATATAGATTGTTGTTTTTAGCAGTTTTATAAAAATACACCAATCTTGATCTGTCTCCACGCTTCAGTTTCATATTCAGTGCTGTCAAGGACGTGTTTAACAAAGCACACAGAAGGCATACCACTGCTAGATAGATTGTATTACATATCAGCAATTGCATAGCTTCGGTGGCTTTGAAGAAAGCCGTTTGGGTTTGTTTAAGCGAAAGAAAAAAAATATTTACATCCAATACAATACATGAACAAAAGTAAAACACGAACAAAGTACAAACAAACTATGTACAAAATTAAAAATACAAATTATTTACATTATAATGGATAAGAGATAAGATAAGATAAGTGAAATCGTCTCGCTTTCTTATGGAAAGATTTAATTACATCCAAGTAAAAAGTTGGTGAACGTTTTAATTGTACCAATAACTGTTTTTAATTGCGATATTTGATAAGTCTGAAATACACTCTTAACCTTGTGTATTATCTCAACAAAGTTTAGAGATTTCCTCTCCGATTATCACTTTAACACATTTCAATTCATCACAAGGAACACTATTATCCTCCATTTTCATTAAAAATCTTTAAAAAAGCATAAATTTGAAACTCGTAATATTAAATTGCTTAAAATAAGCACAAGGTGTAAATAAACATTGAAACATGAAATGAACTTGCAAATGTATTGCCCGCACGCCTCCGCTTTTAACAAATTTATTTCCAAAAGCCTGGCTTTAAATCACTATACTAATTGCTGTTATATTTCATTATAGAATATTTTGCCATAGGTTAGAAAGAGAGCGATCGTCTTCTCGAAAGCCCCGTAAAAAACCTACGCGAGCGAGCGAGACAACTATTAGCTCTATTAAAACTCATTTTTTATGACAGCAGCAGTATCGCTAAGGCAATACGAGGTCATCAGTCGACATGTGTCGAATAGCTTGAAACATTTTACGAGTTATTTTATTAGTTGATATTATTGATTGATTCAGGTTTAATAAGGCAAGCCCGGCTTTTCGGCTTTAATGGAAGCTTCGCCACTGCTAAGACAGTAGTTCTCTATTTAAGGTTTTATCTGACCTCTAATTCATCAGGTGCTGTTTGACAACTCATATAAGTCTTGGCCCTCCCACTCATTAGAGAGATGACCTACTAAAATATAGAGAAAGTTGATGAATGCAGGTGGCTTATGCTTGTACTTTTAAAATTTATTTGTGAAAGGCTGCAATTATGATGATAACAGGTTTTAGGTCCTAACTAATCATTTTAGGTGGTGTTTTTAAAAGGTCGAAATAAGTCTGACAATGGTGAATTTTTTTACTGGGTTTTTTTAATGGATACGAATGACAAACGAGCACACAGTCCACCTGATGGGAAGTGGTTGCTGTGGTCCATATACATCTACAAGTGCATCTATCCTAGATTACAATTCAAAATGTGGATGCATAGAGTTAATTGAGGACTGTGAGGACTAAGATTTAATGCCTCATTTCCAGTAATAAAGATCGCTGCTTCTCTTCACTCACCATATAAAACACAGCAGTGTCAAGCTACAATTTTATGCTGGTATTCTTTGAGAACTTGGTCCTTACTCGGTTTAGCCAACTTATTCATGTTACAACCATAATGTAGCTGCGGCATGACAATGGCTCTATTGTGTTGAAATTTTGTAAGACAAATAAATTTCCCTGACACATTCATGGTACAATTACTTTTGCAACAATTAATTTACTAATATAACTGCACACATAAAATAATTATAAGATTTGTTATCATGCAACTTTTATAGGCTCACTGCCCCATGCAGGGAGACGCCCAGAGGGTCAGATTTCAAGTGTCAAATCTCCAATCTTAAAATTTTTAAATCAATTATTAATTTTTTAAGGCAGATCTATTTTTCATCGCAAGTAATAATTTATTTGATAAAATGATCACATTTTAACTGGGCTAGTAAGTCTCTATACATTTTGCCTGATCCTCTTCTAAATTATGTGGTACTATTTGACAACTTGATGTTGACGTTGACGTGGATGACAAGCATGAAATCTTATGTGTTATGGATTTTTAAATGTTGAGTCAAATTATAATAAAATCATTCAATCAAGTGTATAATTGTTTCATATGAACAGTACTGGTTGACTAGAGATTTATGACAATATTTTGTTTACTATTTACACACTGCTGAACATAGACCTCCCCCAGGGAATGCCACAACACATGGTCTTGTAGGTCATCGCTCCATCTAATAGGGCCTACACTTTGGCTACGAGGCTGCGACTTGAGAACATTTCTCCCCCATTGGTTATTGGTTCTTGGAGTTATGTAGCATGTCCATTGCAACTTCAACTTACTGACCCCTTGGGTTCTACTGCAGATATCTAGAGAAACTCCAAGCACAGCACAATATGGAGAGCTATCTAAGCAACCTTGAGTTGCCTCAGAAATTATTTTGTTTAAAAAAAACTAAACTATTTTCTTGTATTTTACTACTTTAATTAAAACAGCTTTAAAATCTCAAAGAATAAACACTTTGGAGGATCTGTAAAATATAGAAAAGTTGTTGAAACCTACAACATTTACAATAAGGTGATCATGTTAAAATATAGTGCTTAAAATTATTATTATATCTTTGAGTAACAGAAAGCAGTAAGTGCAGAGTGCAAGAGTAATTTTAATTAATGATCTGTAGTCTACTGTAGTCTGTAGTCTATACGATTTGTTTTGTATGATGTGGAGTTTTGCGGCTAAATTTACGAGGGATGAAATATCAGTGTACCAGTGTGTTTGCGGAATTTATCTCCTACATAATTTACCTTTTTTGAACTTAGTGCTCTTACAATAAGTTTTAAGAAAACAATTGAAGGTTGTAGTCTAGGTAGTCTAGGTTGAAGTTGCAAAGGTAGGAAAAAAGTAGGAAAAAGGGCAGTCTTTAGACGTCAAAATAAGAGTAAAAGAAGTAGTTGAAAGGAAAAATGAGAAAGCAAGAAAGAACGGATAAGAATGGTAGAATAATATTGGATAAATTCCAGGCAAATATTAAATTGTTCTGGAAACTCGTAGGAACTGCCAGGGGACATTCAAAACAGCCTAGATTGATTACTACACGAGACGAGAATGGCTGTATTATGAATGATGAAGTTTTGAGTATAAAGAGGTGAAAGGAATATTTTGAAAGCCTATTTATGAGTGAGGAGACGTGTGAACTAATTGAAAGAAATTCGGAGTGAAGAGAAAAGCTATAGGGAGATAAGTATAGATGAAAGATTGAAAGCAATGAAAAGCATGAAAGTAGGTAAGGCAGCCGGATATGATAGAATATCACTCGAAATGCTAAGGGCTGGAGAGAAAGTGGTGGCAGGCCTGCTGTACACCTTGATTAATTTATGTTGGGAACTGAATCGAGTACCGGGAGACAGGTGCAAAGCCATGATAGTCCCAATATTTAAGGGAAAAGGGTCGCAACAGGACTGTAAAAGTACTGGTGTACTGGGAGCGAGATTTAGAAAGGGGATGGGGTGTACAGATCATGTCTTTTCCATGCGTATGATCGCAAAGAAGCTTTTGGTCAAAAACCAAAAAGTTTTTTGTGCATTCATGGACTTGAAAAAGGCTTATGACAGAGTGGACAGGGATGTGTTATGGCAAACGCTGAACTCATTTAGATTGAGCGCTGGGTTGATAAAGGCATTAAAGCCTTTTTATAGAAACTATGGTGCTTGTATTAGGATCAATGGGGCATACTCGGAACGGTTCGGCATCCATAAAGGTGTCAGACAGGGCTGTGTAGTAGCTGTTCAACCTATTTATGGACAGTTGTTTGGAAAATTTGTATAATGTGACTTAAAAAGTTGAATAATGCGAGTTAAGAATGGGTGAGTTAACCGTTAAATGCCTTTTGTATGCCGATGATCAAGTCATACTCGCGTCGTTGGCAGCTGAGTTACAAATGATGGTTACATTAATGAACAGGTCATTTAAAGAAAGGGGAATGAAAGTGAATGCAAGTAAGACGAAAGTTATGATTTTTGAAAGAAAAGAAAGTAAAACGATAAGTGAAATAAGAATAGAAGGGGAGTTGGTCGAACACGTAGATGAGTTTGTATATTTGGGATGTTTATTCAGCAGGGATGGGAAATATGATTTGGATATAGAACCACGAATGAACGTAGGAAATAAAGTAAATAGGGCTTTACACTCTATTGCAATTCACAGTTTTTCTTCCACCACACCCAACTTTCCACAAGAAAGTTGGGTGTGGTGGAAGAAGCACGAGAGTAGAATAAATGCAGTAGAAATGTGGTTGTTAAGGAGTATGTTCATGGTGAATCTGAGTGACAGAGTGAGAAACTGTGTGATAAAAGAAGAGTGTGGTTTGTAAGATGATGTTGTGACCAGGATCAAGAAAGGAATGCTTCGGTGGTTTGGTCATGTAGAAAGAACTAATGAGGAAAGAGTGACAAAGCAAATTTATCTTGCAGAGGTTAACGGAAGAGTTGGAAAGGGATGTCCTAGGCGAAGTTTATCAACCAAATTGGCGATATATTGAAAATGGGCCAAATTAAGAGTAATCTTAACTGACGAGCATGTATGCGTTAATATATGGATGTGGAGGAGGCGAGAGAGGTATGTCACAGTCGTGCTAAATGGAAGTCTGTAGTCTCTGCCTACCCCTCTGGGTGACAGGGGTGAGTGTTTATGTTTATATATTATAATTTAAATTAATAATAGCGCTATCTATCAATAACATGATAATCAGGTTGATAATATGATAAACTAATATTTACTGATCATCGGGTAAATTAATTCCATCCTAATAAATTAAAAGATAAAAGTATCTTTTAAATTATTAGGATGGAATTAATTTGTAATGTAAATAATTACAATTTTGACTTTCTTTATTACTGTGTTCCAAAAAATTAAATTATTAAAATATTTTTTATCTTACTAACAGAATGTTAGAGTATTGCCGGATTCTGAAGTAACATATACTCGTAAAATAAATTTAGACCGAATTCCGGCCTGCCTCAACAGAGGCTAGCCATAGGCGCAGGACAGGATTATAGTGCCCAAGTGTATGCGCAAGCACAGTTGCACTCTCTATTCGTTCACTCTCATAACCCGATGGGACGGTAAACCGACACGACCGGATAGAGATCAGGCGCAGGACCAACGGCTTTACGTGCTTTCCGAGGCACGGGGTAGACACCGCCAATTTCCTGACTCCGGGCAGCTACTGAGAATTTCTTGACAGAAAAGTTCAACAATTGATTCTTTGGCCCGACCCGCGATTTGAACCCAGGATCTCATGATTAGCAGTTGCACTACTACACTAGACCAATGAGGCAGTATAACATGTATATATACAGTGACTTTTTAACTAGTAGTAAAGGTTCCTCTTCAGCTGTGGGTAAATATATAGGCCAGTTTACAGATGTCGCGCATATGCTACAAGGCACGCAAAATGATTTGATCGTTAAGAAAGACTTGAAGTGTTACAAATGACATATTGAAATCAGACAAAAAATGGCTAATTACATTTTGGCCATTCTGCAGTGAAGGGGAGAAATGTCTAAGTGATTCCAGAGAGCTCAGCTACATTGCCAAGAATTAGGAATAGAAATCCATGTAAATGAAATAGTATCAAGTTTACTTGCGCTGTGCATAGATAATCTTACTCGATACTGGTGCTGGTCCAACTTCACACGGACCGCAGCATAGACTGCTTGGCGATAGCTTTCTCGAAAATCGTAAACATTGCTCAACAGTGGACGGGCAAGCAGAAATGACAGCTATCAACTCATTTCCAGGGATAATCGTCAACCCTGTATTTATTACTATTCTAATAACCCTTTTTATATGTACAAGCGTTTGTTTGATAAAAAAATTAAACTAGGTGATATAAGGTGAGGCAGACCTTGTATGACATATTTTTAGAATTTTAAAAACAAAGGTTTCGACGGATAGTATGTTTTCGTATCTATATAATATCTGTCATTAATAATAATAGTAATATATATATATATATATATATATATCCTATACCTTTAAACGAGCAATTCTTGTATATATCGGAATCTCGGAAACGGCTCCAACGATTTTCATAAAATTTAGTGTCCAGGGAGTTTCGGAGGCAATAAATCGATCTAGCTAAGATTTATTTTTAGAAAATGTCCTTTTGTCCGTGTTTTCAGGCAATAAAAAAACTGCTACAATATAAGAAGGTAAATTTTGACAGACTACTAACGATCGTAATAGCTCAGGTGGGATGTCGGTCGGGCGTGATATCGGAGTTCCGTGGTTCGCGTCCCGTCTTGGGTCCGACTTTTTTTTTCCTTTTTTTTTTCAAATTCCTTTCTTTTGTGAGAAAATCTATTATTTCGAGCCCTTTTTTTAGTAATTTTTAAAAATAAGAAAAATTTTAATTAAACTAATTGCACTCATAATTTTCATTCAAATAACAAATTCAGTTTTTTCTATTATGTCAATAAGATCAAAAAATATTATTCATGTAATTTGTATCTAAATGTAACTTAAAAAAAAAGCTCGGTCATCCGGGTACTATGTGTATATATATATATATATATATATATACATTATAGAATAAATAAACAGTAGGAGTGGTCCCGTAAAAGTAAGGAAATGTATGTCACCCTTTCAAGGGGTTCTGGTTGTTACCTTGGGCTTGTGATTTTTTATAGGAGGGGGCAAATGAGCTTACGGCTCACCTGATGGTGATTACCGCTGCCCATGAACAAATGCAACACCAGGGGAATTGCAGATGCGTTGCCGGCCTTTTAAAACGGAGAAGACTCTTTTCTTAAAGGTCCCTAAGTCGTATCGGTCCAGAAAAATCTCTGGTGGTAGTCGATTTCGCATGCACAATGATATCTAATGTTTCACATTGCTTTGCTTGGCGAATTTGTCAACGTCGCGTACGTCGCGTATTACGCTATAACAAAAGGAGCTATGGTAATTGTCAATACAAAAAGTAATAAATGAAAGTTTACAAAGGTAAATATCATAGTAAAGTATTCATCTAGATGTAAATTAGTTAAAACAATGATAATTAGTAAATAATGAACTTACAAATTTTAACGTTTGTTTGTTAACACCACATTTTTTGTTTTGAACGTTTGTTTGTGACCAAACGTTAAAATTTTAATCTATGGTAATCGCGGTTGACTATAGTATCTGAACGTTGAAAATCTCAGTCCCACAGTGACCATGGGTGCTGTACAGTGCTCGAAACGTCGGGTATTAAAAACTTAAATATACGCGATAAAATCCGTAAAAACTAGTATTATTTAAAATACTTAACTCTTCCCCATTTAAAACACATTGGTATTCATATGTTTAACATTTGGTGTCAGTATAAGTTTTATAAATTCTTGTTTTATTGCAATTTAAATATAAATTTAAGAAGTTAAACCAATAAACTAACTTTGATATTGTGGTATTTACTTTGTCATGTATATTGAATTGAAAAGAAAATAATACAGAATATTAGTAAACTATTGCTATTGCTATTGGTATCATATACAAGGTAGTCATTAATAACACTAATAATAGAAATGTTTGGGGCCTGAGGATCATTCATTAAAATTACTCTTGCACTTTGCACTTACTGCTTTCTGTTACTCAAACATGAAATAATAATTTTAAGCACTATATTTTAACATCATCATCTTATTGTAAATGTTGTAGGTTTCAACAACTTTCCTATATTTTCTATATTCATAAGACTAGTACGCGGTATTCATGCCAATGTAGTGGCATCCTTTCCATTCCGTTAGTCTCATTTACACATAATACATCCATTCCTCTATCATACATCATATCGCATACTTCATCCATCTCATCATTATTGCTCCACATACATTAAGCGAAGCTAGACGGGCTTCCGCAATCCTTTTTTTGCCCCTCCGGAAGACAGAACGTGACGGGTGGTGAACCTCGTCGCCGGTTTTCCTCCCGGAGGTTATGCGCACCCCTGCCCCAATAAAGGGGCGCCAGGAACTCGAGGCCATTTCTTTACTTTTTGCCTCGTAGTGCGAAACTAGAGGGTGGTAGGTATATTTTACGCCACTACCACTCGGCGAAGAGCCGAGTCTTTCGAGTTCTTTCGGCTTTGTCGCTAGTTTACCACCACCCCGGGGATATGTGTAGGGTGGGCCTAGGATTAGGTGGTCGAAGCCTACGGATGTGAGCGACTTATCCCCCATTATAATACATACTTTTTAAATAATGAATGTCGTAATTTAAAAGCAATTTATGCATAATATGAAAGCATTTATAAAATTATAAACTATTTATATGCAATAATTAATTTATTAAGGAAAAGGGTCACAGCAGGACTGCAAAAACTACCGCGGTATCAGCTTGCTTAGTATTGTGGGTAAACTGTATGCTAAGGTGTTAATTGAAAGAGTTATGAAAGAAACTGATGGAAAAATTTGGGATGTGCAAGCGGGTTTTAGAAAGGGAATGGGGTGTACAGATCAAGTCTTTTCCATGCGCATGATTGCGGAGAAGTTTTTTTGGCCAAAAACCAGAAAGTTTTTTGTGCGTTCATGGACTTGGAAAAGGCTTATGACAGAGTGGACAGGAATGTGTTATGGCAAACACTGAACTCATATGGGTTGAGCGCTGGTTTGATACAGGCATTAAGGTCTCTTTATAGGGACTCTAGTGCTTGTGTCAGGATCAATGGGGTCTACTCGGACTGGTTTGACATCCAAAAAGGTGTCAGACAGGGCTGTGTGGCTTCCCCTTGGCTGTTCAACCTATTTATGGACCGGTGTTTGCAAACTTTGAAAGATGAAGAATGTGGGTTAAGAATGGGAGAGTTAACCGTCAAATGCCTTTTGTATGCCGATGATCAAGTCATACTTGCATCATCGGCGGCAGAGTTGCAAATGATGGTTACATTAATGAACTGGGAATTAAAAGAAAGGGGAATGAAAGTGAACGCAAGTAAGACGAAAGTGATGGTTTTTGAAAGAGAAGAAAGCAAAACGGTATGTGAAATAAGAATAGAAGGAGAGTTGATTGAGCAAGTGGATGAGTTTGTGTATTTGGGATGTGTATTTAGCAGGGATGGTAGATATGATAGGGATGTAGAACGACGAGTAAATGCAGGGAATAGAGTGAATGGGGCACTACACTCTATTATGAAGAACCAAAATTTGTCAAAACAGGCACGTATGGTAATTCATAATGCTGTGTTAGTCCCTACTTTAATGTATGGTAGTGAAAGCTGGGTGTGGCAGAAGAAGCATGAAAGTAAAATGAATGCTGTAGAAATGCGGTCTTTAAGGAATATGCTAGGGTGTAATCTGAATGACAGGGTGAGAAATTGCGTGATAAGAGATAAATGTGGTATGCAAGATGATGTTGTGACCAGGATTAAGAAAGGAATGCTTCGGTGGTTTGGTCACGTAGAAAGAATGAATGAGGAAAGAGTGACAAAGCAAATTTATATGGCAGATGTGAATGGCCGAGTCGGGAAGGGACGCCCTAGGAAAAAGTTTATCGACCAAATTGGCGATATTTTGAAAAGGGGCCACGTTAGAAGTACCCTTAACCGACGAGCATGTATGCGTAGATATATGGATGTAAAGGAGGCGAAAGAGGTCTGTCAGGATCGTGCCAAATGGAAGTCCGTAGTCTCTGCCTACCCCTCTGGGTGACAGGCGTGAGTGTTTATGTATGTATGTTAATTAATTTATGCAGGTTTCCACAGCATGTTTTCCTTCACCACAGAGTACGTGGTAAATTGAGCACTTAAAATGAATTAATTAATTGCAAATAACAATTTCATTGGTTCCGGCGGGATCGAACCCGCGTTGCTCGCGTATTGTGAAATTTACAACGAGCGCTTAGCCCATGAGCTATAAAGGATATTACCTGCGGTAAAGGAAAACATCGTGAGGAAGCCTGCAGGTCTGAGAAATAAGAAAATAAAATATTTCTAGGACATGTGAAAATCGGCAGCGGAAGGGAAGACTACATACTCTTCATCTTAATGAAAATGAAGAATGTTAAGTATGTTGACTTTGTTTGAAAGCGCTGTTTAAAAATGTACTATGCCGCAGTTCACAATTAAGTTTTAAACATTTAGAAAAATTATTCATAAAAGTATATTTTTTAAGAACTCTGTGTTATCTCAAACTTTAACGGCAATCATTTAACTACGACAAATCGAAAAATGCCATTTCAAGGTTAGTGAATTGGTTTAACGTTAATAATCTACATTTAAACGGGAACAAAGCTAAATGTAGAAAGATTACAACACTTAATGTTAAAAATCTGAAATCCAAAGTATATTTACAATGAAGAAGAAGAAGTCTCACTAGTGTCGAGACAGCTAGATGAGTTTTGTCCAATTATTTCCATAGCATTATGTCTTATGGGATTTTGCTGTGGGGAAATACGGCAGATTTCGAAACTATTTTCGTTTTGCAGAAGAGGACCATAAGAAATATTTAAAACCTAAAAAGAGTTTCGCAAAAAATATGAAAGAATTAATTATATTACTTTTGGCCTCACAGTATATTTACGAAATTTTTATGTATGTTCACAAAAACCTTAGATTTTATATAAAGTGATACATAGAAAGAAAAAAAGAAAGAAGTTTGTTTTACACATACATTATAACATCACGTAAAACTTAAATATTACTTTTTATCTTAACAAAAATGTTTAAAAAAATAATATAATATGCCTTAAAGTGGTCTCAACTCAGCTTTAAGAGTCACGTATTGAAGATTGACATCAATACATAACGCTGAATTTCAGTGGAGCCAGGAGTGTGAGGCAGATGACAGACGACGACGTAAATATAAAGTAAAAATAAAATGATCAAACCTATCGTAATAAAATTCAATGTACCAGTGCCTGTTACATTGATAGTGTAGAGATAACAAAAATTTAAATATATACATCTAGAAAAAAAAGTGTTATCTGTGTGGGTGTGTGCGGTCGTGAGTGAGTCAGTGAATGAATGCGTGTATGCATGCGTGCGTGCGTGCGTGCGTGCGTGCGTACGTGCGTGCGTGCGTGCGTGCGTGGTACGTGCGTGCGTGTGTCTTGCGTGCATAACGGTTTTCTTCACCGAAATCAGAAACTTTTTTAATATAGTTGTGAAAGTGGCAACTGATTTACAATTTCTGATCGTAGGTGGTAACCATTCCAGTACATTGTGGCAGAAAAATGGAAAATGCTGTAAAATCTAGGAACAAACACATTGCTAATTATACCAGGTTCTTGACTCCACAGAGTCAATAATTCATTCACGGCTCCATGTACACTATTACAACAAAGTCCCAGAAAATATAAGGTATCTTTATTAGCAAGGTTAAATATTTTATTAAACATAAAACTGTATAAAAAGGAGTATTATATAAAATATAAACGAGTACACGGTTCATTATAACCTCATACCACCAGAATCAGAGATCATAGGAATGAGGTGGTCGCTTCCAAGATGTTTCTTAAATAAGTTTTGTAAGTTATATGTACAACCTGTGTTTTATTGTATAATTTTACTTTGAAAAAAGAAGTCCCGCTGGGTTTTTTGCTGGTTCTTCCCAGGACAGAGTTTTTCTCTGAACTAGTGGTCAAAGTAAAAAAATACTACCAATAAGAATTATTCGTCAATTTATATTGAATAAAAATTATTCTATTCTCCCTTATGAATGCTGGGTTGATCGCCCAGGGCCATTAACTACCTACATACCAAATTTCTTACGTGTCTGTTCAGTAGTTTTTGATGTCAGGCACTGACACGAAAATTCTAAAAGCTGTGTTTTTCCTTAAAATATGAGAACTACAGACAATTGATTAAAACTGCTTTTACGGATTTTATCGCGTTTTATTTATTTTTAATACCCGACGTTTCTGGTGCTTTCCAGCACCCATGGTCACGGCGGACTGAGGTGACTGACGTCCCGATGTCAAAGTTAACCCGGAGTAACTTCAGCTTTTTAATTATTGTCTTTGGTCAGGGTTTTTTTATTTTTCTTGGACAGACAAGATTGGCTACATCTTGAAGCGAGCTTCTATTAGAACATTCTACAAGCCGCCGAAGAAGATTAGTCAGTTCTTACCATCCGTCAAGTGTCATATTCCTCTACAAGATGCAGGAGTGTACAAGCTTGATTGTGATTGTGGTCTGTCATATATAGGGCAAACAAAGAGATCATTTAGAACCCGCGTAAGAGAACACATAGCTTACGTGAAGCATCAAAGTTCCGGGAAGTCTGCAGTTTGCGATCATATTCTAGATGGCCCCAACCATTACATCAGATTTGATAGACCACAAATCCTCGCGAAAGAACATCGATTCCTACCAAGGATGATACGTGAGGCTATTGAAATTAAAAAAATATCCTAATTTCAATAGACAAGGAGGCTGGGTACTACCACCTGCTTGGGATCCTATAATTAATAAAATTAAAACTAAACCCAAGCATACCATTGCAAGACTTCAAAACACAGTTAGTTCATTCTGCGTAGATCGGACCAAAGACAATCATTAAAAAGTTGAAGGTACTCCGGGTTACCTTTGACATCGGGACGTCAGTCACCTCACTCCCCCGTGACCATGGGTGCTGGGAAGCACCTGAAACGTCGGGTATTAAAAATAAATAAAACGCGATAAAATCCGTAAAAGTAGTTTTAATCAATGTATAGTGTTCGCGTAAATACAAGAAATCATTATGTAAACTACAGAGAATTTTCTACAGTTTTATTCTATATTTATAGCTTATAAAGATTTAAAAAATAATTTCAACTCCTTTGTTTAATAACAATTTTTTAAAAACTAAAACTAAACTTAAACTTAATCTATTACTAAAATGGAACACTTATGTTAAATTAAGTCGGAGATAATGTAACTAATGTATTTTAGCGTACTCTATAAATGTTATAGTAGATTATATCAATATAATTATTAATACGGTACATCTCCATAGTGGGCAATATTCTATTTTAGAATACGGTTGCCAACCCTAACTATAAACCTCGCTGGAGTACCATGTCCGCTAGTTTGTGGGGGAATAAGTCTATAGTTGTCTTAAGTATTCGCATTTCATTTTTTTGTCATATGAGTGTAGGAATAAGCTTAATAAGGCCATAGTGCAAATCGTTCGGTCAAGCGTATGGCGTAGCTGAGCATGAGGTATGCACTTTTAGCAGTTGTCTTTTAGAAAACAGTAATGGCGCGTGCTTGTCATATATAATGTACGCCCCGTCTAGCCGAAACAAAGACCATAAAGCCACACTAAAATCTCAAAGGTGATTTACCTCGCATATTACAAAATGGGTATTCTATATTGAAATTTACTTATGTTCTCTGTAATTCATCCATGAATCCATGATGATAACATGGACATAAAAAAAATTGTTTCCATTTCTGCATAGGAGTTCGTCTTGATATATACCATCCTCTAACCTCGACGAACTCAGCTTGGCTGGATAGCGTTCGGGAAAATACGACACATCTTCTAGTCAGCTATACCTCAAAACCTGAAAACAGAATTGTACAACCAGTGCGTGTTGCCAGTATCCAGTAATGACTTATGGACCTGAGACGTGGTACTTCACTGCTGGCCGTATGAGAATGCTCAAGGTTGCTTAGCGACCTATGGAAAGGGCTATGCACGGGGTTTCTCTGCGTGGAAAACTTAGAAATGAGGATATCCGCAGTAAAACCAGATTGACCGACATAGCACAACGGATTAGTAAGCTGAAGTGGCAATGGGCCGGCCATATAGCTCGAAGAACTGACAACCGATGGGGAAAAAAGGTTCTTGAGTGGCAGCCTCGTACCGGTAGGCGTAGTGTAGGGCGACCCCCACTAGATGGAGTGACGACCACCTGCAGGAAGTCGATGGATGCAGGTGGCAAAGGGCCGTGCTTTGTGACATTCCTTGGCATATGTACAGCAGTGGACTTGTGAAGGGCTGTAATGATGATGATGAGTAGCTAATTCAGGGGGGGGGTTTTACTGTCAATGAATTCTCAGTAGCAGCCGGAAATCAGAAAGGTAGCGGTGTTTTACCTACGTGCCGTGGACAGCACGTAAAGCCGCTGGTCCTGTGTCTGATCTCCTCGGTGGTATGTATACCAGATCAGGCGCAGGACCAACGGCTTTACTCTATAGAGTACACTGCCTGCGCACGTATTCCTATAGTATAATCCTGTTTTCCGCTGATGGTAAGTCTACATTGAAACCGCTCGCCTTGACCAAAATTTGTTTTTTAGAAAATTATTTTTAATATTGTAACTTATATTATACTATTTCAACTTTATTCTGTAATATTATAACTTAGTGTATCAATCAAATTACGTTACGTTACGTACTTTCAACTGCATAATATTAATATACTTAAGATTATTATTTATTTTATATATTTTGGTAGGCCATTCGTATAAATTTAAACAAGAGATGCTACTTTGTGAAATAGTTTCAAGTTAATTTTGAATTTTAAAATAGAAATGTTATTAATGTATATTGTTATTTATCATGTATTTATCCAATGTCAATCTAGAGGTTTACCGTGCAAACCTTATCACTTTAATTTAGTAATCGTAAAATTTCTTATTAATACCATTCATAAAATTCAAGTCGTGCGTCGTAGCCGAAGCCGTATTTCCTCGAGAGCAAGACATGGTAAATCTTCTACATTAGCCTGGAATAGTCCGCGTGTTGGACGTGGAGCGCTCCCGCTGTAAAAAGGATTTACTTTATTCATCACGCTTGGCAATTGAGACGGATTGGTAATGGCGGCACTAAACCTATCGCATGTTTGACGTTGCTCCCCGTCGCCAGTCCTGGTATTTTACGCCTGGCGTAACTGGTAAGGTTATACCGCTATTTACCAAATGTCATAAGGTCTTTCTGTCATTTCCCGTTGTCGCCTGTTCGATGTTCACCGGACGAAATGAGATAGTGGATTTTTTTACGCCGCTACAACACATAGTTTTTTCTAAATAAATAGAACCAATTCCTAATTATTTTTGTATATCCTTAGATGTGTATCTACTACGATTTTTAAAGCTTTTTTGTCGCTATATCGCTCATAGAATACCAATTATGATTTTTTTTAAAAACCAAACCACAGAACAAATAAAAATTGGTCCTTTCAGTCAGTCTCTTTTAACATATTTATATGTCAAAAATTCTTCTTGATCTTCACTCGACTGAGACGGAGACCAAAAGTATTTTTTTTTAAATACAATAAGGGTGACAAACGAGCACACAGTCTACCTGATGGTATCCTTGACTAAAAATCAAAACGCGAATGCGTTGTCACCGATGAGGACAAAAATGCTCGTTTTCAGTAATAAATGCCCGTTCTCTATACTCACCATACGAAACAAAGCAGTATTGAGCTGCTTCCCATTCGTACCGACCCATTCGTATTACAATCATAATATAGCTGCAGCGTGGCTCTACCACGTACGAAAGTATGGCTGGAGATATTTTTAATGGGTGAAATTATATATATGAGTATTCAATTTTATATCCAACCGTAACATTTCTAGTGATCGGATATTAACAAATACGATCTCAATAGATTTGCAGATTTGTCACAGACGCGGGTGGGCAACACTAGCTATACTATGTTATTTAGTTTAAAATAAATTTCGCTGATATTTACTGTCGAAACAAACGTACTAAAAATACTAAATGCACAAATGCATATGAAAGGCTTTGGGAGTTCCAAACATGTATAATTAGTATATGAATTACGAGTATATGTTAGACAGTCTGTGGTTTGGTGCTTTATTATTTTAATAATAATTTACTTATTTTGTCATTTCCTTTTGTATTTCCTTATTTACAATCAACCAGGTTTTTCTATTTTTATGAATGTTTCCTTATTGTATTTACAGTTTTTTATTTTAAAATTAGATCTGCAAGCTACCATTGTAACCTGAAGAGGAATATACGAAAATATGTACAAGTTTAAAATAAAATATAAATTTTTGTGAAATATTAAAAGTCATTGTTTTATTGTATTTCCTAGATATTTTGATTCACAGATTGGTGGTAGATCCACTTGCCAATTAAAATGAAACTTTCAGGCATTTACTAAGCATACACTTTGTTCTCAGTTTTAGGACCCGTAGACGGTACTACGAAGGGTGACTTGCATTTCATTCAAACGAAAAGTGGCCATCTACAATTGATCTATGAACCATATATTTTTGTAACGGATTGTGTACGAAGTGGCCGGACATTCTGGAGATGCATGGATTATGGCAGGCGCTGTCGAGCCAGGATAACATCCAAAAATAATATACTACGGATCACCAACCCTGTTCATAATCACACTGAGAATCATCTGGAGAAAATTAATCGCAAGTACGAGCTAGGAGAAGTCGTTACCTGCCCAACCGTTTAGAATATAGGAAGCTTAGGTTTATCAATCTGATTGTCAAATTCGATAGGATTAGGAGTTTAGCACTTATTTAAGAAATTGTGTTTTTAAGTTTAAATCTTACTTTTGCATGGTGAAATTACTTCTTTGTTAATGAATCAATCCGTAAGACGAGTTGACTAGCTCACGATAATAGTTTTAGAAAATAATTGCAACGTTATCAAGGTAGTCTCCGGGCTTTATATCGTTTTGGGGCCTCTGCTTTCACTCAATTACTGAATTTTAGATTTATAAAACATTATGTAACGTGGATCATAATGTTTTAAATAAAGTAGTCGAAAACTGAATATTGGTTAACAACTGACACGTTATACATTCTTATTGGTAAAATTTTAAAGGCTTTGACAGGTATTGATAATGGACGAAGAATAATTACGTTTAGTTTGTATAAAATAAATGACGTGATTATCGAATAATCTAAGATGATCTGGTCATTAACATTGTTTGAATTGTATTTCTTTCATTATTTTAAGGTAAAATAACTATTGTGATCATTTAGCGTAGTGTAATAAAAAGTTTTGGTAAAAGGTTTTTCTTTTTATTAATGTCGTAACAATTCCTTTACGTTATTACCATAGAGATATTATTTATAGAGTAGATATGAAAGGTCTGTAAATTCCAAGTCGGTAATTGCTGAAACTTGTTTTTTTTTTTGTATAACTACTCTGTGTTAATATCTCAATAGATACAGCAGGTGAAGCCTTGGTGCAGTATTCTGTGACACGGCGTGGAGCGCCATGCCTTCTTGTGGATGGCTATGGATACGTGGCCCGTAAAAGACGAGGTGCGCGGGTTTATTGGTCGTGTCGTAGCCGCGCGTTGGGCTGCCGTGCTCGTGCGCTGACTCACGCTGGTCATCTCCTTGCTCGCCCAGCTAATCACAACCACGCACCACATACGCCAGCCTTGAACGACCACGAGCGTATTGAAAGCCTCATTGAGACCATCTCAACTGAAAAGTGATTGTTGCTTGATTACCACAGTAGTCCCAGTGGCCAAGTAAATCTACGGCTACGAACCGCCCTCAAATTGATTTTTATTAAATAATATAAAGCTATATGCGTCTTTTATTTCCCCTCACCATGCATGCTGTCTCTACTTGGTTACTAACTTTGTTACTAATGAATTTTGTTCGACATAATTCGCATGAGGATGGATGATGTGTATAGTGATGGGGGTGGTGTTTTGCAGTGGAGTTCGTGATATCGAATCGCGGACGACGGCATATGCGGCTTGGTGGCTTCTCGTTTTATGCGGAGAAGGTGTTCCCGGAGAAGAACAAAGTGCGGTGGCGGTGTACGCGGCGCACTTGCCGCGCCTACGCGCACACCCTACACGACCGTATTTTTGCACTAAGTAACGTACATTCGCACGAACCGCCCGTGACTGTAACGCATCGAACCATTGTTCAGACGGCGCTTCTACCACTAAAAGCTATGCTAAACGGATAAATCTCGCGTATTTTTTATTAAAACAGTCATTGCCTTGGCTACTTGCACGAATTCCTTGATTGTTAAATGTAGATGATACTCGTATTTAGGTCGCTTATTAACTTATACTAAAATGTCCTTACCACGATTCCTCTTTGCTCATATAACAGATTATGCATATAACAACATAGGGGAATACTAAATTAGAATAGCAAATAATTAGCAGATAGTGCGTATCTTGATGATGCAACGTCATAGATAAACAGTGACGTTTATGTTTAACTGGCAGTCACATTGGCGACTGCGTATGTTTCTAGTCAATTTGCATACGGGTTTTTTAAATGTTTATTTAATACAATATATGTCCCCTAAGGATGTTTAGTTGGTTTTGCATTATGTAGGGCCATATATATGGAGTGTTAGGGAGGGGGAGGTCGAATATCTCAAAAAGTAACAAGTTATTATTAATAAAACAGAGAAAGTTAACGTAGGTAGGTACTCTCTAGTACTCTACTTTGCGATCGAATGTGTACATTACATTCTAATAATTTAAGTTACAAACGTAATTGCCAATATTTAAAAAGTAAAGAAAACATATTTGTAAATTTTAGCAATAATAATCGAATTTGTAATAAATATTTTTTGTTCTCCATTGAGTCAAGAACGGCAAATCTATTGTTAATCATAATATATCGTTTTATAATTTAAAGAATCAATCTACGACAATTGTTTTCATGTAAAGTTTAACTCATCTTCTCTAACATTTTGTGTATTGACGTCAAATTCTAGTCATTCCAATTGTTATTTATTAATCTAAGTTCTGTAAAGAATCTCTTCGAATAGTCAATTTGTTTTTGAATATAAATGTGAGTCAAATTAGCTACTTATTGCTACCTATCCATTAACTTTATGTCGTCAAAGCTGTCATTCAAAGCGTTTTTACATAAAATTAAGTTCTAAATTATTTTGTATAGTCTGGCTAAGCCCATATTTATTTTCTATTCAGAGTTTGATTAGAGTTCCGTTTCCGTTTATTTATTGTTATAATCATTTGCATGTTAATATTACTACGGTAAATCTTAAATTTTACGAGAACTACAACGGTTTGATGCTTACAGAAAAATATGTGCGTTTGTGCGTGGGGCCGGGTGGAAGACCGAGGCTTTGGGTTCGCGGACGGAGTTTCTACGCGGCGCACACGATGCGATCAGGAATTGTGCGTTGGCGTTGCACCATGGGCGGATGTGGCTGCAAGGCCTATACACAGAAGGGCACGCTGCACAAGCTCGTTGGTGAACATAATCACGCGGGCCGCTGCGGTCGCCGAGGTTCACGCGCACCTCCACCTCCGTCTCCGCCTGAACCGCTCTTACTTCCCAGGATGCCACGACTCGACTTCGACAACTTCGATCCTAGCGCTTGGCTTGTGCGATATTAATATAACTTCCTTACGCCTTTATTATTTAAATCTTTGGGCACTTGACAAATCGTTGCAATATAAAAAAACACTTATTTATGTTACGTATCTTAGTATAATGTCCTGCATATTGCGCTGGATCCTTAAAACAATTTAAATTTTAGATTAATCCTTAAGTAGACATTGCGAGGCAAGTGACCGCGTATTGAGACATGTATTTTACTTTTAACTATACTCGTATATGTAAGTACTATTATTATATTGTTATATTTTATTGTTTGGTCAAATAATTTCGACAAATGTATGGGCAAAACTTTAGTATTAGTGTTACTTACGTTTACGGTGTGCACCAGCTCTTAAAGGGCAAACGCAAGTGCAGAAAAAAGTTGATAAGGGCCGGGGGGCCAATAATATTATGAACTAATACAAAATTTCTAATGTGTATTACATTCCACTCCTTTTATAAGCGTAATTTTAATTGTACTCGGTTTCATTTATTGGGTTTTATTTAACGATGACAAAATATTATCTATATCGTAATCTCCCTAACCGACCTTTCGGACACCCTTTTTACTAGAAACGAGGCATTCCATCTTAGTCCTCACGGGTGACAACGCATCTGCATTTTGATTCGTAATCGAGGATAGATGTAGATGTCTATGGGGCACAGTATCTACTTACCATCAGGTGGACTGTGTACTTGTTTGTCGCCCTAATATAATAAAAACTATCTCATGACCTATACATAAATAATTACGACAAATATTCGTGTTGCTTGTCTCGCGATGTTTGATTTTAGTATCTACGCGTGTATTTTAATGTACTTACTTAATAAATATTAAGTGCACTACAGTGTGGTTATTAGCTAGAAAAGGTTTTGTAAATTTTTTTTTCACAAAGTATTATTGTTCAATTTAAAAAAAAATGTTTATGAATCGAGATTTATTTTGTCGCATGCCAAGTAAATGACTATATTCAACACAAAAATAAAAGTTAATGTGTCATATTTTATTCTAGTCAGAGTATCATTTTCTAATTATGTCTTCAGAATTTATTGTGATAGTTGAATCATCACATTAAGATTGATCTCAACTTATTTTTAAGACTTAGGTGCCAAATATTGAACTTGTTCTTGTGAGTGACGCTTAGAGAATTGTTAAGATTCTTATAAAATAATGTATCGATGGTGACGCCAACTTTGCTGACGTCGAATAGATGATAAAATGAATGGAATATTTAGCGTAAATTATTTTTTCTCTATGTAATGTTAGTCTTCCCTCATTACTATTATACAGTTAGTCGATATTTGTTTTAACCGTTACTGTGTTAGATAATTCTTAAAATAAATTCCTGGTTTATTCTATTCACGTAATAATGTAGTTTTTAGGTTTAATCTCTTTACATGCTCACGTGAAATCTTTGCTCAGTGCCAACTACTAAGCTACTTCCATTTCGTGCCAAATGTTTTGCTCATTTTAGTATTCATCTAAGGGGTGAATGTACAAAAATTATTTCTTCCTTATTAATTAAACGTTAAAATCGCGAGTTGTGTATGTGTAAGTGCTGAATAAATAGATCGAATCTTACACTCTTTTATTTTATAACCTGCTAGATAATAAATAATCAAACAGTAACTGCGAATTCTTTATTTTATATGTTAAGTGCTTTGTTGTGATGATTTGTTACATTTCTGTGATTTTGGTCCTTTGCCATGTACAACCAATGCACATGAAGATGTAAGTAATTGGTTTTACACGGTAAAGTTTGTCTGTTTGTAGCCGAATTGTACGCTAACGTGTGTTTTTTCCACCAGCGCGCTTCATCCGCGCCGGCAAGGGGCGCCTGTTGTTGCACCGTGGCTACACGTTTCGTTTGAAGAACAACTTGGCACACGGGCGCAAGCAGTGGTACTGCTCGTCGCGCCTCACCTCACGCTGCCTCGCTGACGTCAATACCGAAGGCCCGGAAGGCTTCGAGCGTATAGTTCGTTCGCGCTACGCCCACAATCACGCGCCGCCGAATGTGCGTCGTTTCGCCGACGGACGCTATGTGGTGCGCACACCGCACCAAAGCGGGCATCGCGCGCCCGCTCCCCTTGACCCCCACCATCAGCTGCTGCAGCTTCAGCACGCGCTCGCGTTGTACGCCGCGACAGCACACGCCAACGCCACAGCAAACGCGACTGCAGCCGCTTCCGCCGCCACCGGCGCGGGCCCTCAACAGTCTCCGAATTCCCTCCCGACTTCGCAAAATGCACCCACTGCAAAACCCTTGTTGGTCGACACACCTTGCAATGAGGAGGATTAGGCGCTTTCTTATTTGATACGCAATCATGTGCTCTCTTTTTAAACGCAGTTGAAATTTCATAATTGGGCGAAAGTATTTCACGATTTTGACGACGATGATATATCGAGCAACCGATATATTCCTCGAAGCCTTTTAGCGTATATAATTTAGTATAAATTATATTTAGAGTAATTTTTATTAGGTAAGATAAATGGGGATAGGATTGTGTTTATTAAGAATGAGGCGATGGTAACGTTGGAGTTATTTAATATTGGTAATATGAATGTATGTAAAACCTTCTTATGTCAAGAATAGATGTTGCGATATCATAAATGGTGAATGCGACTACCAGTGCTTAAAAAACCAGTACGTCGAGGTTCTATATCGCGACACGTAGGTTAAGCGGTCTTTTCGAGGTCTATAATGTTATTCATATATAGGTGTGGGTTATTTATGGAAACGAATAGGGAATGTTAGGATGTTAATGTGTAAGAACTTTCTGAATGTTTATGGAAAGCGGCCTTTACACATTTATTTATTATAGCTGTTGAAACTCTGATATACATATGCATTACATTCCAAATTATGTAAATGTAAGGGGACCTTACGTCATAGTCTAGAATAATGGCACTTATTCCAAGAAAAGATTAAATATAAATAAAGTATAATCAATTTTGTAACTTGAAGAACGAACGATGACATGCATGAGTAAATGTGTACGGGCCGCCGATCGTGTCACCTGTATTGTTATCAGATATAGGTAGATGGTTATTATCCGGAATTAGACCAAATTACGTGTATGATTTCCTATAAGCTCAATCTATCTGGGCAGCACATCATAGTAGCGATAAGCAAGCTGGTCTGCACATGAGGTAGGTTAGAACAGGACTCGAGAACGACCGCAGGGAAGTCAGGCGATCGACAGAGAGCGCAAGTCAAGGTACAGCGGTGAAGACACCGCTGTCTACGCGACGGTGACTGATTTGCGGAATCGATTTGAATTTAAGCAATATAATATTGAATCCCTGGACTGCACTTAGAAATATTTTATTTATTTTGAGAGTTTTAAATTTACATATTCAAATATTGCTACTTAGAGAATTAGACGTCCGCCTCTTTTATCTATAAGAAACATCCGTTGTTGACGGATATTTTGAAATATACAATTACCTACCTTCGAGTGTGAATACTCTGCTCCCGTGCGGCGTCGTGGCGGGGGCTCCAGTCTGCAGTCGATGTATTGCTCTTAGGATTGATTTTTAAGTACTTAAGCTCCATTAACTACCTCTGTCACTTTTTATACGGGTTTTACAGAATAGTTTAATTATACAATTTTATATACACGAACAAATACTCAGAAGCTTTACTCTAGTAAGGTGTTATAGGTTAAAATTAGGTTAGGATTTATAGGTTAGTCGAGCGCGTCGGGGCGGTACGCCGCGCAGGGTCCGGCGCGCTCTATATTACCTCTACTATTGAAACTCAACTACCTCTTTGAATAGTTATTACTTGTACTCGATAGTTCTCTGTTGATGACTTTAGTATCTATAAATAACTATACGAGACTGTTGTCTTGAATATATTTTATTAATTGTTTTAAAATAATAATTTGTTGCTTGTCTATTTTTTTTTCAATGAGAACGTGGACCTGCTAATTTTGTATATTCTAAGACTTTAACTTAAGTACAAATTTTGACTAATTGTAATTGTTGTTTATATGACTAGGTCTTGGGGTCTTAATATAGAATACTATAATACACAATAGAATGGCTGTCAACCTTATTTTGTACGACGATAGGTGTCGCCGGGAGTACACATACAAGAAATTACGTCGTATTATCACTACTACAAACTCGATTCGCTGTGTTGGCAGACAGATTTTTAATACATACTTATTTGTAAATAGCGTGCAATTTGGCATTTTTTAAATAATTAGCATGCGAATTATGGAAACGATTGTAACGTCAAAACATATTTCGTGTTGATATTTATACGTGTGAATTGACGTCTTAGTGACATTTTAGTGGCTACACGGGCTCCGCCCACTCCCCCGTTTGATTATGTATGTATTGTAGTATTCTATGGGTCTTAATGTGTGTTTGGACGAAGTAGCGGGATAAAAATCTTTAATCAATAATTTATTGTAGTTTGTGTCAAAACTTTTACTTTTAAAATATAGATAACTATAATTCTTAAAATGGCAACTCAAGTGATTTTGGATTAAACGTTTTATGGGCTTAATGTTGTTTACTATTTATATGTTTAATGGAGGTGAAATTAATGAATCAGTCACATCAATACTGTTTAATGTAAAATCTACTTAAATAAATTTAAGATTTTGAATTGTATTCAGTCGTTTTGAGAATTATTTACAAATCTAAAACAATTTCCCGTTCTATGGCTTTGCATAAGCATCACTGCTAAAGCGAGATACATTATGACTTGTTTGGCCGCGGCGAAATTCTGTATCATAATTATTTTAGGATTAATATTTAACTTAATTCTACTTAATATTAAGGGAAATGACAATATACGTCAATTAAATGAAATACGATTTTACCATAGTGAATTTGATGAAAAATTTAAATCATTCGCTTTTGTATACGCGTCTTTTACAGTTGTATTTATTGTATTGAACAGTTTTGACACTTCCTATGATCATGTATATATTGTGTATCTAATGGCTATGTTTGTACTTTAACGTGGTGTGAATGAATCTCACAGTAATCAAATTTCTTACGGAAGCTTGAGAACCGCTGTCGCCGCGGCTCACCACTCGACCAGTTGTTCCTCTTTAACGCTAATCTATCTACCTCATTCACTGTTAACTACTACTCGATATATCCACAAGTCTTTTACCTAGCGTAATTTTGTATGTACCATTATATTAATAAGGAGAATTTGGGTTTATGTATGGGGTATGTTTTGTGAAATATTACATTGTACTTATAAATAACCGTTCGTTTTATTTACACAGTTTTGAAGTAAATGTTTTATTTTCCCGTGTTTTATTCACCGTGGTGGTGGTGCTGGGAGCGGTATTGGTGAGAGGCGGTGTAAATATTAAAATTCTGATAATCCTTCTTGTCGTAGGAATCAAGTATTTGAAATCGCGCCGCGGGAAGGTCATCATGATGGTGAACACGTTTCCTTTCTGTGAGGAGTCGAAGTTGAGAGACAAAGTTATTTGGAGATGCACTTCTAAGAAGACTAATTGTAAGGCGCGGATTCACATGTTGGGCACCAACGTAGTAGCTGTGAAAGGCATGCACAATCATCCCCCTCGAGCCCCCACTTCTTGATGCTGCTTTTTGCTCATTTTCGATGATCTATTGAGCTTAGAATTGTTCACAGAAAGGTTATCCTTTGATAGTACGAGGTTATGGTTTAGGTTTTATAAATTTAAGCATTTTCACAACAGGTTTTTGCGTAAACTTCATAGTAAAAGTTCGAGTTTTAGAAATGAAGTTGTATCTAAAGAAACAAGCTTATTTCGAACTTTGCTAATAACAGCAAAATTACTGATTACTCATTTACTGTTATTAATAATATCGAAATCTAAATGTCTCTGTTCTCAAACCGTGTATTCTCTTCCTAGAGTCGATTTAATGCGATTGTACCCATTTAGTAAAATGTATACGCCTTTTGAAACATAAATGCTACGACTTAGTTCTTGAGTGAGATTGTGTACGCAATATCATTGGAAGATTTATTGTAAACTTTAGCTCGAAAATTTAATGTTGTTGAGGAAACGATCTTAATTGTATCTGATAGCCTATATCTAGAATTTATATTAGTAATTAGTTAGAAAAAAATGACCACCTATATAAGTTAAAATATAAAAAAGAAAAATTTAAATCATTCCACGTAGTGTTTCCGCCGTGTTTTTATTGCAATTTTGGTGTTTTTGGTATATTGTTTCAGAGTTTATCAACGAATGTTGTGGCATATCCATTATATCGATGTTAAATTAACGTTCGATTATATTTAAGACAACGTAGGAGCCATTCGACTCATTCGTAGTGCGATTTACTGTTGACGATAATCATGTGATAATGAATTTTGTAGTTAGGTGCGCATATATTTAGTATTCGTTAAGCTATCGAGAAATTATTGCTATTGTAATGTACTTATGATGATATGGATGCTGACAATTCGATATTAGATTATTTATTCCATGTTGAGCATATGACGTTTTAAATTTAAGTAAACACGTGCCTTACGAACGTGGGACCACTTTCAGGTTAGTAGATTTAATCGAAGTAATGAACATTCCTTATTTAACATTATTTCCGTTTTACATTTATACACTTGTAATTTAATTCTTTTTATATTTGAGTATAGTTTTAAGTTTTCGTTGAATTATTAAGAGTATTACTCATTAAGAATTAAATATAAAAATATGTTTATATAAATCAGGTCTTTTATTAATTAAATTGCGTTACAAATTAATCGATTCCGTAGGAATGCAATTTGTTCGAACAACTTTTACGGATTTTATCGCGTTTATTTATGTTATTTTTAATACCTGACGTATTGGGGGCTTTCCAGCACCCATGGTGACGGTGGTCCCCCCCCCCCGTGACCATCGTGTAATCGCGCACTATCTTCAATAAATTTATATCTTAAACGCGATGGTACTTTCCTTGAAATAAAAGCTGAAATGTATTAACTGCGAGGAGAAAACGGATTGTGATCTTAAACGCATTCTCATTTAATGAGTCCTCTCGCCCCCGAGCAGGTATTGGAGTTGTTGCCGAGAAGTTGGTATGGTGGAGAAGTGAGAAGTTATTGCTTATCATTGTGACAATAACTATAAAAAACCTAGTTTTTATCAAAATATTAAAAAAGGTGGTTCAGTAATAAGGTAGGTGCGCCTAAAAAGGGCCGGTTCCAAATAGGGTCCATCTTTTCAAACTTCTCCTACTTAATACTTAAAACAAAACGGATACCACGCGGCCCCTTCCCAGTAACCAATCACAAAAGCGCACCGACGTTTATTGTTTTCGCGGTGACCATTTTGTCAGTGGCTCTGTGTTTAACCCCAGGGGCGGTCGACGTGACTCAATTTATAAAATATTGTGACTCAATTTTGCGTTGTTTTAGTTATAAAACCCGGTCGTTTTGTAATAATTCTGCAATAGTAGTGTAAAATACTTTCAGAACGTGGATTGACAGGGTAAGTTATCAAAATTATTGCTTTTTTATCTCGATTTGGTTTTAGTTTTCTCAGTACATATCTAAGTGCTAACAAGGTCCACTTGTTGTCTCCAAAGAAGGGCCGGACCTTATTAGGGGTACGAAGTTTTAAAATAGACATTTTTTTATGTTATTAGGAAACTCAATGACATATTTTTAACGAACATACTTAAAAATATGTATTACTATATACACTTAGCCAATAACAGAGTTTCACAACATGCTGAATAACACTTACGAAGCAGTGCGGTAAAATTGTAACGTCATGTAATTTGAATAATATTTTACATACGATTGCAGTATATTATGGTTCTATATTTTTGTTTTTGTTATAAATATAATAATAAAATAAAATAATAAATATAATGACAAAAATAAAATAATATTCACTGAATAAAAGAAGATCGATATATATATATATATATATATATATATATATATATGTATATGTATATATATTATATATATATTTGTGTGTGTGTGTGTTTTAATTTATTTTTTTATTTTTTTTGTACCTTTAATTCTAATATAACTTTAATAACAACACGCTTTTTATTTTGACACTTTCAGATCAGTTACTTAAATTCCCATTCGTTTTTACGTAATTTTATAAGATTTTATTTACGCAAATCAACAGTATCTTTTGACATAGGTATTGTTCATATATTAATATAAGTATATTGATTCCAGTAAAGACAAAAATGGAACCTTCGCAAAAAAGAAAACGGGGCTCAGGATGGTCTCAAACTGATCTTCAGAATGCTCTAGATGATATAAAAAACAACCAAATGTCTGAGCGTGCAGCAGCTTTAAAATACAATATACCACGGCGAACGTTGAAAAATCACATAAAATCTGGAAGCGTGGTGAAGAGGATAGGAAGAAAAGCTGTTTTTACCGACACACAGGAAAAGGAATTAGTAGAGAGAATTAAGAAGTTTTCAAGTATAGGCATGCCTTTGACACCAAAAATAATACGTAAACAAGCTTACTTATTTTGTGAAAGAAATAATATACAAAATCCCTTTAGTGACAAAAAATTGACTGCTGGCAAGAAATGGCTTAACAATTTCCTCGCACGAAATAAAGACATATCTCAACGTAAAGCACAATTCATGAACCCTGCGAGGGCTCAGAAATTAAATAAGCATATAGTTGACAAACATTTCAAAGCTAAGCAAAGCTGATTTAGATATATTTTTTTGTCCTGATTGTGTGTAACATTCGCAATGGATGTTAACTTAGTTTTTTATTTTTATTATTAATTATAATTACTTATTAATGATTATTATTAAGTACCGTGTGGTCAAACTATCACTTTTTGCTTTATTATTGAGCTTTACATTATTTGTCTGAAGTTATTAATTACTTTGATTTTTATATTTGTTATAATATGTTCTCCCACAAGTTTAATTTAGTTTTTATTTATTTGTTGAACAAATTATTAGGTGAAAAGTTGCCATTTTTTAATTTATATACGCTTGTTTTGATTACATTTTAAACAGAAATATATATAATAAGGATAAGTAAATACACACTGTGAATATATGTGCATATTTATCTTTTAATCTTTAGCTGCAATGGTTGCCATGTTTGTTATTTTCAAACACTTAATAAGGTCCAGACTATGATTACAGAAGTGTAATACCTAATAAGGTCCAATGACTAAGACTGAATAAATGACTGATTAGTAACATTTTGTGATTTTCTTTACTAGAGTAAATAAAAATCAGCATAAAACTACAATTTGTTTCAATTATAACTAGAAAATAGATTAATTATAACTCGTATACATTTCCTAAGACTTTATAAGGGCCACGACACTAATTTATATAAATTTCCGTTTCATTATTCGAAAGCTACGAACTTAATAGTAGTTTAAAGCCACTGATTTCTAAAGATGTAATTTTTCTGGTATATAACGCCTAAAACCTTGCAGTTCAATTATGGACCTTATTTAGAGCCCTAGTGCCCAATAAGGACCATAGACAAGCTTTTAAAGAACTTTTTTTGTAAGTAATTGGCCATTGGTGCTTTGTTTTTGTACAATTTTTTGCTCTTCAAATAAAAACAATTTACTTGATCATGATGTCTTACAAATTAACACACTTCCCTAAATTCATAAGGAATTTATTTGGAATTTATAAGGATTTCCAAAAACCCGGCCCTTATTAGATGCAATTACCTTAAATATATATTATTAATAAATGGATTATTAAAGTTATTAACATATTGCGTTTCATTTTCTTCCAGTATAATGAATAATCATAAACATTTGTCATGATGATAAAAAATGTACATAAATAACGTTCAGTGCCTGACTTGGAAAAGATTTGATATTTTAACCGATAGACCGGAACGTTAAATCGAACTAAATACTTAAGACCGGTTATTATAGACTATGGTAATTTAAACAAGTACGCGACGTTTATTAATGTAAATGGTGTCTTTTTTTACAGAGGCTTTCTTCCTACCATCCAGAGCTGGGAAATCGGTGTTAATTTTTCGGCGCAACAAGTTCTGGGTCAACAATCAGTATCGCGACAAACTGAACTGGGCCTGTCGGGATAAAGATACAAAAGGCTGCCTTTGCAGGGTTCAGACAACCATGGAAGGTCGATTCGTACGCGTTAAAGGGGAGCACAACCACGACCCAAACTTTACGCCACAAAATTTTGATTCGTCCGCGGAGAGATTATTTAATGAATGGCGAGCCAATATGCTCTTAAACAATGTAAAGAGCACGTAGCGTGCTGACATTAAGCGAGATTAGTTGTAATACAATATATATAATTGTGTTAGGACGTTTTAACCCCTTATCTATATCATCCTTCGTGACTTCTACGGCTGTGACGTTAACAGATAAAATCGTCTATTCCAAAATTAATACATTCCAGTTAGTTAATTTCAATAAAAAATGTATAAAGTGTGACATACCAATAAATGTTGGGTATGTTCCGAAATGTTTTCAGTATACTGGCGAATATAAATGACGTCATCAATTGACACTATATTTTACTGGCGTGCCGCCGCCATATTGTGACGGATATCCGGGTGTAATGAAACAATTTTTAACTGTGTGTGTGCTGAATGATGTATGCCAGAATTTGTTTTTATTTTTTCAAATACAAAAAAGATATAGAATAATTGCTGGTATCTCCATTAGGAGGATATAATGAGTTTTGGAGCACAATATGACAAAATAATCGCCAACACTTTTCCAATATAGCGCGAATGTATGACGTACATATACATATACTGTCCTATGTTTTGGAACGAATCACCAGTATAGCGTCGATTCATGACGTCATTTGCATTGGACAGTACACTGGGTTCTATTTTGGAACATACCCGTTGTTATAACTACACAACTTTAAATCAAATTTCAGTTTTATTATTAGATCATTATTAGGACGAGGCGTATTGAATCAAGTTTTTCATCAAATTTAATTTTTTAATAATTATCGTTTACATTCCAGTTGATTATTCGATTCATGTAATTAATAATACGTTATTAAATTGGAAATTCTAAAGTAATTATAAGTTAGGCGATGATATTAAAGTATAAGAAAAAACGTCATTAATTACTTAATATGGTTTTTGTATTAGGATATTTTTGTAATAAATAAATTGTGTTAGAGCTAGTATTAATTTGAATCCTAATTTAAATAAAATGAACCCTGTTTGATCTGATTACCACGTGGATGGTTGTTTAGTATAATATAAACTAAGCTGCAAAATGATGTTTCAAATAAAGTATTTTTATATAAACACTAATCCAATCCTTTTTTATTTTTGATCCTTTGTAACCTAAATGATTTGAAAAAATGAATGAGGACGTATTGTATGTCGTAAGTGTATATATATATATTTGCAGTTTATTGGAGCGTGTCAAGGTTTGGCAACCCTGTGCTGGTGTTGAACGGTCAAAGATTCAGGCGAGCAGGCTCGCTGCGTGCGGGGCGGGCCACATGGCTCTGCATCAAGTCGGATACAGGCTGCAAATGCTATGCGATAACCCACCACGGTCATCTCGTAGCCACCGGCAATCCTCACGTGCATTACGTCAAACAACGGAAGCGAAAACTTAGAAAAATAGCAAACATAGGAACAAACAAACATAGAATCAAAATCAGAACACACAAACTCTTTAACCTTAAAACCGATCATAAAATTTTAGAGGTTTAGGAAATGATTTGTTTCTGTCGTTAATCGGAATCCTTGCATTGTGATTATGTTTTTCATCATCACTTATTGTATAAATTGTCCGTTTTTTTTTTATAAAGTTTAAAAAAATACTGTTATTATTATTGAAAACATATCCTATGTTTTATTTTTAGTAAACGTACTTGAACGTTATGTAAATAAAATAATCCTGTTTTCGCCATTTTAAATTACGTAAGTAATTGGTTCTGATTGTGATACTAACAAAGTAGTTTACAGTTGCAGGCACAGTTGCGACACCGGAAGCTCATCCGACTTTGGGGCTGCCGTTTCCGTTTCCATGCTTTCCTGGACAATTTCGATACTGTCTTAGTAAACGTGGAAAGCCGGCAATAGAAGTGGGCGCGCATCGTTTCTGTTTTAACGGTCGAGCTGCAAGCGGAAAGGTTTGGTGGCGCTGCTCCAGGAATCCCCGATGTCGGGCTGCTGTTCACACGTTCGGCTTACGCGTTGTTCAGATGAACAGCGCGCACACGTGTGGTGTACGCGCTACACCATTAAGGCCTATGTTCTAAGTCGCTCAAACTATGTCATAAATGTCTTTACAGAAAACATATTTTCGTACAAAAGTTTCTCGTCTAAAAGACCACCGGCGAAATACATGCTCTTGACACTGGCATGGAGTGATCTCATTGCATAATAATCTACGTAAGATATGCGATAATTGATGTTTTGACATGAGAAGTTTAAGCTGGTTTAAATTTATACAATTTGAAGGGATGTCTTAAATTTTGCTTTTGTGCCTTTTCGTCGGTGGTATTTACGTTTTTAATGTCTGTATTTCGGAAGAATAAGGTTTAGCATGTTGGTTTAATAGGCTTAACAATACCTCAAAGAGATTATAACACGATATGTAAGATATTTTACTGACCTAAATACAGATTTATAAAGATATTTGCACGTAACAGGTTATCTTTTTATAATTAATTATTTATTTAGAAGACCATATGCAGATGTATTTTTGGGTAAGGTTCTATTTAATCGTGCAGCTACATGAATATTTTAAAAACAATATACACTCTGAGCCTTCTTTTATGGCAATTGAATACTTATCTAGTTTTTACGGGACAAACTTTTAGAAAAATATAGGTATACAATAGGGGTTGTTTTTTTCAGTGGGAGCTCAGTCTCAAATCGATCTTCCTTTCGCGACGAGTGGTTGTAGTTTTGTACAAAGTGATAGTTCTTATGATGATACCCTAAGTATTTTTATATATTCCTTTTACATATTTTTTTACAATTTTATTCTTGTACATAGATATGATTGTTGAAGCGGAGTTAACTCCATGCGGTTTGGTTTGGTTGCGATTTGAGAAAGTTATGGTTATGTTGTAGACGTACTAGATTGTACCATTCAAGTCATGAATTGTATACGATTTTAGGAAGTTGTTGAGGCGTTGTTAAATTAAGATTATGCATTTATTGAACGATCGACTTAATTATAATACTCAATGTATACGTTGTAGACTAAGTTTTTCTTCAGTGAGATATTTTAAATGTTTTATGTATAATTAAAACAGATTTATGCTATTTTTCTTTAAGTAAGTACTTAACCAACATATTGATGGCTTATATATTGTACTTACAAAGGGTTGTATTGGTGATAATTTTGTTAATCTAATAAACCTCGTTTACCATGAACCTTTATACCAGTTTCTACCAGTAGAGATGTATACGATTGTATTTTATAAGTTAACCTATCGAGTATTATTCTTGAAGTATTATTTTGTATATGTGATAAGATATATTATTATTATTATTTTAGCAAGAAAGTATATTATGGACACCGGTAGCTATAAGCGACAGTGGCTGGACGAAGAATGTATACACTGTTTAGTGATTATTGGTAGATGGAGACGATATGTCTCGTGTATAGGTACAAAGAAACGATTATACGATCTGAATTTATATGGATCTTTTATTTATAAAATTGTTTAAAGTTTACTTGCTGATTGATTTAAGCCGGTTATATACTCCTGTAGAGAATTAAAAAAGTGAACAATTTAAAGATTGGAAACTGAATGGTATTTAAAAGTTACTAACAAAAGCTGCATTACATAATCAAAGACAAAATTTATCCTGGAATACTATCCGCAGTGTAATTTTGTTAATCTGGTGCGAATCGTGATTGGCTTTTTTTTTGAGATTTGACATTTGGTTTTCTTGTATTGTGTATATTTATCAGTATATATATGTATATTAATGACTAGCAATACGCCACGGCATCGCACGGGTGATTTCTGAATCTCGACAACAGCACCAAGTCCAATTGTTAATCTAAACCAGGTGTGTGCGTGCGCTGACGAACCGTTTACAAAGACCGCTTTGTGTTCTGCGACGATGAAACCGTTTTACGTCCTGGCTTCAAACAGACTTCGTTGCACAAACCAGTCTTCGAATTACTTGGTGCGATTATTTACTTTACGCTTATTAAAATACAGTCGAGAATGCAATGATTCAACTATCTATCTCACTCGTCGCGTCTTCGTCCTTAACGTTCCGCGTTATAATATAGTCTTTGGTTCCACGTTCGTTTACAAACGTAGACTAAGACTGAACAGTCTTTACAATAAAAAGTAAACTTTTTGTCAATGAAATACGGTCGCTAATGTTAATGGTGATGTTAAGTCTGTCCCAGCCGGTCCTAAGCCTGGAAAAGTATGAAGGGAATTTCGTTTCATCATTAAGTAAAGTCGATCGATAAAATGAATTATTTAGCAAACCATTTCATACATTTCAAATTCTTGAAAGTTATAAGAAACTGCCACCATTTCACTCGACGAAAACGCAATTCTATTCCATGTCGGCTAAGTTTCGTACTTTAAGCCGTCTTCAAACCAGTTGCAGCGACGACCGCTTCCTGCAACTGTTTTCGTCGTCGGGAAAACGGTTGCATTTCGTACGTCAAAAATTCGACAACGACACCACTAATCTAAACCATTCAGGGATCCTAGTTTGCCAGGCAGACGTTCTGCCCTTTTCGACGATCCTTTGTCATGTCCTATTAAAAATCCTTAAATTCGCAAAAAATTATTTTGGGTCACTCATGGGCAAAAAAAACTATCCTATCTCTCTAGTTGGACCAAATGTGTGCAAATTTGATTAAAATCGGTTAAGTAGTTTAGGAGTCCATCGCGGAAAAACAACGTGACACGAAATTTATATATATTGTTTTTTTTTTTTTTTTATATTATTTTTTTTATATATATATTATATAGCCAATGTCTTATATAAAAATCTTATTTTATTTTACAAAATATTATTGTAATGAAAGATCATGACGCGGTTACTATATGATTTCCACCAGAGTAACGCAATCGCACTGCTGCTTCAATAGCAATAAACTCTGCTTATTATATGTAACGAATTAAAAATGAATATGAATATCATTTCCTTTAGAAAATTAAACCATCTAGAACTTCTTTGGATCTAGGAGCAGGGCCAACTAGATTTAAATAATAGAACTGCTTATGAATTTTGCTAGAATTGAAACTTCAATTTGTAACGCGTATCACTACAGATGCATAACGGTAACTATAAGCGACAGTGGCCTTACGGAGAATGTTTTTGGTAGACGTGGAATATCTCGTTAACCTATTAAGCAAAGAACCGATTATATGATCTGAATTTATATTATAATGTTATGTATATATCAAAGTTGTTTACAAATGAACAGTAAGCCGCTATATTCAACGCGGAAAACATTGTTACATAGGTCTACAACCGATGTTTTGTTGCAGGCTGGTTTTACATACGTTCCGCGCGCGGTGGTCTTCACCTTGTTGCGGATGGTCATATATTCTACGAAGATGGTGGATCCCATCCGCGCCGGGTTACTTGGCGATGTGCCAGGTCCTATCAGAAAGCTGAACGGTGTCAAGTTGCGCTATGTCTAAGAGACGGCCGGTTAGTGTACTTCAGAGGTACTCATAATCACCCACAAACGTATAACCCGGCGAAACACGAATCCAGGCGCTTTGAAGTGGATCCAATGGGGAAGTATAAGATAGTGGCCAGCATTACTCCAAGGACATTCGCAATGGCGGCTCCTCCTCCGCCTCCTGGGCCAGACGCCGCTCTGCTGCTCTAGGCCTGGCGCGACCTCCTTGTGCAAGGTTTCCTAGATAGGAGACACTGACCTAGCATTTGGAGTGTCGCGTAATATGTCCGTCTTTGGTGCCCTGACGTTTCAAAATTTGTATAAAGACATTATGAATAGTGCTTATACGGCTATTTGCAGAATTAATAATTATTAGTTCTGTTATTATATTATTATTTTTGTTCGTGCATTAATTTAAAAATATTCGAACAGTTTTTTGAAATGTCATTGATGAATTTCTATATAAACCACCATATATCGTGCACATTATTATTACATTCATTTATATTGGACACATTAGGATGTTTTTTGTGTAAAATAAATTAAAGTTATGTTTATGCTAGAGAATCTTATTAAAAATATTTAGATGTCGAATACGATAATCGTATTGTATCTATTAATGCCTTGCGGCTATTATGCTGAATGCTGTTAAAAATAAAAACGACGGCTATAAATAATTATAAATGTAATTAATCACTATAACTTGAACGTGCAATATTCTCTTACCAAAATGTTTAGAGGTTATGTATACAAACTGTATAGCTTTAATGATAGTGTAGCCGTCTTGTTGAAGCTTTTTTATAAAATTCTATTTATTAACCGCGGCGTAGTTTGCGGTACGACTGATAGGCGATGTTACGAAATACTCCAATATTTTAATTCGTATCTAGGCGTAGACGTAGCATAGCATTAAAGTATACAAGCTTATGAAACAAATACAAGCGATAGTTTTGTAATAGACTTACACGTATATTGTATATGTAGATATTTGACTATTATAATATTATAATAGGTGAGCGGGAACCTTGTTATCTCGTTGTAGCTTAGTACTTGATTATTACTGACCATATAACCGAAACATTACTTTAGCTTTAAATGTTTTTGCGATCATTGTCAACAACACCCATTAACGACAATCTCAGTAGCGTCATTGACAAAATGGTAGTGTACGCTATAGTTTTGGTAACAATCACGAATGTTTTATGAATAGTTTATTTACTGTATTTTTGTTTCTTATTTAAATTTGTTGTAATAAAGTAAAGTAAAGTTACAGCTTATATACGTCCCACTGCTGGGCACAGGCCTCCTCTAATTTTTGAAAGGGTTTTAGGGCAAGGAAGATTCCGCCGCGCTGCCCCAGTGCGTGTTGGCGAACTTTATATGACTTCGGAATATTTTTTTCTTCTTCCTTAGATATGCAGGTTTCCTCACGATGTTTTCCTTCACCGCCGAGCACGTGGTAAATCAGCACCTAAAATTGCAATTAACAATTTCATTGGTGCCGGCGGGGATCGAACCCGGTTTGCTCGCGTATTATGAAATTTACAGCAAGCGCTAACAGTTGTTGTAATGGCCGTTATTATTTTAGACTTATTTTTACATACGTACCATATAATTGTTGGTGCGCCTGTTAGTGATCGTGTAACTTCTGAACAGTTTGACTGGTTGAGGTATTTATTATTCATATAATATATTGCTTTTGTCGAGACGATGGCTTAGGATCCGATAGGTGACGCTGTAATGCAAACATTGTTGATAACTTACAAATTCTATATTTATGGACCAAAAGAAGTTCTTTTCACATATATGTTGGTTCAGTGCCAAAAAAGAAAATTACAAAATCTGGACGTTGAACTGTTGATAAACTTAATTTTCACTAAATATTCCGGAGTGAAACTCCGTAAACACCATGATGAGCCACATACCGAAAAGAGCAGAATAACGTCTGCCAGAGTAGCTAATATTAAGAAATAATATATGGGACAACACTATTCGTCAGTTAACGAATACCATTTTGTCAAACAATTCACCAAGTGTCGTTTAGTGGTGTAGTGGACAAAAAAAATATTTTGATGATTTTGAGTTTGCTACGCAATGATTTTATCAAGATTCTATATAATTGTACTATTAAGTTTTTGTATTACATAAGTATCACCATTGAATTGTTAATTATTGGAATATTAATTTATTTTGTTCTATATTATTTTTAACAAATGCGACAACTGAATACTTCTTGTACGCATCTATTGTCAATGTACCAAATATTTTTATGTTTATATTTGCTAATACATGATTACTTATTGCAATTTTTCATTGATGCTTTCTGCCATGAACTATATTCTTACACATCAGAAACTTTTTGTTTGTATATTGCACCTACTGACATGCATGTGTAAGGAAGTAGTTACGTAGACTCTATTTATCGTGAAGTTTTTTACGGTTCGAACAGCTTTTTTCACGGCGGAGTGTTCGTGCCCACTGATTGAGGAGAAAGACGGGCCTTTACTGAAGATGGGAGGACACTGGTATCGTCTGGACGGCTGCTATCAAGGAAAGAGACGTTGGACTTGTGCACGTGGGTGCGGGGCTAGAATTCACACCCGCGGAAAACGCCTTGTATTCTCAGATTTAAGACATCGATGTAAGAATTTCACAAATCACAGTATATGATAGTTATCTTTAATAAAAATACTTAACTACTGATTGAACGATACAATATTGATCATTTCAAGTATCAGGTTTTATTGTTAAGAACTTAGCCCACCTGTGATAGTTTTAATGTGCTATAAATAAAGTGTATCAAAACATGATTTTGTAATATCTTAGTTATTGTTGTTAAGGCTTTTTAAAAAAATGTATAGTTTTACCCTTTTAAGTGATCATGAAATAAAATACCTTCTTTTAATGACTTAGTTTTATTTAAATCGTAAGTTAGGTGTGTTTTGTGTATAAACAAAACTAACTTGATTGGTATGTTGCAGTTCAAGTGATTTATAACCAGAAGGGGTATCCGAAGCTATCCTTGGACGGATATTTCTACAGGCCTCACAATGCGTACAGGAATCAACCTAAAGTGCTGTGGTATTGCGCTGCTCGAAACAAGTTCCAGTGCACGGCCACGCTGCGGACTATACACCGTGAGGTCGTGGCGGTGACGGGGGCCCACAACCACGCACGCTGACCGCTGCGTGGGTGTGTGCCACGCCCACAAAGCATGCATCTCTCCACGCTCAACCTACACCAAGTGTTCCGTCTTTACGGCGAGCGACTTGCGCAGCCCGATGGAAACGCTAAGAATAATGTAAGGAATAATTAGTTTCTAGGAAGCCATATTCGATTGTTATTAACCGTAAATAAAATTCATCTCATAATGATTTATATTATTTACGCGTACTCTATCCACTGATTGAAACCATTTTTTTACGGATTTTATCGCGTTTTATCTACTTATCTTATTATTCTAGACGTTTCCAGTATTCGTGATCGAGTGATCGAGTGGTCAACTATGACATCGGGACGTCGAACACCTCAGTCCCTCCGTGACCAAAGTACTGCAAAGTACTCTTTGAAAAGAACTTTGGGAATATAATATAAGTTGATTAAACGAGCTAAAATCCGTAAAAAAATTAGTTTCGTTCAATTAAAAGCGGCAAGATGTTTTTTATCTCTTTTTATTCTTTGTTATGTTATAAATCAGTTCCTATCTTGTAAAGTTTGTATGGTTTTACATTTGTATGTAAATGTAATCAAATTTGTGCTGCAATAATAGCTGTAATGTCTATGTATATAAAATGAACCTATATTATAAAAATATTTAAGATTGATCGTTGTTTCATTTGGATGATAGTTTTATTTTTAAATTTGGTAGTATAGTTGAATGATGACGGTTATCTGCTGGGTTCAGATGCAGTTCCTGCGCTATACGTGCCATCGAGGACCGGCAAGTCGCTGCTTCTCCACGACGGGTATACATTCTACTTAAAGAATCTCCAAGCACATGGCCGCAAGCAGTGGTACTGTTCATCCCGGGATATGGCGGGTTGCCGAGCTGACGTCATTACGGCTCCCGCGCTCTCTGGTGATGGGGATATCTTGTTCCTAGTCCGCGGCCGCCACATTCACGCGCCTCCTAGTTACTACTTCACCCATGACGGCAAGTACGTTAGAAGGAAAGACGCGTATCATAGGTACAGGTAGCGACGTAAAACCTGTCTCATAATTTTCGGTAATGTGATATGAATAGGGTGCAAGTATGTTTGAAGCTCTGTTTATTTTTAATTTTTTTCTCATATGTATTTGAAATATTTTTACATGTTTAAATAATCAAAAACCTTTTACAATTTTGGTACATTGCGGACTATGTAGCTAACCAGTTTTTTTATACTTTTTTTTTTAGGAACGTACTTTTATACGTAGTGAAAGTATTAATAATTAGATAGTACAAAATTATATTATTTTAATTATTATTTTTAATTTTTTATCTAAGCAATTTTTTACACCATTAAAATCTTTCGCATTCGGATCAATATACATTTTTATTCACAGAGCTTCCTTTTTTATTTTTATTTTAATTTTTATTATTGCTATCCAATAAAGTCGTGAACAATTTGTTTAACTTGGGCTCTCTCAAGTTTAGACGGTCCCCCACATGATATCGCAACGATTATTATCGACTCGATATTTCGACTTCTGGAAGCGGTGAGATTTTTTTCACAGTTTCCATTTTCATCGTTACAGGTGGGGTCTCATGTAAAATGGGAAGATGAATTCCCTAAGATTTTTATTTTATAATCACTAGAAGCAATATTACTTTTACTTTAGTTAAAAGCAGGTTATGTTAAAGAATTTTATTAAGTTAAGAACTATTCAAATTCACTTTGATGAATAATTACTTTCTTTAACCTTTTGTTTGAATTACTCCCATAAAATCTTATTTAGGAAATGAGGTTCAAATTAAGAAATTAAAATAGCTGTTACTAGATGAGTATTTGCTTTGTTTTACTCATTTAATTTATTCGAAATTCTAGGTTTTATATTTTACTTCTAAAGTAAGACTGATTATCGCGCATGTTAGAAGCTCAACCCTCAAAATTTCTTCATACATTCATTTATTTAATTCCTTCATTCATCTTTCATTACAGCCAATCTAAGCCCACAGCTGAAGGTAGGCCACCATAAAATGCCAGTGTCAACTGAGCAACAATTAGTTTGATTTATAAGTTTTATAACACTAGGATAAAGCTTAACCTTCATGCCATTTGCTGGTAACCGTTAGCGGTTACCTCGGACTGTAATGCAGGCGAAGAGCATTGATTAATTAATGCTGCTGTGTTTCGTATGGTGAGTTTAGAGAACCGGACACCCTTTTTACTGAAAACGAGGCATCCCATCTTAGTTCTCACGGGTGACAACGCATCTGCATTTTGAATCGTAATCGAGGATAGATGTAGATGTCTATGGGCCACAGCAACCACTTACCATCAAGTGGACTGTGTGCTCGTTTGTCAGCCTATCCTATATAAAAAAGCAACTGCGAACTGAATATTTTTGGCGTTAATCTACTAACAAATGTCTACTAAGAAATGAAAAACACTTGCTTAATCAGTCGTCACAACTAAAAAACTTGCTAGATATGATAGAAGCGCGTTAGTCGAATAACTTACTCATTTTTCTTAGTTGGCAGAATAAATAAGATTATATTATACATACATTTTTCTTACACAAAACGGAACAACAATATATATTTTCCGTACTTAAGGATCAATGATAATTGTAAATGGCTTTTAGATGTAAAACATGTTACAATAACATTCAACGGAAAATAATTTTAATACTTTACCAATAAAATATTATTTTTTAATTTTAGAGGCTAAAATTGTACATAAATGAGATGTGGTTGTGTCTTAATTATGCTCTGATGTTTTGTTATCATAGTATCTGCAGATCCACTTTGTTTAAATTCAAGAAGACAGATTTTTTAAAAATTTCATTAATGGAGTGAAAACAAAAAAAAACACATGTGTTTTAACATGTAATTAAGCGTGACATTATGAAAGTAACTGGTGTGTGTTGCGACTGGATTTATTATGATTGATTATACAACTTTTCTAATTTGTACAAATAAAGGCAATGTCAAGGTAAAGTTGGTATAATCTCAACTTCTAATAATGTTTGAAAGATTTAAATGATATGACAAGACTGGGCCAGAACTCAGTCGTCAATAATTTATGAATTTGCTCCACTTTATTGTGTTTCACCATCAGTCTTTTAACATTCGTGCCAACTCGGCCCTGTGATCATTACATTTAAACATACATAATGCATTCGTAAGAGGTGACGGAGTGAAATGTGTACGTGCAGCAGCATCTGCTTGATTACAACTTAAAATAATAAAAAAAACTGCAGTTGCCAACCCGATTGCCAAGCGTGGCATCAGTGAATCAAAAAAATCTAATATCCTATATATATATATATATATATATATATATATATATATATATATATATATATATATATATATAATACACGTAACATAATCAACGCACTTTGAGAAAGTAGTTTGTTCAGAATCGTTTACTGAATTCCTATCATTTTTAAATAGGTAATTTTTTATTATAGTACATTAAGTGAATGGACCGTAACTTAAGGCAATAAGACTTTTAAGAGTGCAGTTTTATTTGTATTATTACTAATTCTGTCATTCAATAAAAATAAAGAAAAATGAACTTTATTTCAAGCACGTTAAAGTCTTTGCATTCGTGGATTTGTACTGTGACCACAACATTCTTCCGGAATTAGTATAACTAATTTGATAAATATAGTGCATAAAAATGTTTAACTAAAAATTCAGTGTATGTGTTATGATTATAACATAATATACTAATTGGGGTGTCTGAGGGTGTGCGTTAATTACGTTACATATTGTATATATATATATATATATATATATATATATATATATATATATATATATATATATATATATATATATATATGAGGTAATCTATGGGTAAGGTCTACGTTTTGCAGTGGACTTATTAGGCTAATATGATTATGATGATGATGATGATAACGTGTGGGTCCGGTTTCGTTGTACAATACATAAAGAGAAATTTGACATGTTACTTAAAAATAATATGATTAAGAATTTTAAGAGCTGTTATTTCTTAAATTTAAACATGAAATGTAAATTACGTGGTATTTTCATATATTGAATTATAATATTTGTTCCCATTTGTTTTTTGAAAGAGCAATACATAATAATAAAAAAATTTAAGTTTGTAACAAGTTTTGATTGAATGGTTGACTGTGTTAAGTTGCTTTGGTTTATTAAAGAATTTGACCTATCAAGTGTTTACATTTTTTATATTTCAGCAGTGCCTAATAACAACTTTAAATTCATCATGATCATTATTACAGCCCTTCACAAGACAGTGCTGAAAATGGGCCTCCCCAAGGAATACCACAAAGCACGGGCTTGACCCACCTGCACCCATTGACTTCCTGCATATTTTACCAAGTCATTACTCCACCTAGTGGGGGCCGCTCCACATTTCGCCTGCCGGTACGAAGTTGCCACTCGTTAACCTTTCTTGATTTTAAATTAATGATACATTATTGATAAGGTTTGTTCATAATATAAAAAATAAAATGCTTAGTAATGGTAATAATTTGATATTAGGATTCTGAAGATGTTTGCCAATATGTGAATGGAGGAGTTTTCGAGTTGTTGACATATGCCTGAACATTTTAAATGATTACCGTGTTATTTTAGCAGGTCAAATGTTAAGATCGTTTTCATGGAATAACATTAATGTTATATTCGTGGCGTTTGGTTTGCATTGCTTGCTCATTCATTTCACTCAGGAACTCTTTTCCGCGTGACTAAGTTGCAAAACCGTTAAATAATTTAAATTTAAGTGAAAGTTAAATGATTTATTAGTTTTATTTAATCAAAAGATTATTACTTAGTGGTATTTAATAAGTTTTAAGCCGTTAAATTGCTAAATTATTGGTTCTTTTTGATGACAACGAGTGAAATAAGTATATGGTTTATACTGAGTCGTACCTATTTGACGTTTTGTTTTATGCTGCAACGCGCAATAGACAATTTCTATTGATTAAATATTACGTCAGCAAACGGTTAAAATATTGTCGCACTCGCAAACACAAAGACAATCACAAATAAAACTTGAATATACGACGGGGAAGTTTTGATGCAGAGATATCGCGAGGCCACACATTTGGAAATATTGATAAGTTTTGATCCTAAAGCAGTTCAAAGTATTCTATAAACGTTTCACTACTGTACTGTCTTTTTATAGCAGTCAGTATGATGAAAGCACACAGTCCGCCTGATAGTCTGCGAATGCTGACGCCTAAATAGACACCAGCTTTATCAGATATTTTTCCAGGCAAAACAATTTAAAAAATAGCAGGATCCTTTCGACAAAAGTAATAATTTATTTTAATGTATTTCTATATTTATATTGGAATGTATGCGTATGTATTTATTTATTTACATGATATCTAGTTAGTATATAGTCTAGATATTTTTGAGTTTTTGTAACGACTACCAACTTTTATTTTTCTATTTCTCCTAGGGTTGACTCCAACAGAGAATTTCGTAAGGCATTAAGTCAGCAATTTGTTATCTCATAATAAGATACAATAAAGATTCAATAAATAAAAGATCGGGACCTAATAAAAAAACTAAAACACTGCGTTTTTTTGTTTGTTGGCGGTCTAATGGCCAGCTGGTTTAGACCCGCGCCGAACCTGTAGCGTTAAGAAATCCCCAAAAATCCGACGTGGCACGTCTGCCAAAGCCAACGACAGTCCGGACTGTGTAGACGTTGGGCAATGCTGATAGGCACCTAACTTTATCCTTGTTCAAGAATCAAAATGCAGATGCGTTGTCACTCTTGAGGACTAAGATAGAATGCCTCGTTACCAGTAAAAAAAGTCACATTAGTGGAGCGGACGTGTCATGTGTTTAAAATATTTACTTTTTTTAATTTATTACTACGCACGTATTATCCCTTCACCGCTGAACACAGTAAATCAGTGTTGAAAATTATAGTGATCAGATTCAATACTGAAAAACTCAGGCTCTGCAACACAGTACTACGTTGGCTATCTTATTTATGATTATATTAATATTCAATGCCTTCTGACAATTCAAATCGACTAATTATGTGTTAGAAATTTTTTATCGAAATCGAAATGCCTAATATAATTCGCCGAAAACGTCCTTTGATATATTTTTAAGAGGATTATTTACGCTTGAGTAGTTCCCTTACCGCGTTGCAATATTACTGGTATTTCGTGTACTATGAATTGCGCAGTTGTGATGGATCAATACGACCTACAAATTTATGAAAGAAGAAACTTCGGCAAGGCATGGGGTTCGTATGGGCGTGCCCTGCTGTCTCCCGCGCTACAGCCTAGTTACGCCTCGTATGCCCTAATTTTGACGTACTTACTTCCTTTCCTTCAAGAAGACGTTTAATGTGAGCACCGAGTGTACCTGTGTGAGTGCGCGGGTCTGTTATATATAATTCACATTATTTTGGGGGAGACGAAGCGCTACCGTTTATCATTTTTATTGCATGTCGTCAATTTGAAAATGGTTACTGTTCGGTAAATTTATTTGTAAAGGTTTTTTTAGGTTCTGGAAGTATAGCATGTTTTATGCAAGTTACTGTATTTTTAAGCAATTCCATTTTAAGTTATAACACGCGCTAATACTTTACTTTTTCATTTTTTTAATGTTCTTATATAATAAAAATAGTAATAAACATTATACTAGATGTAAGACACACTGTGTTTGCAGTACTTACGGGACGGTGTGACCGCACAGCGATAAAGTGGTTAAAAAATTAAAAAAAAAATCAATTTAATGTCATCACAATGTTAATCTTGTCATTCCAATATCTGCATATTATGTTATCATATATACTCCATATACTCTAATTCGCAAGTAGATTAAGGTATTTGAGCATCCCGGGCAGAGCGAGCATGTGGCCACGTGACACCCGGTAGCCGGCACGCCGCGAGACATGCGCGGGGCACGCCGCTCGGTGATGGGGCAATCGATAACCCCCAGCATCCCATGCCCCACGGGCCGCCTACACCCCGTCCCGTCTCCTGAAATATAACATCCCGCTGCTATAATAAGCTCTCCCTCACAGCTTCCGCATTTATACATATGTTTAATGGCTATAGCAAAACTTACAGGGGCCGTTTCTTTTTATTCTGTATAAAGTAATTCAAAACGCACTTTGAGAAATTTTGCGATACATCTTTTCGTTACTGCTTGGTCGTTTACTATCACTATTATCAGCTTATCACCGCAAGATTAAATAGCGCTGTTGGTGATTGTAGCGTCGGGCGCTTTGACGGTAAAGTTGACGGAGTCCTGGATGCGAAGAACAACGTGGCTCGTGTGTCGTCGGCGCAACACGATGGCCGTGCACGCTCCAACTTGTAGAATCGCCATTTTGTCCAGACTCGGCTGCGACTGCTTCCTGCGAAGACATCCCATAGGACATTGAAAATTATGTCGGAATTTTTTACATAAGAATACAATTTAATATGTTAATTGATGATAAGTAAGACTTCTGTATTGATACAAGTTACCAAGTAATTACAAGTTATATTGGCGCTTAGATAGATCACTTATAACACTTTTTCACATTTTTAATTGCACATTTTTTCAACTTATGTGAAAAACACTTGCAAACATTTTTTATCAAACACTGCAGTCTGGTGCTTTTGGTGTCAGTTGTGTTATAATATGATCGTTTTATAGGGTCAAATATTTATTTGATTGATATCAAAAACAGTACCTGATTATGAACTATAATAAAGTTGTTTTTACTATAAAACAGTTGAAACAACTCTTCAAATATAAAAACAACATATTTAACGACATTTACAGCAGATAATAATGAATATATAAATAAATAATTATTGTAGATTTACCTAAATTAATATTAAACTTTATTTATTACTCTTTTTCTACGATTATAGCCCAATTTGGATTAATATTTTTAATTATCTAGTTTTAATTATATAAGACTTTAAACGTTAAGTTTAATTTAAATGACAACAGATGAGCATTTATTATTTATATTCTGGTCTACTGTAGGTAAATATATTATATAACAAATTAAACATATTGACAGGTTACCAGTCTAGCCCATTTTATAGTAATCTACAGTTATTAGCACATTAAGAATATTTCTAAAACATAAATAAAACAATTATTAAGCATAATGTATATCTCAAAATATTTTACAAGAGATAGCATTGTTGTTAATTCTTGATCGACGTTATTATTTTGTGTTCAGCCGTATGAATTGGAGATTACACATAAATAATTGTGATGTTCCGATGTATGTTATTATTTTTATGTTATTAGTTAATAATTTTTATTAAAAACCGGGATTTACTGAAAATAGTTTTGTTTAGGATTATGATGAAATGAACTGCAATTATTTTTAATTACCCACTAGTTGTTCCTGCGACTTCATCCGCGTGGAATTTATTTAAATTTTTTGCGTGGAACCCTAATCTTTTTTCTTAAATAAAAGTAGCCTAAGTTACTGCTTATAACATCAGCTACCTGCCAGTGAAAGTTCCGCCATCGGTCCAGCCGTTTAGGAGATAAGCTTTAACAAACAGACAGAATGATAAAAATTGTAGAAATTCTTTTTTTACGGTCACTTTCATATGCATTTAGTAAAAAGCTGTTATTTTGACATTACAAACGGACACTTCAATTTATTTGTATGTAATATGTTTTAGAGTTCAGTTAAAATTATACCGTGTTTCTAAAAAAATGAGAATTTTAGAAGAATTAAAAAAAATAACAATAAAACATAGAATTAGTTAGTAGTAATTTATGTATAATGTCGCGGCACCTAAACCTATTCACGCTGAAATAGCTCCTTTTGGGTGCTGCACAAAGAGTGGTAAATCCTCGCGCTTTATTTGCGACCTATGTTCATTTCACAATAATCATAAAAATCCACGTCAATAATAAATCTGGATTTTCTACTCGGGATGATGATAAAATCGAATCTCCATTTTGTGATATTCCGTCTGGTTTAAGCCAAATCTTGCGACATGCGATTTTATAACGATAGAAATGAAAACAGACGTCCTATATGTATTCAGAATGCTTTTTGTGATATAAGAAAACATTTCAACACGTACACCGATTACAAATGCTTTGTAGTGGTGCAAAAATCTGAGTGCCTTTAGTACATTGTACACACCTGTTTTACGTACCTAAGCATTTATTTATATTTTGCGGTAGGAATAAGCACGGTAATATTATAATAAAATTACCGTGGAATAAGGTAGGTATAAATTAATTGAACACAAAGTGTAATAAACAAATTGTATTAATAAGTCGCATTGTTCATTTTGTTCCCAACCTTGTGAGGTATGTTAGGTACGTTTTTAATATATTTTTATGTCGAAAATAAAGCCAAATATACACAATTTTAACGGTTTTGATGTGCTTGCAAGGTTACGCGCGATATCTGACGACTGCCAGGGGCGGAAGACTGCTATATTACGACGGGAATACATTCTTCATCAATTCGAGAAAGCGTCAGGATAAGGCACGACTGCTGTGGTACTGTTCCTCGCGCAAGTCTCGTAACTGCCCTGCTTCAGTCTTGACCTTCCACGACAGGGTACTTGGTCAGGCGCCTGTTCATACACACCCGCCGAAAGTTTCTAACACTTTTGGTAATCCCACCGAAAACGATTATTAATTCTTAATGTTTATTTTTATCATAAGTCATAATCATAAGTATGTTCTCTAGTCTTCACGGCCCTTTATTTTTTTAGGGCTTCCTAGACTTTCAAAAATGGCAAGTCACTTACGTCATAACTTTGTCAAGTCATTAATGAATTTTTTTAATGTCACGGTGATATATTTATTTTAATTAATGAAACTTCAACGATGTAGTTGGTTTTATACATGACAATTTTGTCAAAGTAGGATTTGGTTACCAATTCTGTTAAATGTGTTTGCCGAATGAAATTCTCGCCATTTAATTAAGTGTTATTGTTGCTAGTGCTCTTTCTATTATATTGTATAGTCTATACCATAGACGAATAAAGAATGTTCTTCAAATTGTCATTACAAAATAGTACAAAACAACATGGTTATTATAACATGTTTTAAGATCTTGCATTGATGATATGCTTTAATTTATTGTAAATTTATCTCCGAAGAAACTGATGTGCCAAAATTGATTTCCTGTTTTAATAAAATATATGGATAAAGTCGTGGTTTTTAGTTATGTAGCCATCACGATACCCCTGCGTATGATACTGATGATTGTGGGGTGCTATTATACAGAATTTTACCTGCTTGTTCTGGGAACTGAAAAGGAATGTCTAGACGTCCTGTCTTTTGATGCATTTCTATAAAAAAAGTTTTTTATGAAATGCTTTAATCGCTCACAAAGTTCTAGGGCCCGCTGCAGGTAGACACCGGGTCTAGTTAACCGGCAGCGGAATACTAACTCTTATGTTGGGTTTAGGAAAGTGCATTTTGTATATTTACATTGACTAAGAGATAGAAAACTGGTAACAAAATTATTTTGTTAGTTTGTTGTAGTATGAAAATTATACGGAGGTTCGAAGTATTTTAACTAACAATACGTAATATGTCTTGTTTATACAAGTTTTTAATGAATTTGGTGTATCATAGTGTAAAAGTAATACGATACGACGAATACAGAAACGTGAGAAGCAATTAGAAAAAAATGCATAATTACTATGGAATCAAAACTTTCTCGACCACCATACCGTTATAATACCTGCCCACGGTTTAGCTATAGGAATATGATTGAAGAAGAAATAAAAAAGTTTTGACTCAAATATAAAAAAGGGTTATACCTATTAACTATATACATTATTAGATATCACATATGATATCTATTAATGTATATAGTTACTATCTAAGTTCTAATAATGTATATACTAACTATATACATATGATACCTAATAATTTATCAGCGTTGGCAATTGCTTTTATTTCTATCTATGTGTTAATTATGTTGTGCTAACTAGTTAGTATTCGCTAACTTTGTTGACATCAACATTACAGCCCTTTTTAGTACATTGCTTCGTATGCTTTATGTGCAGTACAGTAGCTCTATAAAAGTTATATAGCATACGATTCAGTGTAATACTAGGTGACTATCATTTTGATGTCAACGAAATTAGCGAATAGACCATCAGTACGCCTACGGTGACATCTTTGAGTTACGACTGCGCGGGATATATTATAGTTTACCTAACTCATCCGTACGTAATACACGTGATATAATACACGTTCGGAGATAGGCTTGGATGTCATACACGGGGATATTCACGGCAAACAGAGCCGAAAACAGTGATTTATCGATACATATACATATATGATTTAAGCTGTTAGCTATTACAAAGAAATGGTTTTACTCTAAACTATTAAATCACTTTTGGTTGTAGTTTAAGGTTTAAATAACTGTTATGAACTCTAATGCTGAGAGACAATTCAAGATTTTTCCGATCGAGGACTTGATGTAGCTCACTTCCAGTGAGCTACATCATGAAGAGCTTACACCTTTCTAAAAGGCTGAAAACGCAACTGCAATTCCAATTTTAATTCCCTGTGAAGTATCGAAAATTAGAATATGAGTTGCTAAACTAGAAGTATTACAGTATAGGTAGATTTTGTCACAATTACTATATTTAGTGTCATATAATCTATATATGCGCGCTTGTACTTTTGTGTTCAAGTAGATTTTAATTTTTTTTTCATATCTAACAAGTAACAAGTGTTAAAATAGAGACGCGTGCAGTTTTAAACTAGACGCTCTCTACTAAGCCACCTGCATCAATCGACTACCTGCATATCTCACTTCACTTACACGTGAGGGTCACTACATTTCGTTTACCGGTACGAGGCTACCTCAGTAACTTTCCTTCCACATCGGATGTCGGTTCTTGTGGCTCTAGCCACTACTACTTCTGCTAACTTATCCAGTGGACTATGTCAGAAATACTGGTTTAAATATTTATTCATAAATAACTTATTCGTTAACCTCATTCAAAAGTCACAATGTCAAAAGCCCATAATGTGTCAGTTTTTTTTAACATTATATAGAGTAAATAAGCCACTTTCTCAGTATCTGATCATAGAACTTTACCAAAGAGTCGGAAAGGTACGTCTTAGGTGAAAGTTTATTGACCAAATTGGCGATGCCAAATTAGGTGTACCCTTAACCGACGAGTATGTATGCGTAGGTATATGGATGTGGAGGAGTCGAGAGAGGTGTCAGGATCGTGCCAAATGGAAGTCTGTAGTCTCTGCCTACCCCTCTGGGTGACAGGCGTGAGTGTTTATGTTATAAGCTATGAACATTACCACTCTCTAATAGTTATAATGTCATTGTTCGTGTTGTTTTAAACACGTGCAATGGCATTAGTATTATTTGTACTCCCGTGAAGTCCTAGTATCTCTTAATGAAATTCAAATGTATGTGTAAAGTTGTTTACGGCCACTGTTACCGCAATAACAAAGTTGAGCCAAATACGTAGTACCTTGGATTGTATCAACCCTGACCTTCATGTACCCTAGCGTACATTAGCGCATATAATTTCAAGGGAACTAGAGGTATATATAATTTAGAATAAGAGATGACTAAATTAGTATGAAATCAAAGATGTAAAAAATTAATTATAAGTAAAAATAGTTCAGTAGCAGGACGCGAAGGTAAAGATAGAGACATGGTGGTAAAACTATTCCAATATGCAACCGGAAAGCCCGTTGCTGAAGAAAAGCTTTTTACGCGCTCTTTTACTTCTCTTGCTTTATGTATTGTACATAGGACTGATTTTACGCTATGGGCACGTGGGTGAAGAGCTCCACTCAACCAACGACCCGTCAAGAACCATCGCCGTCGGGCTGCGGTAGTTTTATAAATAGACTACCTTGTCGATGCTATAAAAATCGAAGAGAAAAATCTCAGGGATTGTATTTGATATGTATTGACTCAACCTATTTGTAGCTCTCGTCTTGAAGGAATCTAGAGAATTTTCCTACTTAAAGTAAGAATTGGTTCACAGTTATATATTAGATATAAATATCAGATATAAATATTAGATATTTAGTTTCGCTAATATTCTTAAGATTTAATTACTTTTTCCTTAAATATAATTCAATTAATAAATCAATTAATACATTCTTTATTACACATCAATACACATTAAAACAAAAAGGTACAATAGGTTTAGTGGTCTGAAAGCGATTACTTTCAGACAGCCTTTTACGTAAAATACTGTTGTTCACCAACAAATGGCGATCAACTATTTTCGATAACACTATAAACTAGAGATGAAACTAATTGCTGTTAGGCCGGATACCGGATATTCGGCCAGTCTTATCACCGGATATCCGGCCGCCGGATATTCTGCCGAACATTGTAGTTTGATGCATGCCAAGAAGCGAAAAGTAAAGTCAGTGCAAATTGTTCGCGATCGTGACCCTTATATTTGGTGGACAGGACAGGACAGGACTACACAATACCCAAATTTATCAAAGTTTGCCAAAATCTGTCTTTCAGTACCCTGCAGCAGTGTGTATAGTGAAAGTACTTTTTTCTGAACCTGGCCTTGTTTATGAAGACAGACGAAACCGCTTGTTACCTTTCAATGCAGAGAAATTAGTCTAATTTGTAGTACTATTATTTATTCTGTGCCATAGCGCAGTACGAATACTAATTTTGTAAGTTTTAAAATGAAAATTTTGTGATAACTGATTATATTTGTTTAGTGACATAAATGAAGTAACTTAACTATATTTGATATTCTGTGTTTTTTTATCAGGTATCCGGCCGGATAACTGTTTGTTATCCGGTATCCGGCCGGATAGTAATTTTGGGCTCGATAGACTGAATACCGAATGTAATAAACTTTATGTACTATATGAAATAGTATATTTTTAATGACAATTAAAACTATCTTTTATAATTGTTATTAAATTATACTGTTCCATTTCATAATTAACTTCTAAATTAGTTTAATGTTGATGTAACGACCAACATCCTGTCCGTTAGGATGTTTACTTTAACATTTATAATATTTATATCAAATTTCCGTTTTGTTGTCATTTACATAATTTTCATATTATCTCTAAATATAAAAATCAATTGCTCTCTGTTAGTCTCGCTAACCGTGAGTTTGCACTGACGCGATATTCGCAAAAAACATGTTTTAAACACTGTTTTCTGTCAATGTATCAAAAAGCGTTTGCATAGTCAAAGAACATGTTGTTGTGAAATATGTTTGACATTTTATTGTACATTACATATTATTATATCTTATATCTTTATAACTACAGAAACAAAATGTATGAAAACAAATATGTAGAAATGTTGTCACGTTGAAAGATAAGTTTGAATATCTGTTAAAAATTTTACACAGTTTTTGTGAGTGCGAACGCCACCATCAACAAAACATGTTATGTGATTTATTTTATGCGATTTGTTTCAAAACATTACGTGGATGTTTCTCAGTGCAAACGTACTGTAAAACTCGAAAATGGTTCAAACAACATCGATGAAATTTTTTATGTGCGTTTGAGTGGGTCCCTAGATGGCTTCGATCAACAACTACATGGTTTAAATACACTATTGAACCACGTAGGTGGCGCTGTTGTCGAGGTCCAGAAATCACCTGAGCGAAGCCGGGGCGGATCGTTCGTGTTTTATATTAATTTGATGGAGTGCATCTAAATTGATATGTAGTAGAATAGAAATATTTTCATAAATATTCGAACAGCTTGGTTACAATTAGCATCAAGCGATAACTTCAAGTTGCTATATTTTCTAGTTTGCAAACCAATCTCTTTCGAAATAGTAAATTCCGTTAGCCGTGAGGTGCGGGTGTAAAGCAATCTACCATTTCATTTGGTACCGGGATGCTGTAAAAGCGAATATTCGAAACGCCAGGAAGATCTTATGGCTTCAGATAGATGTCGGTATCATATTAATTTAATTTACCCCAGACGTAAAATATCCAGGCCGGCAACAGACATTGGCTTCGGGGACGTGCGAGACCTTTCGTACTACGATCATGAATCCGACTGCCGAGTGCATCGACTATAATCCTTTCTGCAATGGGACAGAACAGGGGGTTCAGTAGTGGACGGTTATGAACTGATAATAATTTAGAATAATAATGCTGTTGAAATGTAATGAAGAGCAAAATTATAATATCGTAGTTAAATAATATTGGGTAGTTATAAAAAGGTGACCGTGTTGTTTGTTGACTTAAGCTACTTTCTCTTAGGCCTTACCCGTGTATCGACATTCCTAATAAGTACTTAAGACAAGCCAACTTCAATGTTTTATAAGAAATTCACGTTACATTTAAGATATTAATATAATAATTAAAATAATGTAAATATGTAAAACGTAATGTAAATTTCTTATAAAGCGTTAAAGTTAGCTTGTAGCTTGTCTTAAATACTCATGAAAATGCAATGTAACGTAAGTTACGTTATAAATATTATTTTTATTATATTGAACGGTCTGGTACTGTCGTCTTTAAAGGAAAGAAATATTAATAAGTAGTTTAATTTTATATTAATATCATAAATTTCACAATGCTGCTTTTTCTTTGTAAAGTAACTGATGAATTACTCTTTCAACCGATTTCAAAAAAAGGAAGAGGTTCTCTTCGACTGTATTTTTTGTGTTACCTCAGAACTTTTTTCTAGGTGAACCGATTTTGATGATTTTTTATTTGATAGCTGGTGCTTCTCATGTTCATCAGATCAGATCTTGATCAAATTTATATGGTGCTCCCATATAAATTTGATCAAGATCTGACCGGTAGTTTTTGAGTTATACTTAATTAAGCGTATTTAATTGACTTCGAATACAGTGATGATGTTCTCATTTTATTTATATTGAAGTCGTTTGCACAATTTTTTTTAATTTGTTTTATAAGTTGCCTCAGAAAAGCTGTCATAGTCACTATGGCAGTTCGACAGTCTCAACAATTATGAATATAGATTTTGATTAACGCAAATTATCAAACACTTTAATTATAAATCTTATATCGTATAATACGTGGTAGAGCCACGCATGCAGCTTTATTATGGTAGTAGCACGAATGGCTCGGCTCGATCGGGGTAGGACCACGCTCTCACAGAACACCATGGTGAGTGTAGAGAACTGGAGGCTCTTTTTACTGGAAACGAGTTATTCCATCTTCGTCCTCAGGGTGACAACGCATCTGCATTTTTATTGTTAATTGAGGGTAATTGATAATTTTAAGATGTCTATAGGCGACAGCATCCACTTACCATCAGGTGGACTGTGTGCCCGTTTGTCACCCAATTTTATTAAAAAAAATTACTAATACATTAATCTACTTGCGATTCTTACTTTTACTTTACTTTTAAGGTGTTTCACAAAGTAGAATCTGCGGTAATTGTACATTTATATTTCAAATGCTTATTCAAAGTGGTAAACAATTATTCACAGGTTTTCATTTTAACGACAGCCTACGTTAAATCTTTTATAATGGAAAGATAACATTACGTGGGTTTCATGGAGAAAAAATGTATAGAAATTGCAGAGATGTGTGTATCGTTCCGTGAGAATGCCGGCGAGCTGTCACCTCTTGTGTGAGCGCATTCACATCAAGCAATCCGTTACTTGATGTTCCATTTACATGCATACCAGTCTACTTAATGGGAGGTTTTAGAGGGTAACAGTAAATGAAAATGCTTTAACGTAATATTCAGTGACGCATTCATTAATTTTTCTAACTACTAATACTCGTTTTAAATTATTTATTCACTACAAATATTAACTATTTATTTGGCTAACGCTGGCTAATATATAATTGTTGTAACAAATTACATTAATAGTAACCCTCAAGGGTTAAGAAACCTATTTATTTCTATCGTATTGTGTAAATTATAATATCATTAGTTATTTTTTTAGAAAACTACTTAAGTGCCTAATGGTTATTCAAAAGTAATATTTAATACGAAAACGGTATCAGCGCCATCGTTGTATAAATGCTACGGTACTTTCTGAAACCATGTAGCTACCCCTCGTCGTGGTGAAATGCCTCACTGAATATACGCTAGATGGCGTTGTCTGTACTTAGACCTACAGTTTTTTTATTGAACTCTACTTACAAATATACTGACCGGTACAAAAAACGACTCGCTATGATTTCTTTAAATAAATAATCTTGAAATTATATTTGTGTTTATTTTTGGGTAATAACAGGTCGCCGAAGTACTCCTTACCCTAGCAATACGTAACAGGGCCATGACTGCTTTGTAAGTCAGGAATCGCCTTGCTGAAGTTCGAGATGTGGATGTTAGTGACTATCCGGAGACGCCACAATGAAACTGATATGGCCATAAGACTTGCACATGGCCCAGAGCTTACCAGGAAACAACGGGTCAGCAGATTTGCATTCGCACATGAACATGTGAAATTGGGATATGGAACAGTGGAGCCAAGTAGGTACTGTTCACAGATGGGTCCCGATTTTGCTTACGAGTTTGGTTGTCTGATATTCCTTGCCAAAGAATAACTTAAATAACTAACACTTATCAATAAGACATGATACCAAAAAATTGTAGGACAATTAATTACTTAAAATTCAAAGTGAGTCGTTTTTTGTGTCGGTCAGTATATAAATTAAACAAGTACACGTGTACATTATGTTTCATATACGATTGACATTTTTTATTTCATCCTAAAGCACTTAGATCCGTCTCTGATGAAATTTACAGATATTGAATACGTCGTATCTTGTCGTGGAAATCCAATGATTATCTTCGAAGGAGTGAACTTCATAAGGGAGAGGACTCGAGGCGTCCTCACCCGATGGGTTTGCGGACGGAAGCGGCGGTACCAGTGCACTGCTTCTTTGACGACGGTCGATGGAGTTGTCGTTAAGACTTACGGCACTCATAACCACAGTTAGCATAATGTTTCGGGAATAGTTTTTATGATAATACTTAACTTTGTGATATTTTTGTTCTAATAATACTTGCTTTTCTTGTTATAAGAGTCTCGGTACTTAACACATTAATTGTTATTATCAATCATAAAGTCTATTTATTAGTATTACTCATAAAAAATAACGTCCATTTAAGAAATGCATAAAGTTGCGCTGTCTTATTTTACTAAATGAGAATAGAAAGGGACTGACAATGGCAATATATAAATATAATGAATACTTTAATTTAGTAAGCGATATTCACGAATATCAATAAGGTCGTATTTTTTTTATTTCGCATTAAGTCATATAACTACATCAATGATTGGTATCTGTTTTTTACTACTTTAGCGTCTTGTGGTTAACTTAGCATATTCTACATTTAAATATATATATATATATATATATATATATTATAAGTAATTTGTTTCTAAGAAACGGATCTATGGATAAAGATATATGAACTTTTTTTTATTACATAATATCTTATGGCAATCATTAGAAATTTGAAAGTTCACGTTATTTTCATAAATTTGTGACAAATCCATAAAAGTAGCTACAGCAATGCTACCAATTATTTATTACCAATCATTTTTTTTAATAACAACTAATACTGATATATTATGTACTTCGAGCAGAGACATACCTTTAATCACCAGATCTTATTCTTACTGAAAAGTAGATTTACTTAGAAATGTATTAGTTTTTGATGTCATGGGAGGCGACAGGGGGAAACTGAAACAGGAGATGGGCAGCAGCATCTTGCTGATAACATCTGAATGGAAATAACAAACAGCTGTTGCCAACCCGCATCACGCTTGTGGCAACTGGGGCAAAGCCAATCTATGGAGGAGGCCTATGCCCAGCAGTATACCTTTGAAAGGCTTTATTTAATGGTATGGTATAGAATACCATACTGGTGTTGGAAAAATCTTGTAAATGCAATACAACAGTGGAATAATGGACATTGCTTTAATTCGTCATCATCAACATAGCAGCCCCGGACACAAATGTTTAGGAAGTCTATTGCTAACCATAGCCTCCCCTACAAAGCACGGCCTTGTTTTATTTGTTTTTTAACATATTTATTTTAAAAATTTTTGCATGCCACAAAAGGAAAGATGTGGAAACATATGACCCTGTATCCTTTCTTACCTTTTTAAAATGTGATTTTTTTTAACCACCTGCACCCATCGTTGCATGGTTCATCAGTCGTCATCATTTAGTCAGTGGTCGCTCAGCACTGAGCTTTTTCTGGGAATATACGGTATGCTGATGGCGCGGTGGTCTTTAAAGCTCCGTAGGATGGAAACGCGAAAAGAAGGCCCTCGTGTCATTCTTAACAAATGCGAGCCATTTTATGCTCATTTAAAGTAAAAGTGATTTTAAGGAACTTTCGGGTATTTTTGTGAATATTTGTAAGAATCATTCCAATTCTACATATCTGCATCCCATTCCATATATTAAGTACTTTAATCGTCTGGTCTGGTCTGGTTGGAATTTTATGTCATAATTATTTTCTTTATTATGTAGTATAATTTATTACATTTTATGCAAGGCTTAATGACGTTCCTTCCTACCTAAATTGTTTAAAAAATGGCATTCATTTTAAAAAATTAAAGTTATTTTATTCAGTTATGTTTAGTTGATAGCTTTAGTTCGATTTTTTAATCATCGGAAAAAAGTTATACAACAAATAATTTATAACCCGACTGAATATTGTGAAACAATTGAACAATTTAATTCATACAACTGTAATTCTTAATTTTTTAATGTTGTATTATATTCTATGAATAAATTTTATCTGAAGATTGAAAAATCAGCTCTAAATCTACTAAAAACAGAAAAAAAATATCTCTCATGTATTAACATTCCATTTGACAAAAGCTTGATATAGATATTATGTATACGATTACGCAGTTCTTATAAAAATAAGAGTGAGAATCGACGAGCACACATTCCACCTAATTGATAAGTGGATGCTGGTGCCCATAGACACAACTATTTTATGCATGCACACTGATAGCCATACCCCGTCAAGTTTACCGGACGCGGCTTCAAGTGCGCCGTAAACTTGAAGGTAAACTGGATCGTGTATGGAATCCATAGTATACTTATAGAGTGTTCATATATTAATTGGTTTAGGGCTGATTGTTCAATCGATCGTGAGATCAAAGTTATCCCTTAAATAAATTAAAACCTGACGAAATATAAAAGTGAATCAATTGAACTACTTTATTTATAAAACTTTTTTTAATTTGTTGTACATATATTATCAGACTTACAAGTATAAAAATTGCACACATTTTATTTTTTATTGTTATTAAATTTTAAAATAGATTTATTTGTTTTATTTCAAAGCTTGTAAATATACATATGAGGACACAACTATTGACTAAGGTAGGTGCGCCTAAAAAGGGCCGGTTCCAAATAAGGTCCATCTTTTCAAACTTCTCCTACTTAATACTTAAAACAAAACGGATACCACGCGGCCCCTTCCCAGTAACCAATCACAAAAGCGCACCGACGTTTATTGTTTTCGCGGTGACCATTTTGTCAGTGGCTCTGTGTTTAACCCCAGGGGCGGTCGACGTGACTCAATTTATAAAATATTGTGACTCAATTTTGCGTTGTTTTAGTTATAAAACCCGGTCGTTTTGTAATAATTCTGCAATAGTAGTGTAAAATACTTTCAGAACGTGGATTGACAGGGTAAGTTATCAAAATTATTGCTTTTTTATCTCGATTTTGTTTTAGTTTTCTCAGTACATATCTAAGTGCCTAACAAGGTCCACTTGTTGTCTCCAAAGAAGGGCCGGACCTTATTAGCGGTACGAAGTTTTAAAATAGACATTTTTTTATGTTATTAGGAAACTCAATGACATATTTTTAACAAACATACTTAAAAATATGTATTACTATATACACTTAGCCAATAACAGAGTTTCATAGCATGCTGAATAACACTTACGAAGCAGTGCGGTAAAATTGTAACGTCATGTAATTTGAATAATATTTTACATACGATTGCAGTATATTATGGTTCTGTATTTTTGTTTTTGTTATAAATATAATAATAAAATAAAATAATAAATATAATGACAAAAATAAAATAATATTCACTGAATAAAAGAAGATCGATATATATATATATATATATATATATATATATATATATATATATATATATATATATATATATATATATATATTTTGTGTGTGTGTGTGTGTTTTAATTTATTTTTTTATTTTTTTGTACCTTTAATTCTAATATAACTTTAATAACAACACGCTTTTTATTTTGACACTTTCAGAAATGATCAGTTACTTAAATTCCCATTCGTTTTTACGTAATTTTATAAGATTTTATTTACGCAAATCAACAGTATCTTTTGACATAGGTATTGTTCATATATTAATATAAGTATATTGATTCCAGTAAAGACAAAAATGGAACCTTCGCAAAAAAGAAAACGGGGCTCAGGATGGTCTCAAACTGATCTTCAGAATGCTCTAGATGATATAAAAAACAACCAAATGTCTGAGCGTGCAGCAGCTTTAAAATACAATATACCACGGCGAACGTTGAAAAATCACATAAAATCTGGAAGCGTGGTGAAGAGGATGGGAAGAAAAGCTGTTTTTACCGACACACAGGAAAAGGAATTAGTAGAGAGAATTAAGAAGTTTTCAAGTATAGGCATGCCTTTGACACCAAAAATAATACGTAAACAAGCTTACTTATTTTGTGAAAGAAATAATATACAAAATCCCTTTAGTGACAAAAAATTGACTGCTGGCAAGAAATGGCTTAACAATTTACTCGCACGAAATAAAGACATATCTCAACGTAAAGCACAATTCATGAACCCTGCGAGGGCTCAGAAATTAAATAAGCATATAAATATAAATATATAAAATATATATATAATAAGGATAAGTAAATACACACTGTGAATATATGTGCATATTTATCTTTTAATCTTTAGCTGCAATGGTTGCCATGTTTGTTATTTTCAAACACTTAATAAGGTCCAGACTATGATTACAGAAGTGTAATACCTAATAAGGTCCAATGACTAAGACTGAATAAATGACTGATTAGTAACATTTTGTGATTTTCTTTACTAGAGTAAATAAAAATCAGCATAAAACTACAATTTGTTTCAATTATAACTAGAAAATAGATTAATTATAACTCGTATACATTTCCTAAGACTTTATAAGGGCCACGACACTAATTTATATAAATTTCCGTTTCATTATTCGAAAGCTACGAACTTAATAGTAGTTTAAAGCCACTGGTTTCTAAAGATGTAATTTTTCTGGTATATAAGGCCTAAAACCTTGCAGTTCAATTATGGACCTTATTTAGAGCCGTAGTACCCAATAAGGACCATAGACAAGCTTTTAAAGAACTTTTTTTGTAAGTAATTGGCCATTGGTGCTTTGTTTTTGTACAATATTTTCTCTTCAAATAAAAACAATTTACTTGATCATGATGTCTTACAAATTAACACACTTCCCTAAATTGATTTATAAGGATTTCCAAAAACCCGGCCCTTATTAGATGCAATTACCTTAGTAAATAAATGAACTCGCAGCTCTCTGAATGTATTATAAATAAATAAAATAAAAATTGTAAGAAAAGTCGCAATGGAAGCAATGACATCGACTTAAATAATTGTGATATTATATTAATACTCGTACCGTAGTTGAGTACAATTTATGTCTCTTTGTATTTCACTACATTTTTGGTTTACTTAATAGAAGTTTATTGTTTTCAGACATTGGGGAGTTGCGGCGGCCCCGTAATCGATTATTTTCGTTTTATGATTTGAACATGGCGTTGCATAACTGCTCCAATGATTGACTGTGATGTTGATGTTGTGATTATGATGTTCTCTAGTCAATACCAACGAGATAAATGCGTAGGCTGTACGTTGTAGCGTTTTGCTGCCGTATTATGCTTGCCAATGTAAAAGATATTTCTTATACAGATTATGCAGTAGTTAAATTAGGGTTTTTAAAAATATTTATGCATAAAAATATACGTATTAGTTACGACACGCTGTGAGGTATTGCTTGTCCGCAGGGTTGACCACGCATCGTCATAAAGAATATTACGAGCAGCTCCTCAGTAAGAACGAATGTTTTACTACATGCATTACTTTTAGTTTTATAACAAAAAATTTGCTTAGTTTTTTACCTACTGCTCCAGAAGGAGGTTTAATAGTATAAACCATAGATTACTATGGTCGGGTTCCGTCTTGTTGATATAACTTATTTTGTTTTTGTAACATTACGTCGACAAAGAGCTGACAGATACATGACGGTAAACGCTTGTTATAGTCTACATTATATGCAACTACAATCAACTATAAAAGAACGTTTGGAAAGTATTAAGATGGAATGTTGCACAGTCTGTGTCTATAATAGCCACGAAGTCCATTTATTTAAATCGAAACATAATAAAATATCCCGCCACTTGGCGCCAGAAACAGTTCATTTAATGGAACCTACCTGGACGCACTCCTTTGCAGATAAAAGACCTTACAGAACCCAATTCAATTTATAGGCTTAGCGAAATTTTAACTAAAATCGTCTTGATGGCATTTATTTCTTTATTAAAAAGTGAAAGACTAGCTTAATACTATTATTCTTGTAATATAAACTCAATGTAAGTTTTGAAAGATCAAAGTAAACTAGCACCACCTTTGGTAAAGCCTTGAATAATATAAGTAAGATAATTCATCTAGGATCCAGGGTATAAACAAACCTGAAGATACACTAAAGATGGGCTTCGTTTCCACTGCAAATAGATAATTAGTTACAAACTGTGTGTGCTCGGCGGTTAGGGAGAGCGTTAGAAAAACTGCATGTCTGAGAAATTTAAATATATTTCAAATATATCCTTCTCAGAAATGAGATGAGGCCTGTGTGTTCAGCCGTGTGTCATATATATATATATATATATATATATAAAAAGTATATATTTATTTATATATTATGACAATATTAGTTATAACTGAACATCGGAGAAATCATTTGAATTTTTTTTAACACAATTCAAGAATTATTACATTAGAAAATTCTTGTTTTATATGTATTCCGTATTCTTATGATATTGTATTCCTGCAACTTACTATCACATATTATAGAAAAAATCTTAGTACCTACTTAAAAATTAAGAAATAAGTAATCATTTCATAGTGGTTTTGTTTTAAAATTAAATTGTATAAGAGATGTGACTTAATCAGTGCTTCCATGCTTAATAATTAAAATTAATATAAGTATTTAAGTACGAGAGCTTAGGAAGAATTTTGAGGGCAGGGATTTTTTTTTTGTTTCTGTTTTATCGTTTGAATAATGGAATGGAAAGAAGTGGATTTAATATATTTTCTTGAGATACTATCGTCATCGATTGTCTACTGAATCAAGCTGCCCTCAAAATCTTTCGAAAGCTTCGTATTGTGACGCGTCAAATATTTTAAAGGATATTTCTTATTACTTGACGCTGGCAAGAGGATAACCGTACGAATCCATTACCAAAAAAAAACATAGGTTTTTAAAAAAAAAGTATCGCAGAGCCTTGATATTCTGTATCTTGTTCGAATGTCGAGGTTGGAGGATTATGTAAATATTTAAGAAGACAAAGCCTAAAAATTATGAAAGTTTTCTACTATTATATTAAAAAGATATTTAAAAAAAATCAGGCTAATGAGCGATCTAAAATGCTATGTATTTTTTAACTTTATAATAATCATCATCATCATCATTAGTCCTATTACATTAATTTTTGAAATTGCTCAATTTTCTTTCGGGAATATGATTATGCTTAAATATATAATTATATATTTCATCATCGGCACATAATATATAAATATATATACCGCTGATGAAATTCATATTTATAATTTATTGGTCAAGCCGTTACCAGTGTTTTTAACATAATATGAAGCATTGTGAACTTCAACGTCAAATTACGGGTATAATTTTTTATTCAAATATATATGTTTAGCTAAGCTGTTTGTTTATCTTTACATAAATAGTTCATTTTATTTCACCAAACGTCAAGAAGTAAACGGTTGTTGCAAATAAAAGGCATAATTCGTCGCTGACGCCACAAAGGGGCAAACCACAATATTTAAAAAAATTGCAAGAGAGCACGAAAACATTTACTTTTGCCCGATTACTAGCTTTTTTCATCAGAAAATTAAAAATATTAGATTTGTTGTAAAACTACAAATACGATTAATTTTCTGATGGAAAAAAGCTAGTAATCGGAGTATAGTAATCGGAGAATAATAAATGATTGTCCAGTTCTAATTAAAAAAAAATAGCAGTTTGCCCCTTTGCGGCGTCAGCAACGAATTTTTGTATTGTGGCCGTGGAAGAAAAAGGGGAGATCTCCCACCGGGCAAGGTGTTATGCCCGGGGAGCGGCTAACACTCCGTGTAATAGTTCGGAGATGTTCTATATATGCTGTTTACGATTCGGAATGTTGATAGCGTGATTTAGGCTTCGGTATGTTTCGCTTGCGGCGCGACGACAGCGCCGCCACATCACCCCCCTGCTCAGACCAGAGGTAGATAGTGCAGTCCGACTGCCGGTGTGTCCTTTAATGCCGGTGGGGAATGCATGCTGTGTGCGTAAGGGCAAGTGACACCGGTGCGAATAATTTGCCGATGTGTAATGCATGCCGTACTACGCACTGACAAGTGATGCCGGTGAGAACGATGTGCCGGAGCAAGTGCCAGAAGTCTGCCTTATCTGCGGTGAGTCGAGACGAAGACAAGTTGGACTGGTTTGCAGGAACTGAAGGCTGCAGAAGACGATTCTCAGTAGTGAATGGTAGGAGTTCTTGAGGATAAGAGGGCAGAAGACAGTGTCTGAGGAAATACCGAAGGCTTGAAGTTGTAGCTTCCGAAGGTTGTTGGTTGCGTGTTCAGATCACGTCGGCGTCACCACTCTGGCCGTAGAAGGAAAAGGGGAGATCTCCGCCGGGCAAGGTGTTCTGTCCGGGGAGCGGCCAACACTCCGTGTGATATTTCGGAGATGTTCTATATATGCTGTTTATGATTCGGAATGTTGATAGCGTGATTTAGTCTTCGGTATGTTTCGCTTGCGGCGCGACGACAGCGCCGCCACAGTATGATTGCAGAGTTATTGTTATGTTTTGTAATATGACATGTTAATATAACGTGTACAATATGAATTGTAATTGATTTTAAGAAGCCTTGGTACGACTAAAGATATTGATTTAGTGATCATATACCTCGATACATGGAATAGCAAAGAATATGGTTGAACACCTTGCGGATTATTAGAACTATTAAAACTGAAGTCAGAGGTTTTGTAATTACCAAGAAATAAAAACACATGAAAGCGAGATAGAAACATTTAAGTGGCATAAACAACTCTTTGGGTGATCGGACTATCTCTCAATACATGGATTATGGAGTGTAGAGGTAAGGAGTACAGACTGTGTTTTAAAAAGTGTCCATAGAAAACCGTTAAATAAGGGTGGCGCCACTATAACTACGGGGTAAATTTTAAAGAACGCACCGAAAAATATTAGTGGGATAGACGACTTTTTCGAGGTAATATTTACTAAATAAAATTATTTTAGATTTTAGAGCTACTGAGTAGTTTAGCAGCACACTTAAACCGTCGACAACTGCTAAGTTCATTTCATCTCAGTAGCTACTCCAGCGCTGTTGTGGAAAGTTTTTGAACTGTTATTTGCTGCTTACAGATGGCCACTTTTTCAACTATTCTACTTTGGGAGTTGGTACTCCTCACTTCTACACTTCATAACATGGATACATGAAATCTAACGAAAGCAAATAGTTGTTGGCTGTCCACTGTAGCTACAAAATATTAACAGCAGCCACCTGTATCTATTTCCTGTCGCATCACCTGCTACTAAATCTAGTGGAGAGTAGCTAACGCCGCACTTGGCTGCACTGGCGTAGAACTAAAGTTTGATGAGGATAAATGAGTGACGTCTTACTAACGCAATTCTTTCTTCTCAATTTCAAATTCAATTAAGGAACAATTTTGCCACCATTGGTGCGTCTGTTAGTGATCGGGTAACTTCTGAGCGACTTCATCGATTGAGGTCATATTCACATAATATATTTGTTTTATAAAGACCATGATGTATAGCTACCAGTATGCTAGAAGCTGCTGTATTCAAGTTATTAAGAAAGTCCATATTTATACTAAAAAAAGTTATGGAGTGAACGTATTGTTGTCTAGTCGCGATCAGTTACTCAATTGCAATACAATAAATACAAGCTTGATTCATTGAGCTGTTTGTTATTTTCGGTTTACTCCTCTTATTTATAGTCATTGATTTAAGGAATGTTGTCTTTTGAGTGTGTAAGTTGGTATCTTTTTTATCTTAGTGCACCCTAAAAGTTAATCTTTTTTCTTATTTTAATTTAATTCTTCTTTTGGGTTGTCTGGAAGAGATTACTATGTAGGATATATGACCCTTTTTTCTTTTTCCCTCAACATATGTAAATTTTTTTGTTATTTTTATCTCTCCTTTGTGTATAATAAAGAGTATTGTATTGTATTGAATTCTCGTTACGAGTACGATTACGCAGGGAATTTCCTAAAAATGAGATTCTGCGACTGCTTCCTCATACAGACTGTAGTGAAAGACGAAATCTTAATTTCACAGTATACGGTTAGGGTAATGATTTAACAATGGTAGTATTTTTTTTGCGGAATACATCTATTACTACGGAATGCTAGATACGTATGTTAGTAGGGTGGATTAATTTTTTGTTTTGGTTTTTGATTGTTGAAATTTTGTGAAATGCTCTTTTCGGTGGAACTTTGTCCTATTGTAATATAAGTCAAGTCTGTCGGAAGTTTCCGAACGTGTTAATTTCAGTAGAAGTTTGACCTTTTGAAATACAAGTAAAGTCTATCGAAACTCATGGGAACATAAAAATATTAATGATTTCTTATATTTACGCGAACACTACACATTGAAATAATACTAGTTTTTACGGAATTTATCGCGTATATTTAACTTTTTAAATACCCGATGTTTCGAGAGCTTTACAGCACCCATAGTCACGGGAAGGACTGAGATGTTCAACGTCCAGATGTCATAATTAACCACGGTTACCACAGATTAAAATTTAACTTTTGTTACTGTGTAGATCGGAACAAAAGTTAAATTTTAATCTATGGTAACCGCGGTTAACTATGACATCTGGACGTTGAACATCTCAGTCCTTCCCGTGACCATGGGTGCTGTAAAGCTCTCGAAACGTCGGGTATTTAAAAAGTTAAATATACGCGATAAATTCCGTAAAAACTAGTATTATTTCAATAAAAATATTAATCTTTAAAAAAATTATAACAAATAATCAGCATTCTGGTGAATATCATGTTTCACATGTAACAAAATTTAACCTTGAATTTCAATTTAGGAATAATATAATTAGTTATTCGTTCTTGAAGCACCATTTCCATCTCTACTTTTTACTCTTTCTTCCTTCCTTTATCACCTTTTCAAGAACGCGCCAGCTGGCATGCATTGTTTAAATACTAGCTTTTGTTCATAAGGTTGAGACCAAAACTAAAACTATTTTAAAAGAAAATTAGATGTTAGCCGTACAGATGTTATTCAGCCCTTTTCAGTAGGAGGTGCAAAATTTCGCTCCGAATCCACATTGTAAAATTTATTAATAATAATTCAACACATCGCCTTATATCGGGTCTAAACTTTTTGATTTAATTTGTGGCATTAAACCATAACTATAATAAAATATTGTGAACATGAATCATTTTGATCTATAACCATAAAGTTTGTTGAAAACTTGACTAGAGGCCACCTATCAATATAAATTATTTTGTATGAGTATGATCAAGTCGTTCAGAAGGTACACGATCACTAACAGACGTACCAACGATGATATATTTAAAGAATATATGATTATTTGAAAGATAAAATGGTATGATATGTTTTAAACACTTTAAAGTGGATTAGAATCAGGCGTTACTTTGCGGAAATCCATTATAACAAAAAAATTTCGCAACCTACCGCTAAATAAATACAATGATGTGTCTTACCTGGATTGAAGAGCACCTCCCGCCCTCCCCCAATTGCATGCACTAACTCCGTCACCACTAGTCCCAGCACCACTACTCCCAACACCACTACTCCCGGCACCACTACTTCCAACACCACTATTCCAGGTAAGACTAAGCGGTCAGCCGCCGTAGAGTCTACATTACCTGAGGATGCCTCGTGTAGAGGCGAAACACGTGTCGCATCGTCGTCGATGGTGTGTCTTACCTGGAATAGTGGTGTTGGAAGTAGTGGTGCCGGGACTAGTGGTGACGGAGTTAGTGCATGCAATTGAGGGAGGGCGGGAGGTGCTCTTCAATCCGTAAGACACATCATTGTATTTATTTAGCGGAAGGTTGCGAAGTTATTTTTATTTTTTTATTTTTAGTGTTAATACAGTTTTTTTTGAGTGCAAATTATTGACATTTTCTAAATTTATGTGTAGGTGACGAAGTCGTCATGATACCGACTAGAAGTGGGAAGAAATTTCTTCTAATGCTGAACGGGTATACATATTCTCGGGTACATTACGGTCAACATTGGCTGTGCTCCTCCAAAGCTCAGGGTTGTACTGCCAGGGTTCAGCGGATTTATGACGGGACCGTTATCCGGGTCAATACTGAACATACACATCCTCCGCCTAAGTACATAATTAAAGATGGTTCTTATTTTAAAGTGTAAATAATAAAGTCAGTTTTATGCTCATTAGGTACTGGATGTCTTAAGGTAATTTTTCAAACCTTTAAGATAATGTATGTAATAAAAACTAAAATTAAACTATGTAAACCCAATATATAATATACACTTTATAATATAAAAAAGTCATAGAAAGCAATATTATTTTGTCTTTTCTTAATAAAATTGAAGCCAAAAGGATTTTTGATTTATATTAAATAAGAGCAAACATACTCAATTTTATAAACTTACTTATTATTAAACTTATTTATAAACTAACTACCTAATTTATATTTATTTTTATAGGAGCTAATTGGACTGTTTACATTTGGAAGCATGATTTTGTCTAATATTTTATCCTGATTAACAGTATCTAATTTTTAATGTAAATATTTATTGCAGACAGTGAAGTGATAATGATACCAACTCGAAGCGGGAAGAAGTTTCTTCTTATGATTGACGGGTATACGTACTCCCAAATTAATTACAGCAATCACTGGCTTTGCTCCTCCAAGGCTCAAGGTTGTACCGCACGTGTTCGTAATCATCCCGATGGCAAGATCCTTAAAATAAACACGACTCACATACACCCTCCGCCTAAATACGTCTTCAGGAATGGCTCCTACGTTAAACTATGAACTGTTTAAGGATTTAAAAAAAACTTGGTTCGATTCTGATATCATCGTGATGTAAGTAAGGAATTAGATGACGGTAATTGAGGTTAGAGTGCAGTTCAATTGACTGTTGTATAATTATTTCATGTATCACAAAATCAGTATGAATAGGTTTATTTTTGTTAAGTTTCTATAGAGCCTTACTTTTGTAGTTTTTCTGGTTTATTTTTTATTACAATTAAATATATTCCTCAGTCTGAATCTTTTTGTTTGTTAGATTTATCCTCCGACATACTTCAATTTTGTTATTTTGGGCTACATGAGCCTTAAACTCTGGTAAAATATCTTTTTGAAAATATTAAATTTTGGTTACTTTTATTGATAATTTCTATATGTTTAAGTGTGTCATAAAACACCATAAATCTATAGAGATTTTTAGTATTGTTAGTTTGGAATATAATATTAATGCAATTCGGGGTTACAGGTGTACAATTCATTCCGACGGAGAAGGGGAAATATATCTTAGTGTTACGTGGATTCACGTATTCACAAGTTGGAGGACGATTCTTCTATTGTTCCTCGAAGCATATGGGCTGTAGAGCGAGGGTCCGAGTGATAGCTGGGAAGTTGGTGGCGTCGGGAGATGAGCACAATCACGCTCCACCGTCGCACGCGCGTTGCGGCAATGGAGCTTTCGTCCAACTACGACCTGCGAGTAACTCTCTTCCAATACTCCCATCGCCTATCATCTCACCTCGTGCCGCCTCCCTTGCTTTACACGCGCTTAACTTTCCTAGAATTATGCCAAAAACAGATCTATGGCATCGCCTACCCACATCTGATGCTAAAAAAGATCCATAGCTCTAAATATCACTAAAGTATACGAATCGTTATAGTTAAGCATAGATTTATACGATTTTGGAAGGAGCCTGTTTCTAAAAGTTAACTTGTTTATTGATCTCTGAATATCTATCCTTGTAAATACTGAGGGAGTGGCACTAATTAAGTATAGGCATAGCTTTCGGTGATATTTCAACACGATACGTAATTCCGTGATATTTTGAATAAATTATGAGCCTTATTATATTTGTTACTTAAGCTGAATCTTCTACATATAGATGTTATTTTTAATATTGTTTGTACATATTTACTTTATTGTTTTATATAGAACGCAGTATATTATGAATTACACTCTGCTTAAAGTGAAAAGTTTTTTTTACTTCAATGACGACTTATTTAATACAATTTACTTACGGCCTGAAGTAGGTACTAAGTAGATTAGAAACATCGAAAGTGGTAAAGTTACGATAGACGATATTTTAAGATCGATGGGAAGATACCTATTGTATGCTATTAATTTATTTACTGGGCTAGCAAGGGTTACAAACTAGTATACATTAGGCATCGTAGTAAGTGGTTAAAAGTTGCACGCATCTGTATTTCCATCCGATTACAAGTGGGTGACTTTAAGGCAAGAGTGAATAGGTGTTAGTGCGTTTCATCAACTTTGGCTGCATCACTAATTACCATCAGATGGGATAGTAATTAAGCGCTAGCCTGGAATAGTAAAAAAAGTAGATGTTGTGACCTGTAGATAATAATATCCATCATCAATGAAGTGGATCTGCTGGAAGCTAAAATGGACCAAAACGAACTACCTCTGAAGTAAAATGCGGTTTCTGGTTCTCATTGCACACCATACGAAACCATATCATTCTGTTGCTACTCTGCACGTTGGTATTCTGTGCAAACGTGATTCTGCTTTGATGGAGCGTTCTCATTTATATTGTAGTTTAATACGCTGCAGCGAGGCTTAATATTTTTTTTGACTTTCTGCTGTTATTTTACTTTATGTAAAAGCTTGCACCTATCTGAGAGATATACATATTTTAAGCGTACTCCTGAATTTGTGTTAAATTGAATCAATATCGAAAAATATCCACTACAGATGGGATAGTAAGAAAAATATCCACTTACCAGATGGGATAGTAAGAAAAATATCCACTTACCAGATGGGATAGTAAGAAAAATATCCACTTACCAGATGGGATAGTAAGAAAGCACTGACTAATAATACGTAATTAACCTTTTTATTGAGATACGTAAGAAATTATGTATCCTTTCGGTTCAATTATAGCTTTAATTATTCACATGATAAGGAATGAAAAGAAATATTCACATGATCAGGAAGTGCCAGAATAGTTATAACAGAAAGACGGCCCGATAGTCGAAGTTAATTCAAAGCAATTCGTTAAAATTGTTAGTAAAAGTTTTCTTACAAATATTTTGTTGTAGTTGTGCGGTATGAGTTGACCAGAGTAGGCAAGCCGTGTCTGACCATTGGACAGTACAGCTTCCGTCGTGACTATACTACTGGAGATCGCGTGAAGTGGCGATGTCGGAAACGCGGCTGCCCGGCCACTGCCACCACTGTCGCTAATGAATTTGTTGGGACGAGATACGAGCATACACATTGAAACGATGTTTCCATTACAGAGAAGGTAGATATTTGGCTAGTTCTTATTAAGGTGCAGTAATTTTGGTGTGCTCAAATTATAGCTCCTTTTTTTTTAAATATTTCTGATTTGTTATAAATCTGGAATAAAGAACTAATTGGCTCCTATTTTAGCACTAAAATGCAACGCGGTCAGCAAATAATTTATTTGGATATAAATGTTTAAACGTGAGCAGCAAAATAGTCACTTTCCTGTGGGGCGATTTTATAAAACGTAAGCTATGTACCGAAATAATACGTAAAGTAAGTACATAAATAAAAGAGATTCAATATAACTTTGCTAAAACCTAAACAGATATTAGATGTACTTGTTTTATTTGAATTTTCATCATAGAATAGATGTGACACCAATTGTGTTTCACATTCCCGTCAGCATAAAACATGTTAAGGACGAAGAAGTGGGAGGAAGAAAACTCCTAGTAAAATGCACAGTAGTGGACCGCCACGAATTCAGATGATGTAGATGGTAACGTAAGTTTTGTCGCGATGTGCTTTGTTGAAATTTAGCGGCTGGAAATAATCCGAATAATTTCTCAAAACACTAACCGTATAAATGCAATAAAAAATTAAATAGATGCAACAACTCTTCGCAGCGTCAGTGAAACAATCCGATCAGAGAGAACTCGGTCATTGATGATTCGAGCCGTTTCGTTTAAATTGTGTGATTCATTGTTTCTAAACAAACAATAAATATGAGAATTTGTGATTGATAATCTCATTTTCCTGACTCAAACTGCCTCGTTGGTCCAGTGATCATAAACGCGATTGCTGATGATGAGGTCCTGGTGTTCGAACTTGGGAACCGGGGTCGGGCCAAAATCGCATAATTTTCTGTCAGGAAATTTGTAGTAGTAGGCCAGGCTCAGGAAGTTGACGGTATTGCCATAAAAAAACCTTAAGCTTTGATCACTTAGCATAAAAAATCTATTAAATAAATTTATGGAACTAAAAGCGTTCCGTTGCATTTCTTCATAATACTAGGTACTAGGCGTTTAAAGAAAATTAAGCCTTTATTCTTATGCGGTTTTTGAAGTATAATATAGTTTTTGTAGTATACTATTAAATTTTATTATTCAACATTTAGTGTTTTCCATAACATACTACGAGCCGTAAACAGTGGTATCTCAAGGGCTAAGCACTTGTCGTAAAATTTACATTACGCGAGAAACTAGGGTTCAAACCTAACGTAATTGTTAGTTCGAGTACGCGGTAAATTAAGTGATGATTTACCAAATTTCGACGATGAAGGGAAACGGTCATAATATTAAAAAATATTTCACTGCTTGCAAAAAAATGTAAAATTCTGAGACATTTTAACCCCTTAAATGTAAAGGCCAAGCTACGTGGTAGGTCATTAAGGATAAGGTAAATAGGTTTCGACAAAATATTTACCTACAATGTATCTACATAAATAACACCCCTTTTCCTGACAAAAGAAGAAGTTTCATCTTAGTTTTTATCGAGGATAAACGCAGATAAGAGAGATACGATCTGCAACAGAAAGATAACTTTGTTGCAGATCGTATTTGTTTTTAGGCACTTAAAAAATAATCTTACAAAATTTAAATGTACCTGTTATCATTCATGTGGTGTGTGCTTTTATTTACAGAGGCGAATTTCTTAATAACTCCAAAAGGAAATTTGGTTTTGATCCATGATGGTATGAGATTGTATAAAAATTATCAAAATGGAGACAGAATTTCATGGAAATGTAATAAGATAGCGTGCATTGCTCGTGTCTTTACGTTCAAAGGGAAAATTGTTGGAGTTAAAAATAAACACAACCATGAAGCTAATGAATTCACCCAACGTTATCTTCCATAAAATTTCAACAATTTTGTCGCCCCTGGTTTTATAACAATTATAAACCTTTTAGTTACCTCACGTACAATAACCATTTAGTTTAAAGTGAAACATAATAAAATTACTTAATTAATACATGTGTTTCTTTATATTTATATTTTTGTTAAGTAATTTATTTCAAACCATCATATTATGTTATAAATAACGGATTCACAAATCTTTTTCTTCTTTTATTTAAAGCTAAGCATTGAAATTAACTTTGTTGAGTTAAATTAAACTTTACATGGTGTAAATGCAAATTGCAGTTTGTGATCGAGTCGTTTTCTGCCTAACTGTCCGTCAGGGTAAAAAAAGGTAACCTACTTGCTCACAGCATACCATAGCCTTCAATCATCTCGGCTTACATCATCCCCTTACCTAATTCTAACATCAGGTAAAAGTGTATAGGTACACTGTCTTTGGGCTTAAAGGTTCAGAAAAAACAATATGCTTATAATCTGTAAGGCATTTATCTTAACCTTGAACTGTGATGTTGTTAGGAATATCTATACTGTAAGATTTATCGATCACATAAATAGTGATATTGTAAATATTTTTTTAAAAACCCCTAAATCCACTGCTAATAGGTCTAAGGATGAGCTAATGCAACTTTAAAAAACTATCCCATACGCACAAGGTGCGTGGGAGAGCACACGATGCGTGGGAGAGCACAAGATGGGTGGGAGAGCACTAGGCAGCTGCTTCTCATTGTAAGTGTGTGGGCTTTGGATTTTAACATTTTGAAAAGAATATTTATCAGCATTTACCGGTCACGGGAGCTTTCTTTGTCAGTAAACAAATTGTACCGTGTGTGTACAAACTGTACCGCCGTGTACAGGTGAGGTTGGCACCTGGAGAAGTTGGTTGATGGCCGCTTATACACGTTCTCAATCTGTTATAAGTTTACTCGGAAATGTAACGTCTTCGTAATTTTTTTTGATTGTTGATATTTTTGATCGAGAATTAAAACTAAATTAGGATTAAACGCGATAAAATCTCTGAAGTTAGATTCATCCAATTTTTAGTATTCCACTAAATTTATTACTAGTTGGGGGGCTAGAAACATATGTATTTCGGATTTGATATTAAAACTTCTGTAATCATGACTACTGCCGTATGGGAACACAAGAAAAAAAATACAAAATTGAGGCATTGACTTTATTTTTTTCAGATGTACCTCAATTCGTTACTTCAAGGGTAGGAAAACCTCAGCTGCGTTTAGGAGGATACCGCTTCTGCGAGAGTTCGTCCTTCGGCCCAAAGGTGAACTGGCGCTGTACACGACAGCCACGAGGTTGTCGCGCTCGTGTCACTACCGTAGATAACTGCATTGTGCGCCATGAAGACAATCATAATCATTGAGGAATAAATTATGCTCAGACTACGGCGGTCCATTATCGGCCATATATGTTTCCCATAATAGAAGAGGGGAGAACAGTATGGCATCAATTTTATAATATAAGAAACATAAATTGCTCACAAAAGGATCATGTCTTGATAATACGAGTAGCGTCTTCGATACTGTGCCGAATGCAAGATGGATTTAAGCGAGTTGCTTTGCCATGAAATCGCATATTCATGTTTATCATTTCGCAGATATTCATTACTATTAATATTTGGTCAAATAATGGCATCAAAACATAATAAAACTATAAATTGTTTATAAAAAATTAATTACGTATTTTGTTTGTAAAAATCTGTTCGAAAAAGCAATTTAAATTAGGTATAATTATAGTATGTAATCCTATGTTCGTAAATATTTTGCGTAGAAAGTAAAACATTTCCAAATAATGTGGTCCCGTTATTTACCCGTTATTTATATATTACTGTATATTTTAATATCCCGATCGACTATTATTGAGCTGTAGTGCGATTACTTAATTGTGGCGGGAACCGTGGTGGGCTTCGTTTTGACGTTTAACGTTTGTGTAACGTAGTATTATATTTACTCTATATATAAGTATAACCATTGAAGCTTTACTTTCTTAATCCTGAAAATCCTGGTCGTAACATCATCTTGCAAATCACACTTTTCTACTGTACATTATACTGTAATCTATTACTTTCTATAAGACGATACATTTTGAGAATTGTTAAAATTTTTCTTTAAATTCCCTAATTATAAAATTCAATAATACCTGTTTAAATAAAAAGTCCTTTACTCTTTTCACCTTTCTGCCATTGAGTCTGTCGGGGTTGGTAACACACTACTACCACATTACCTGTAATAGCTGCTGCCATGCTACACCGAACCACTACTGTGTTCCGGTTAGAAGAATAATAGTAGTATATATTATAACTGCAAGCTGTGAGAGTGAGACACTCCATATTAGTCCGCGGAGGTGACAACACGCCTCTGTTCTTCTTTGTTTAAGTACATATCGCACCTTCATTTCGAAACTGTTAACTAAAAATTTTCACGAAATTGAGATAATAACGTCATCTTACTTAAATCGGCAAAATCTACAGAATGAATTTGACAGATCTATTTACTTCCCGATATTTTGGTAGATGGTGTCAAATTAAAACGTTATTAAACTGAAATTTAAAACATAGATAAAGACGAAACCGTTACTATACCAGTTGTCACCTGTCACTTGGTTGGTTTAATTGTCATAAAAGTGCAATTTTAAGTTATTTTTTTAATAATTATTGATTTGAATTATTATGTTTTAATTGACTTGTGCCTAAAATACTTATGAAATATTTTTTAACAGTTCATATAATAGCTAGAATTAGATTTTTAATATAGTAACCTTGTTTTTATATAACTTCGATTAATTCAATCTAATTAAAAAATAATTATGCAAAAGTGTTATTAAATTAGATTATAAAAATTCATTTAAAAATTGAAACTTAAAAAGAAACCAATAATTTACAAATTCAGAAATATTTCATAATGTGTTCATTACTTTTTTAGAGTTTTTTTGTCAAATTGTGTCCTGTAAAATTTAGTTTTTTTGTTTTGTAACGGTTTCGAAATGAAGGTGTGATATGCTGCAGTGGTAATTTGCCATCAGCTTGTAACATTCCACTGACCACAGCCTCATTTTGTAATTTGTCATTCTTTATGTTATAAAAAAGACCTGCATTTCTCATAGTTTCAAGCCTAAACACTAGTTGAGTATACGTTTAAATGATGACATTTAGTACCAGGTGGAATGTTGTGAAACGAACGAATTGGTAACAAACTTCAAAATTATAAAAAAAAGTTAGAATTAACAAAAAAATTTAAAAAGAAAGTAAAAGTTGTAACAAATAAACTTTCTTTTCTCTTCAATTTTTAGAATTTATTAATTTTACAACATCAATATTACACAAAACATAACACAAAAAAGAAGAAATTCTTTTTTTTTTAATAATGTATTTTCAATTTAATGAATTCGTCATTAATTTTTAATTTAATTAAGTAATTTTTTACGATTTTGTTATTCGTATTACGTCAATGACTGTATGTAAATTACAGTTGCGACATTCGTCCACACATCAAAAGGTACCACTATGCTGGTTTACAAGGGTATGAAGTTCTCGAGAAACTATCAGAACGGCGCAAGGATCTCATGGAAGTGTAACAAGGCGGCTTGCATAGCACGCGTCAACACCTTCGGCGACAAAATCGTCTTCACCAGGAACATGCATAATCACGCTTCTAATTATTGTTAATTTATTTGTGATAATTTTGTATTATTATTAATCCGTTTTACTTATTAAAAAAATGATATATTTTAGAATCTTGGTGGTGATTTAAAGGAAGAAAGCTAATTATAATTTGTGATGGTATATTTCTAAGTCTTTATTTTAATGTTGTATTAATTTAACAAACTTAAGTCTTTTCCTTACAGTGTATTGCGTAATGTAATAATGTTATATTGGGTTTGTGATTTTCACAGATTAGACATAAATACTTACAGTGAATATTAAAAGAACTTAATACAACTCACAGAATACGGGCGACAGAATCTACTTACCATCATGTGGACTGTGTGCTCGTTTTTTTTTGCGCCCGAAGCAAATATGGGCAACCCTCCGGAAAGCGGGGGAGGGAGGTGGGGAATGCTCATAGCATACCACGCAGCCGGCTGCGTGGTTATGTGGACACTTTTACCCACTAAACACCGCCTTTTAGGGACTGGCTTAACGGTCTAACTAGAGATATCTAAGCCGTATACGGACGCGACCCTCCTTGGCAGAAAGGAGGGCGCAAGTGTGCTCGTTTCTTAAACTTATTCTATAACAAAAACATAAAAAGAATTAGAATTCCACTTTATGTAACAATTTAAGAAAACCGTGTATGTTAGGTAAATTATACTAACTTCTAAGAATTTAAATCTTGTGATATACCATACTATTTTATTATAGTTTAAGTAATTTAACTTCTATCTTGCGTATATTTTAAGAATAATAGAGTTTAAGTAAGATAAAAATAATGTTGTTCCTGAATATCTTTTGGAGCTGAAACTATACATTGTTTGTAACTTGAAGATGTTATAACTAAACCAATATTAAATACTGCCCGCGGTGCAATTATGATGATGATCTCTTCGTCCTGTTTCGCCATTTTATTGCACCGCGGGCGGCGAGTCTTTAACGTTAGTATAGATAATAACCAAGCATAAAATTGCGACATTTGTATCCTCATTTTACAAGAGCACAATAATACGATTATCATTTTCAAATATTAAACATAAACATTAACCTCATTATGGACCTGAATACAAAACATTTTGTATATGTTTTGATATTTTTTTTGAACTTCTTCCTTCTTCCTTTTGTTTTAAGCATTACTTTTACTGGCTGAGGGATGACGTTGTAAGAAGATCCATGATTCCAATTCGTCCCGTGGATGTTGTTAGAAATATGGGAAATGCTAAAAAATTTAGCTTCTGGTAGATTGTGGTATAATCATTACGCCATTAAATGGATTGGTCATTGTACTTTTCAGTCCTGGCGTAGCTTGTAAGCGTACGCGGGAGTGCATTTTATAATTCAATAAAAGGAATTAGTTGTCAGTTGTTAAAACTGTTATTCGTATGTAACTTATACAATTTGCGAGCAATCCGTGAAATTGCTTTAGCTACGTGTATTTGTCGTAACTCCGCAGGGCTTGCAAGGATTACACTATATAAGTTTTGTACTGAGACAGGCGAAATTGTCTTTATAAAATCGATAAAGAATTTCTGTTCGTTCATACAGCGAAAAAATACCAAAACATGAGTGTGAAAAAAATTATCCTCGTAAGGCCCAATGTTATTTATATAGAACTAAATATAAAAGTCATTACCGTAACATGAAAAGAAAAATTGAACTTACGACCATTTGTGATTTTTTATTCGCAATGGGTCATACTTCTAAATATTGTCATAATTTAATTTGTGATTTTAAAAACACAGCGGGTCGTATTTATTTAAGTAAACTTTATTTTTAAGTATGTTGACACTGAAAGATAGCTGATTTTAAAATATTTAATTTTTTTAGCATTACAAGAAACCGATATCGATTATACGTCTAATAATTCTGATGTTGAAGATTTTCTTCCAGATAATGAAGATAATGATGATCCATCATTCTTACTCTCAACAGTACGGTTCTCAAGTGTATCAGATAGCGGAAGTGACTCTGAAAGTAACGAGTCCATTGTATCTACAAGCAATCGTGAGAGTGGTTCAGACAGAAAGTTTACTCGTGGAACTCTCTACTCTCCAGCTCCTCCACTCCAGCGGGAAAAAGCGAACGTGAAAAATTGGTCACAAGTAGATCCACTACAAGGAAGTTCTAAGTCTACCATGTGGGTTGAGAAAAAATTTATTTCCAAAGAACTACATTTATTAGAACCTTCTTATCTGGAATTCTCATCAGAAAATTCCGATAACCCATTGTCTTATTTTCAACAATATGTAGATGATGAACTAGTAAATCTAATTGTTGAAAAAACTAATCAGTCGTCTGTTCTGAATGGTGAGCGTAGCTTAAATATCAGTAAAGAAGAGTTTTATATTTATATTGGTATTACCTTCATAATGGCAACCTTAAATTTTCCCTCTATTAGGATGTACTGGGAAAAAAGATGGCGAGTCGCTATGGTTGCGGACCATATGGCACGGAATCGTTTTACTCGAATAAGAAACTCCATAAAATTCGTGTTTGACAGCGATGTCACCCAGTTAACTAGAGATAAGGACAAGCTATGGAGAGTTCGGCCATTAATAGACAAAATACGAAAAGGGTGTATATCACAAAAAAAGAGTGACCATATGTCAGTGGATGAAATGATTATACCTTTTACAGGTGATTGTGGTATCAAGCAATATTGTCCTGGTAAACCAAATCCAGTCGGCCTCAAAGTGTTTGTTCTAGCCAATTTAAATGTCTATCAAGGTACTACTTCTTATACAGATTATGAAAACACTTTTCTCGGAACGGGAGGAAAAGCTGTTTTGACATTAGCAGATAATTTAGTTCCAGGACATAAAACGTTATATTTCGACGAATATTTCACGTCAGAAAAACTAGCAGATGAGCTAAATAAACGTGGTATAAAATGCACGGGTACGTTAATGAAAAATCGCATAACCTAGAACTGCAAGGAGTGTAATTAAGGCTGATAAGGAACTTAAAACAGAAGGCAGAGGAAGCTCCTATGTAATTGTCAGGGAAGATGACCAATTAGTTGTTACTAAATGGTTCGTCAATAAGCCCGTCATCATGTTATCTACTGTGGAGGCAAAGGATAATGTAGATTATTGTCAAAAATGGTGTAAACGAGATAGGTGCTACGTGACTGTAGAAAAACCTAGGGTTGTTCGCGAGTACAACAGTTATATGGGTGGTGCGGATTTAGTGGATAAACTACTGTCGGTTTGTCCGTATAGATATAAAACAAAAAAGTGGACTCAGAGATTCTTTGCTCACATGTTGGATTTAGCGGTATCTAATTCATGGGTACAATATAAAAATGATCAAGTAAGTAAAAATGTTTCCGTCAAAAACATTCAACAGCTTCGGTGGTTTAAAATGGAATTAGGAAAAAATCTTATAGACTCAAATGTGGATAAATTGACACAGAGTAGTGATAGCATTGAAACAGAAAGAGAAGATATTGAAACAACAAATACAATGCGTAGGAGAGGGAAACCTATGACAGAATTACCTTCGAAAAAAAGCCGGTTGAAAGAAGCGAAGCACATGCCAATTTTAGTTGAAAAACAAGGCAGGTGTCGACGATGCCATAACAAGAAAACAAAAATTAAGTGCAATAGTTGCAAAATTCTTTTGTGTCTTACTAGTAAACGAAATTGTTATTTAGATTTTCATGCTTAATTTGTATTTAAATTCAAAAAATTTTTAGTTTTGTTTTATTAAGAGTTTTTATTTTGCTTTTTATATTATGAGGGTTTAGTTAAAATTGAAAGAGTGTAAGCATAACTGCTTTAACCCTCGATGTTAAGAATAATGTGATTTTATTTAATTTTATTTATATTTGATGACAAAAGTATGTTATCTAATATCTTTCACTTCACTTATTTTTATGGCTATCGGTCTAGTGTGATATTTAAAACACAATTTAAAACACTTACTTGTCCAAAAACTGCCGGATGTCCTATAAAAAGAACAAAATCAAACTACATTCAGGTACTTAAAAAGTCAACTATATCTGTACCAATCACTGTGAAAAAAAGTGGCTGCTGTCGGAAGCCTGCTAACTTGTTTTTTTCACCTTCACCTCTAGGCGGTAAGCACTTTAAACATATCGTCCTTTTTAAGAACTCTAGTGCTAATTATTAAAACATAGTTTTTGCCTTGAGCCTTACGTTATTTAAGTTATAACAAGATCCCTTGTTTCCGTTTACCTTAAGGAAAAAATATTTGTTCTATCATCTATCAGGTTATTAGTGATGCTATGTATATAACCAGTTTAAAATATACATTCTTACAATTGTTTTCACTATATTCATACTTCTATTACGCTCAAAGCATAAGAAATTACAAGTAAATGCATTAAAACTTTTTGTTGTTGCTAGCTGACCGGTTTCAAAAATATTCAGTACTAATATGAAAAAAAAAACTACTTCGATAAATAAATGAAAAAAGCGTAACAATACACAATTTTAAACAATAATTTTAGGTTCGAAGTCGATTGATTATATATTATATAGATTATATATGACTATAGCTCTAGTAAGATGGGAAATCCAGTACTAGTGGTAGGTGGTTATCGCTTTAAGCTAATGAAGAGCAAGGGCAGCCAAAATCGTTGGATTTGTATAAAGACCAAGGAGCGCTGCAATACTTTCGTAGTCACTTCAGTAGTTTTTTTTATAATGGTATTATTACGGTATGAATATTTTAAAGATATTGTTCTAAAAACTATGAGCTTTAAGCAATTAAATGTTTTGCGTGTTTTTTTTTATGAAATAGAATTTACCATAAACGCATATTTTATTCATAAATCATTATTTTCATCATTAAATCATTAGCCTAGCTATCATACGAAGTGTGAAACGTGTTTTTAATATTAAGTACCCTAAGTAAACTTTAAAAATAGGTTAAATAATAATAATTGAAATATTATTAAGTTTTTTAGATACCTAAGTGCTATAATAATAGCAATCTTCTACAAATATTAATATGGTTGTATTTTTTAGGGATCTCGAGCGCTATAAAGTTTGAAATGACGAAGTTTGGCAATCCTACTATATCATGGGGGAACTATCGGTTCATCAAGAAATTGACTCGTCGTATGAAGACCTGGTGGGAGTGCACGGCCAGGAAGAGCAGCGGCTGTCGCTGCGTTGCCGTCACTGTGGACAATCGTCTTATGAAACTGAACGGTTGGCACAATCATTAAGTTTCGATCACGTAAGAAATTGTATCAAGGACTTGAAGAAGTAATCATGCTCTTTAACGATTTACCACTTCTTAAAGGCTTTGTTGTTCACAGTGTTGAATTTGTATTTTAAGCGGTTTTGTAGAATATAAGTTACGAGTAATTTGCCCCCAAATTTAATCTGGTTTTATACTTCCAAGTTCCAAGGACGGGGCTTAGTCTAATTGTGTGTGTTAGTTTTAGTGATAGCTATTACTTGTTGCGGTTGCTTGATTTATTGGTTAGAATATATGTTAATACAAATTATTAAAAATAGGCACACCCAAAAAAATACATCCACGATGTACAAATGAAATTAATGGAGTCATATTATATAAGTTATTAGACATGATTGCTGCAAGCATTAATGCGACTTATCTTAATATGACAATAACAATTAAATGTTATAGGTTTAAGTACTATGCGCGCACGATAAGAACTGTCAAACTGACATGCCGCTTTACATTGCGCACTATTGCATATGTGCAAAAAATCAATATATTAATGTTCTAAATGTAATATGTTATATCTCTATAATTTTATATTAAATTGTTATTTAATTTTAATAAAATTCATTTTGTTGTATTTTTCAAAAATTCAATTAATAAATAATCTGAAAATAGTGGCGTGTCATGTGAACAGACGTTTGAAGATCAATGTTGTCAAGATGTCGATAGGAACAGGAACCCAATCCTTAAACCTATCTCTTCGTTATTCTGCGTATTGCGCGTATAGTAATTAGAAGTAGAAAAATATATTTTACAAAACTGTTGTTCGTACGCGTGTTGATGTGTGTGATGTTTGCGAATGCATTTTATTCATTCCTTACTGTGTAAAATTTAGAATTAGTTCATTTATTGATAGTTTTAGAAATTGGTCAGAATAAAGATTTAAGTACGTATTAGTGGTTTTAATTCTTTTTATTTTATGTATTTTATTGTATCTGTTTTAATGTCATCTAAAGTTTTTGGCCGGAGTAACTTTGTGCATATTCATTTGAGCATTTTTGAACACATTGAAATTTAATTGCATATATCAAAAGTTGTTTTGTTGTTCTCTAAACGCAAAATTCAGCCGCACAGTGCACACGGTGCTTATAACCGAAATAAATTTCAGCGAATAAATCGTGGTATCTTGTTTGAAAACCAAATTCACATTTGACAGATAGGTGATATAATAAGTGATATACCAAGGATATCAGCTTTGCGCTCCTCTTCGGAAATTGACCCGCTTTGTAAGTATAGATACATTTTTCAAGTTATCTCTTGGCGCGATCTTGATAAAGCTTAAATCCAGTAATGGATACAGAAGAGAAGCACCAGAGAGTGTGAGAGAGAGAAAGAATATTTTATACTTTTTGACGCGGCTATAGTTTTCGTTGGTCTAAGCCATAAGTTGATTATGTGGAAATCTACTGTCTTCCATATTTAAGTGCCTTGACTAGGGAACTATAGTTTCTATACGCAGGAACTGTCGTCAAACTTTTGTAACTTGGGGAAGAATCTCTTTCAACTTTTTAAGTGCAGATGCGTTGTCACCCGTGAGGACTAAGATGGAATGTATCGTTTCCAGTAATATGGGTCTCTGGTTTTCTACACTTACCATACAAAACACAGCAGCGTTGAACTGCTATTTTACGCTGGTATGCTATGAGAGTGTGGTCCTACCCCGGTCGAGCCGATCCATTCGTGCTACAACTATACTACTAATATGCTGCAGCATGGCTCTACCACGTTAGAATATGTAAAAATAATAAAGGTGATACTGGATTAAAATAAAAGGAGCATTTTATAAAATGGTATCCTAACTCGTAATATGTTTAAATTAACTTAGGAGCAGGAATGTAAGTTTATAATTTCATTTCAGAGCCAAAGTTCGGACTGTCGCAGCGTGGCAATCTCATCGTACAGATTGGAGACTGGCGTTTCAACAAACATGCTTGCTGGGGCTCGAAGGTCCGCTGGACTTGCATCAAGAAGAAATACGGTTGCACCGCTGCCATCACCACCGTTGACAACGTCATTGTGAAGACCCTCGGAAAGCATAATCACTAAATCTATACGCTTTCTCTTTTTTCTCTTATATTAAAAATTAATTTAGCTTTAGCTTTGAAATGTCGTTAGCAACTCAATATTGACACTTGTGTTACGAAGATGTTCACTATAATAGGCACGAAACTATTTTTTTTAAAGATTGGGCCGTTTTTTTTCTTATCAACGGAACCCTTCTAACCATTATTACAAGGATTAGGCAGGTAGGATAGACACCGCATTAGCTGTGCATACCCCCCGCTTTTGGGTTTTTTTCGTGCTTCTTTTTTGTATATTAATAGAATCAGCGTTACTTTGGTGTGTTTTTTTAACGTAATGGAGCCATGCTGCTATATTATGGTTGTAACACGAATGGGTCGGCTCGACCGGGGAAGGACCACGCTCTCACAGAATACTAGTGTAAAATAGCAGCTTAATACTGCTGTGTTTCTATGTGTACTTGCTGTGTTGTATGGTGACTGTAGAGAACCAGTGATTCTTTTTACTGGAAACGAGGCATTCTCTCTCAGTGCTCAGGTTATGACGTTTCATTTTTTTTTTCAAAATTAAATATTTTACGAACAAATCAACTGATTTTGATGTGATTTTCGGCAATCGACGCAATGTTTTACAAAAAATTGATTTCACGTAAAGTTTTCAAGTTATTTGAAAAAACACTTTTTAAAAATTTCTTTCGTCAACTATATCCCTCGAGCAAATCAACCGATTTTGATGCATTTCACGGCAATCGACGTCGTTTTTTGAGTAGAAGAGCTGATTAATTATAGAATTAATCAAAACAAGGGTGTCAAATTAATTTCAAGAAAACTACTTTTTGAAAATTACACACTCATACGGATATCATCGCAAAAATAGCCAGAATAGCTTCCTTTTACCTCGAAACGTTTTTTCTTTTTTAATCACGCCGTTGTTCCAAGTAACTTTAACTCATAATGTTTAAGATGATAAAACGTGAACTGTGTGGTCATTTGTCACCCTTATTTTATAAAAAATAAATGTGCGTATCAGCTCCGATGCGAGACTGAAGTTTACTCCTGAAAAACCATTGGTGGTAAAGGAACCAATAAATTTATTTATATGGATTTGATATAATACGTAACATCCATACAATATATACTAATACATAAAATATATGACTTATATTACATTGTTTTTTTCGCGCTAAGAGATGTTGCGCAGGGGAAAGCCATAACGGCTTCACTGCTTGTTAAAGATTGATTAAACCCATCTATTTTTCATACCGTGCGCTATATATCAAACAATTCTCAACGTGTAAACTCCTAAAAAACATATCAAAGATGGTAAAAGTTTATTAGCTAAGATCCCCGTAATAAAATAAAATGATGTTTCTAACAGAGTTTGAAGACTACCTTCGGGTCTCCCTCAATTATGTGCACTATCCCCGTCACCTTTACTCCCAACATCGCTACACTAGGAAAGACATACCACTGACGATAATACATCTTTAATAAAAAAAAATTCTAATGTCGGCGGTCTTGAGGTCTTTCAGGCTTTTCCCGCAGCTGACTTTTGCAAATGAAATGTGGTAATGGATTATCATAAGCCGCCATCATACGCCGCTTAATAGCGTTGTCTTATTTTTATAAAATCTAACAGAAAGCATAATGTAATGAAGTGCAGGTTTATTTTCTATTTTAAGTTTAGAGTATACATAAAATATATACATAAAGATATTAACAGTTAATTTGCAACCATCCGCTTAATTAAATACAATGATGTGTCTTACCTAGATTGAGGAGCACCTCCCGCCCTCCCTCAATTGCGTGCACTAATCCCGTCACCACTAGTCCCAGCACCACTACTCCCGGCACTAGGTAAGACACATAATTGTGTTTAAATAAGCGGATGGTTTGAAATTAACTGTTAATATCTTTATTATAATGGATTTCCGCAAAGTAACGCTTGACCCTATCAAATATATACATATTATATTCTAAGATTTTATGCATAAAGCGTTGTGTATACGTGTTCTCCTGTAGCCGTTTTACCTCGGCGTAGATGATCACTTGTGATTATTTGAAAGTTCTTTTGCCTCAAAGACTTATCATTTTTACTATCAAAATTATTTTAAAGATTTTTAATGACTTTACATCACAGTTTTTTTTATACAATAAGGGTGACAAACGAGCACACAGTCCACCTGATGGTAAGTGAGTGCTGTGGCCCATGGACATTTACATTTAATAACCTCGATTAAGAATCAAAATGCAGATGCGTTGTCACCCCTGAGGACTAAAATAGAATGCCACGATTCCAGTAAAACGGGTCTCCGGTTCTCTACACTCACCATACGAAGCACAGCGGCATTAAGCTGCTATTTTACGCTGGTATTCTGTGAGAGCGTGGCATTACATAACAGTAGCGTTGTAACTAAAAATTTTGCATTGGCTCTGAGAGGTGAGAGTTCTATTTTCGCTTGGAACAAGTATTTGTGTCTGTCTACAAGTAATTGTTACGGATCTAGATGTTGATGTTGCATATTAACATGTAATTAGTATAATATGTAAAACTATTTCACGCAGGATAAAATCCTTGGTTAAGGTTTGTTTAGGTGAACAAAAAAGTGGAAGGGTTACAGTGCATATGGTTATAACACAAATGGGTGGAATCGATGGTAAACTTTAATCGATAGATGTATGTGCCCATGGACCACAGCATCCACTTACCATTAGGTGGACTGTGTGCTCGTTTGTTACTAAATTTGATAAAGACTTGACTAGTTCATGATAATATCCGATTTCATACTGGTTTTACATGTAGCTTAGTGAAATTCATCGGGAATGTTTTTTTATATATTATATATTTTTTGCATGTTATCTTTTGTGTACTGAATGATGTAAGACGAAATTAAACTTTTTTCTTTAATATTAGTGTAAATTAATTCTTACATTTTAAGAGCTGTAATACTACATTGTTTTGCTTGCGAATCATTCGGTCCAATTTTAGTGTTTTTTAAACGATAGTCTTTGTGGCGAACATCAAAAGATTTTTTTTTCAAAATTCTTATTCTTATTTTCTTCTTTGACATTTACAAGCTTCGTATTATTTTACTCAATATTTTAATTTCACACTCATTTCGTACTGGCAGCTAAAGCAACCGGTCACGTTTTAGTTTTAATGTTATAAGAAACAAAAGAAGGCGTTTGTGCTGTAGTGAGATTCTCGTACGATACTTACATATTATACTCTACTATATTTACGTAGGTTTTTTAATTTGTGAATTGGATTGATAATATAAATATAAGTCAAACAAGTAAATGCATCAATCCAAATCACCATGGATGCATCATAATGGACCGCAAGTATAAGTTATATATTTTTATAATTGTATATAATGTGCTTTCCTCGCTATTATAACAAAAATATTGCCATAGTAAGTTAAGGTACCCCAGAGTTGAATATCTCAAATATCTACAGCCTTTGTTATGATTTTAGTCGTGAGCATTCAGTAAGATCACTAAATATGTTTTTTCGCCAAAAATTTTATTTTATATTATTTAAATATAAATATGGCTGCTTTGGAGCATGATATTACGAAAACTCAACTGTTATGCGTGATAAATAAAAAAATCTGAATGTTTGAACGAGTGTTTGCGGCACCGCCATCTATCGAAAGCCATAAGATTTTACTGGCACTTCTCACGGTCACATCTATGGACACCCACGGTAAAGAGTTTAAGTTTAAAAATGAGAAAAATCAATCTCTATAATATACCTAATATCTTTTCATCTAATTGCAACTCTTCTGTGACACTTAAGAACATACGAACTGAACAATATTATAAAGGTTCCTCGTATGATTTACAAGCTCTTGTGTTTAATAAGTAATAAAGGTCTTGTTACTTAGTTGCCCTGTGTGACGTAACACGTTGAGTTTTCATGTTTTAGGTTGGTATTTAATGATGAAGAAACTGTGAAATGTTATGTACTTCTTTAGACATAACCTATTTAAAAGCTCTCGGTGGGATGGAGAAAAAACTACACTAATGACATTAGATACTTACCCATTGAAAGATTATAATGTTTTGACATAATTTGTAGTTCCTTTAAATACTGTTAAATTTAAAACATATAATGATTTTCATGTGGTGTTATATTTAGATAGACGTCGTAACGATATTCTTAAGTATAAGTTAATGATGTGCGTAGCGATAGGAGTTAAGCGGACTGGATGAAATATAGATTTTTAGACAGTAGAGCTGTAATTTTTCTGACGAAATAAAGTCTTACCGTCGATTGCATTGTCTCTCTTACAGCTATTGTATAGTAAACAAGTTACCTCTTTGTTGAATCCTAGTACGGTACTGACTATGAGTTTTTTTTTCAGATTTGAACCCTGTCTTCGCTCAATCTCAACGTGGCAACCCGGTCATCATGATAGGACAATACCGTTTCAATCGCGTCAATAAGTACGGAAGCCGGATTAGATGGGTTTGCGTCAAGGCTAAAGCTGGTTGTAGGGCATCGTTGCACACCATGGATAATGCGATCGTTCGTGTTTGGGGTTTCCATGATCCCATGGCGCATACTAGTGCTAACAGATTCTAACTAAGTTCTTTTAATTTTATTTATAGACTTGTTATACACTCAATCACTAAATCTGCTATCATAAAATTGTAAAACTAACGAGAAAGATTTCTGTGTGCTACATTTGAAAAATTATTAATTACGAGTATTATTATCAGATTATAATTTATAAAGTAGACGAACAAATGGATGCGGATTTATGAATTGTTGTTTCTGTCATTAAACTGTAAATAACAAATATTAAATTGTAGGATAAATTACTCTGTCTCTAATTGGTTGAACAGATTCTTTTTTAATTATAATATGTAATAAACCCTATCTAAAATCGAGGTTATAAAATTAAATTGGTCTTATTTAAATTTGGCAGATAAAATATATAAAAGTATATAATAAGTAGACAATTAAGCATATCAGTTATTGATAATAAAATATTTTTGTATTTTGCACCTTTACGTTTCGTAACTAAAACTTTTAAAACGTTTGTGAAAAGTTCGGAACCAGTTCACGATTAATTGGTGCTTCTTTTAACGTCGCTGCTGCAAAAGATGCTTTAAATGAAATCGACGCTAGAAATATTTCGTGTTCGGTATTATAAAGCAATTTTCCTTTAACAATTAGGGTGGGTAGTACATAAGTGTTACAATGTTATAAGTACCTACATAGTTTTAGTTCATTAGCGTCGATTCACTAACTACTTAGGCTAAAAACAGAGATCGTGCACTATGTTACTAACTTAAATATTACTTAGGTTTTGGTGGTGGATAAATAGCTAAATACTTTTTTCCAGTATTTAATCGTGAGTAATGTTTATCTTGACTAATATTTTAATACTTATCTGCATAAAACATAAACATGTATTTATGGTTTTTTTCATTTTATTTGTTTTATTTCAAACTTGCCCTGTTTTAAGTTATTTATTAAAATTTATTACAATCAAATTTTTTAAATAAAGTCCTTAGTAACATACACCACATAGAATTTGCATAGGTATTAACGTCGAAAGTTTCGGATATTAATATCCTAAATGTAATTTTTATATCAGATTATCGTGGAGTCTTAAATGCGATGCATGTAAAATGATTTACATCATCAAAACCGAATACAGACGTGTTTTGTACGTTTCCAATCTAGTAATTCTCAAGCAGACAAATCAAATGATTCACTAACGTTTTCGGACATCATAAGACTTCTTGGATATGTGGTTCTTGTTGCAGTTACTCTCGTTGAAACCAGCAGAGGTACTCATATGCTGTTAGCAGGCAGATATCGGTTCTCTAGAGCAACTGAAGGAAAGTTAACGACGAGATGGCAGTGCTCCACGAAGACTCGCACTAAATGCAAGGCGTTCATAACGACCGTTGAAGGAATTCCAGTCAAGACGTTTTTGGTGCACAATCATTAAAAATAATCGATCATTGTTTGTTTGTTCTACTTTATTCATTTGTTTTTACTCCTAATAAAAGTTCAGCTGCAGGTTAAAATTATATTTTGGTTATTGATAATTGAAATACATAAAAAGTGTATTTATTCGTTTAACTACATAATATTTGAAGTTCAATAAATGATTAAGTTTATTATTACCTATTACATAGCTTGTATTATTGTCTCTTATCATTTTTAAATATTCATCATCATCCTAATTACTGCATTTCACAAGTCCACTGCTGAACATAGCCCTCCCACAAAGAATGCCACAAAGTTCGGTCCTGAATTACCTGCGTCCACCGACTTCCTGCATCTCTTACCAGGTCGTCAATTTAGGGACCGTCCTACACTTCGCTCAGCGGTACGCGACTGTCACTCTAGCACCTTTCCTCCTCATCATTTGCCGAATCTTCGATCTTAATGGCCGGCCCATTGCTACTTTAGCTTATTAATCCGTTAGGCTATATCGGTCATTCTGGTTCTACTGCGAATATCCTCATTACGAAGACTATCGCACAAAACAGTCCGAACATAGCCCACATTATGGTTCGCTGAGCGATCTTGTGGTGCCTCATAGGGTAAGCAGTGACCACGTCTTCACTCAGTCATTCACTTTTTGACTTTTTAGGTGTATTTATAAAAAAATATTTCTATATTTATATTTAGTTGTATATTGGTATTGTTGTATAAATATATGTTGTGGTAATTTCAGTTAAAAGGGTCATATCAAATAGAGGCACAGTGAAACTGTTGGTTAACGGCATCCAGTTTTACAGGAACATAATAATCGGACCTAAGGAAAGATGGCGCTGCTGTTATCAATCCCGTACTAACTGCAAGGCCTATGTGACGACTGTAGACGATGTAATAGTAAAGAGTGATATGCGACATAATCATGAATTTTAATCCTATTTGTTGGCGAAGTTAGTTCCAAAGATGTTTTCATATTGTCAAATGCTCTTTAGTTAGGCCCGCCGCTGATTGCAATTTTTTGTCGACGTGACTTTTTGTCACTTAGTCAAGTGTCAATGAAGTCAATGAAAACTATATTGAGTGCGCTCATTATGGTGACGTGATAATACGGTGACAAATAGTTGCAGCGGCAGGCAACACCGGAGTGACGTGACTGTCACTCGCCCTGTGCATTACTATGGGAGTCCGCTCATTGGTGACTTTCTGTCATTCGGCCGGCGCCGCGCGTTCGGTGTAGACGTATGCTATTTAAAGTATTTGTTAAATATTGATTGTGATATTGCAATTTTTTATGCCTCCGATTAATAAAGATTTTTTTGTTTAATTAAGTAGTTGATGTAGTTTTTTCTTTTTTCTTTCTTCTGCTGGAATAGCTTTGCAAAGCCAGCAACTCATCAAAAGAGTTTATGTACATACGAAGATAATTAAAAAACTTTGGTGGATAATGACGTAATTCAGAATATATAGTGTAGAATTTTCCTTTAAATAATCTTTCTGTGTATATAGGATGCACCCAGTAGCGTTTTTTCCGTTTCATTTTTCTTCTACATATTTCAAGAGCACAAATCACGGCAACCTCGTTGAAGTCCATTACAAAAATGAACGCGATTTGTTACCCAAGAACAGATTCAGTAAGCGCATCGTGGGTGACAGCAGGTGACAGTAATAAATCACGGTGACAAAAAATTGCAATCAGCGGCGGGCCTTACATATAGATTCAGGAAATAATTGACAGCAGTAGCAGTAAGCCTTAGGGCCTGCGCTCACAGACCGCACGGCATGGTGCTGCGTGTCAAAGGATATTTTTGTGGAAAAAGGATTTTCGACGTTATTTTAATGATTTTAGCACTGACATTCCTTTCTTTCAACATGAATAGACCGAAGAGTCTCGTCGCGGCATTCCGTGCAACGCATAGGTTACTTTATATTCTTAAAGGAATGTGAGTGCTAAGTAATCGATACAAGGTTGAATCTAGCCCGTTGTAGCGGTGATCTTAGCGACTTGCGCGAGCGCTTGATATACGAGCGTGTCTTGAATTGTTTGGCATGCCGCGGGATGCCACATGATTCTTCGGCATTCTGCGGGATGCTACAGGACTCTTTGGCATGCCGAAGTATGCCTTGCCACGCCGTGCCCTGAGTTAGTTGACCCTTAGTTGTATAAATGTTTACATGAGAGTTAAGGTAAAATAGCCAAAATAATTATTTTTGGTTATTTTCGTTTTCCGCCATAATTAATATATTTTTACGAATATACAAGCTTGTCTATTAAAATGATTAGGTATTTCGTTCATCGTGCTAAATTTATACAGTCACGTTTAATAATTTAGAAGGAGAAAATGCAAGAAAGTTATTATTTCGTAATTAGACTCTTTATTTGCTTTAAAATAAAGCTAATGAAACGGTTTAATTTAATTAGAGATATATTTATTTTATTACGTAATGTAAATGGTCTTATTTGACTCAAGACAAGTTGTTTGTTCGTATAATTTTAATTAAATAATGATACTTAATTTACAATCTATACAAATAAATGAAATTGAAGTGCCTGTTTAAATAACAGCCTTTTACTAAATGTATATAATAATAATAATAATAAACTTTATTAGCATAATTACATTCCTTTCCTTTACAATATGTTTAAAATAAGCTATGTACAAATTTTTTTAAGTTGCTTACTTCGGTTACTGCCGGCTGTACTAGGCCGAGCCTGTATCACAGACGGCAGTTCCTTCCTCCATGACACAAAATATATTATATCACTAAATTTAACTTATATTCACCAAAGACAATACACAGTAACATTAACGACAACAAAAGTTAGTTTTATACTAAAGTTAACATTGATATTCAATTATTATTTATTTTTTTGTAAGTACCGCCATAAAAGTTAACATTTTTAGGAAAGGTAAGGTTAGACCACTTAATACAATGAACTTTAGCTAAATTATTACAAATATTATTAATGTTATATAAATTTTTAATACAGTAGATTTAAACAATGTTATGAGTTTTATTCCTAGGTATTGATTGAATATATATTATATTGGTCTATTAGCACTTGTGACTTTATATTAAATTAATTTGGTGTGTGTATGTGTATTTGCGTGATAGATGCCCGTATGTAAGTGCGTGTGTAAGTTAGTTAATAAATGTGTGAGTCACTTATGACTTGTTTACTTAACTATTGCAAATAATTTTTCTGTATCATCATAAGTTTGGTTTTTTAACCACTTTACTATAATATTTTTACATTGGTAAGTGTTATGCGGGTATATGTTGAGAATTTAATTTAATTTATTATAAAGCATAGGATCCAAATAACAGTTATAATTATGAATGAAAAATGTTCTGTACCGGTATATTTTACATACTTTATGGTTCAGTCTATTTATTGTGAGGCTATGATCATATTCAAGTTTCAGATGTTGATCGATTACTGTATTCCTTATGAGTAGCTGCCTGACAGAAAGGACATCGCATTCAGAATATAAATCTTACTGTGAGATAGCTAAAAGGTTTAGATGTCATGACTTTTAATATCGCTCATTGGGCTTTTCTAGATTTAGCAGATAAGTCTTACAAGCTCCACCCCATGATGTGATACAGTACGTTATTATTGACTCAACTAAGGCGCTATAAACCATTTTTAATGTAGTAGCATCAGCCACGTATCGTAGTTTTTTGAAAACGAAGATTAACTTTCTTGTTTTTTCTGTTATATATTTTATATGTGGATTCAAAGTAAGATTTTCATCTAATAAAACTCCAAGATAACGTGTGATTTTAGTTCTGTTAAGTATATTACAGTGTTTTGGTGGTAGATCTTTAAGTATATTACATTGACAACAATGCCTTTTTAGACAAGAATGCATTTTAATTTCGAAAGTTTGTTCAGTAGGTAGTGTCCGCTGAATGCTTGTAAATAGCATATAATTAGTTTTAGAAATATTAAGTGTAAGCATGTTTTTATTGAGCCAATTGCTAATGCGACAAAGTCCAAGTTCAGTATTAGTTATGACCTCAGTCCAAGTTTTACCATGAAAAATTATTGAGGTGTCGTCAAGTATATGCGGTACATATAACAAAAAAAAAAATACGTGTGGCACTCGGTGACTGCCGCGGTAAAGCTATTGCATAGCATTTTTTATCAACTTATGCAATTATAATTATTTATTTATTTTATTTATGCAGTTAAGTCTTTGATATTAAATAAAGTTACACTTTTTGAGCGTGGTGACCGATAAGAAAACAATTTTTTTTCTCTTATTGAATAAATGAGAAGTTAATATTGTTTAAAATATTTTTAATATCTTACAATACATGTAGGCTATTCAGGAATTTTTATCATTGAGTTAGCAGCTAGTGTACACGCACACAAATACCGTGCCGAAGTCTGCCGAACTAAAACGACGTTAGACGATGCACGGCTTTCAACGCCACACCTCCGTGCCCGTCGGAGTGGGTAGCGTGAGGTTTTTTTCGTTACGGAATTTCTGTATTCGGTCCCCGCGCTCAAGGCCCGCGATAGAAGCTATGCAATAGCTTAAAATATAATTTTTTGAACATTTTGTACGTCAGTCTGTTTGTTCGTAATATCGAAAATGGCTGGACCAATTCTGGCAGTACTTTCACTGGCAGGTAGATGATGTTATAAGGAGTAACTTAGACTACTTTTATTTTATAAAAATAATTGGGGTTCCGTGCAAGAAATTAAAACCCATGAAATACAACCGAGATAATTTCACGCGGCTAAAGTCGCAGGGAACAGCTAGTATGAAATAAACCTACAACTTTATTATACCCATTAAAATACCCAGTTATATAAAATAAAGACTACTTTTATCTTTTAATACGTTTACATAGTAACTGTCAATACATTACGACGTCATCTGAGTGATGTCTCAAATGAATATGTGTGCGTAGTAGGTACTTTAAGAATTTGTCCATTCATTATGCTGAAAATAAATATTTATGTTTATTTTAGAGGGTCTCAATTTTTGATTATCACCGTTCCTTCCAAATATGCCGTCATTTTCCACGCGTGGTACCTTTGTAGACGGATTGGTGAATGCAGCTTCAGAAAGTCCGCACCTTTAACACCGCTCCGTTTTCCACGTTGTTTAAAGCTGGCAACTTTTAGATCTAAGCCTAAAGGAATGGCTATAGTGGAGAGCGTTTGGCGGAGCACACAGCGTGACGTGTGAAATTGAAAATTCCGCCATGTCATCTGAATGGCGGAAGCTCTAGTGCAGTGGCTCTTAACCTTTTAGTGCTGGGGGATTATTTTTGACTAAATTGAACATTGTCCGGTTCCATTAATTTCGTTATAGAGAGTCTTCACTGATTTGGAGCTACAATCACTCAGGATACTGTAATACAAAAGCATATTTTATTAGTTGTTAGAGACTTTCTGCTAAGGAGTCCCACTGGGTAAGTATTACCCTCTTCTCTGTTTCTGCTGTTTACGGTCTGCAGGTTAAAGAGAGCCATGGTAATTACGCACGCCAACTTCATAGGACTGAAGGGAGAGAGGACCAACGGCTTTACGTGCTACCAACGAGGTAGTCAAAGAAATCAATAATATACATATTATATTATGAGAAGTCTTGGGCCAAGGATTTACCCTGCGGAACTCCCTAAATAACCCCAATATCAGAACTCTGAAATTCGAACTTTTTGAATTATTGGAATCGCTGTACTTATCAGGTGATACAGGTGATGAGCAGGAGCACGTTTTTTTATAGGATAAGGGTGACAAACGAGCACATAGTCCACCTGATGGTAAGTGGTTGGTGTGGCTTATAGACATCTACATCTATCCTCGATTACGAACCAAAATGCAGATGCGTTGTCATCCGTGAGAACTAAGATAAAATGCCTGGTTTCCAGTAAAACGGGTCTCCGGTTCTCTACACTCACCATACGAAACATAGCACCACTAAGCTACTATTTTACGCTGGTATTCTGTGAGAGCGTGGTCCTTCCCCGGTCGAGCCGACCCTATTCCTGATAACAACTTGAAATAATAACAAAAAACTTGGGTTTTCAATCTGCCTGCGAAGTCTTGCAACTATGGCAAATATTTCATCTATGAGGCAATCTAGGTGGGAGTGGAGGCCTGTGTTCAGCAATGGATTTTTGTCGGGCTGTATATTGAACGAAAAAAAAAATGGAATCTTTATTGAGTAAATAGAAGCGACGTAAATAAATATGTTTATTTAATGTGTTTTTATGTGAAATAACTTTGTTTTAAATATTTGCTCTGTAACGGATTTCTTGTTTGCTATTTTATTTCAGTTACCGCTATTTGGACATCAAGAGGCACTCAAATGTTGCTCGCGGGCGGGTTTAGGTTTTCTAAGGAAAAAGAGGGTGGCTACAAGATTCGGTGGCAATGTTCCACACGTTGGCGCACTAAATGTAAGGCGTTTATTACGACCATTGGCGGTTGCGCGGTGAAAAGTTCGTTTGATCACAACCATGATTGAAATTCTAAGTTTTATTTATTAGAATAAAACGGACAACAATTCTGTTAATTCTAATGAATTTTTGAACATTCCTTGCTTTAGATATTTTTTTTTATAGAAGACGGGGCAAACGAGCATACGGTTCACCTGATGTTAAGTGACTACCACAGCCCATGAGCAACCGTGACACCAGGGGAATTGCAGGTGCGTTGCCGGCCCTTTAGAAGACACATAGATAAAGGAAGTAAAATAAAAGATTTTGAGTGTCATCACAATGGGTGGTCTTACCGCTAGAAGCGATTTCCAGCCAACCTTTAGAAGGACAAGATCGCAAAAAGTAGACAATTGTGTGGTTCGGTGATGCGAAAACAGAATATTTAATATATAAATTACAATTATATATGAATTAAAATAGCATACAGTGAATGAGACAGGCGTATCAAAACACTATTAAAAGTTGTCCGCTACGCTGGACAGTAGGTACTCTAAGATTTTGTCCATTCATTATGCTGAAAATAAATATTAACGTTTATTTTAGAGGGTCTCAGTTCTCTATTATCACAGTTCCATCAAAATATGCCGTCATTTTCCATGCATGGTACCTTGGTAGACGGATTGGTGAATGCAGTTTCTGAAAGTCCGCATCTTTAACACCACTCCGTTTTCCATGTTGTTTAAAGCTAGCAACTTTTAGATCTAAGCCTAAAGTTATGGCATAGTGGAGAGCGTTTGGCGGAGCACACAGCATGACGTGTGAAATTGAAAATTCCGCCATGTCATCTGAATGGTGGAAGCTCTAGTGCAGTGATTCTTAACCTTTTAGTGCTGGGAGATTATTTTTGACTAAATTGAACATTGTCCGGTTCCATTAATTTCGTTATAGAGAGTTTTTACTGTATTTGGAGCAACAGTCACTCAGGATACTGTAATACAAAAGCATAGTTTATTAGTTGTTAGAGACTTTCTGCTAAGGAGTCCGACTGGGTAAGTATTACCCTCGTCTCTGTTTTTGCTGTTTACGGTCTGCAGGTTAAAGAGAGCCTTGGTAATTACGCACGTCAATTTCACATGACTGAAGGGAGAGAGGACCAACGGCTTTACGTGCTACCAACGAGGCAGTCAAGCAAATCAATAATATACATTATATATTTTGAAAAGTCTTGGGCCAAGGATTTACCCTGCGGAACTCCGTAAATAACCCCAATATCAGAGCTCCGATATCCGAACTTTTTGAATTATTGGAATCGCTGTACTTATCTATAAAATGCTATATCAATATAGTGTTTTAAGTTAGAACATTGAAATCTGAGACCCCCACTTAAAACAGTACAATTTATGTTTGTGTAAATGCTAAGTAACGAAGTCTTTTTGGGATTTAAAATACAATTCTTTGGTTATAATTTTTAATTGTCTCGTGGGTGTCAAACGAGACAGCAGAGAGAAATCAAGCTGATGATGAGCAGGAGCACGTTTTTTATAGGATAAGGGTGACAAACGAGCACACAGTCCACATGATGGTAAGTGGCTGGTGTGGCTTATAGACATCTACATCTATCCTCGATTACGAACCAAAATGCAGATGCGTTGTCATCCGTGAGAACTAAGATAAAATGCCTGGTTTCCAGTAAAACGGGTCTCCGGTTCTCTACACTCACCGTATGAAACACAGCAGCGTCAAGCTGCTATTTTACGCCGGTATTCTGTGAGAGCGTGATCCATTCCCAGTCGAGCTGACCATATTGCTAATAACAACTTGAAATAATAACTAAAAACTTGGATTTCTAATCTGCATGCGAATTCTGGCAACTATGGCAAATATTTCATCTATGAGGCAATCTAGGTGGGAGGGGAGGCCTGTGTTCAGCAATGGATTTTAGTCGGGCTGTATATTGAACGAAAAAAAAAATTGATTCTTTATTGAGTAAATAGAAGCGACGTAAATAAATGTTTATTTAATGTGTTTTTATGTGAAATAACTTTGTTTTAAATATTTGCTCTGTAACGGATTTCTTGTTTGCTATTTTATTTCAGTTACCGCTATTTGGACATCAAGAGGCACTCAAATGTTGCTCGCGGGCGGGTTTAGGTTTTCTAAGGAAAAAGAGGGTGGCTGCAAGATTCGGTGGCAATGTTCCACACGTTCGCGCACTAAATGTAAGGCGTTTATTACGACCATTGGCGGTTGCGCGGTGAAAAGTTCGTTTGATCACAACCATGATTGAAATTCTAATGTTTTATTAGAACAAAACGGTCAACAATTCTATGAATTCTAATGAGTTTGAACATTCCTTGCTTTAGATAAACAAAATTTGAAGGGGGGGCAAACGAGCATACGGTTCACCTGATGTTAAGTGACTACCTCAGCCCATCATGAATAACCGCAACACCAGGGGAATTGCAGGTGCGTTGCCGGCCCTTTAGAAGATAGATAGATAAAGGAAGAAAAATAAAAGATTTTGAGTGTCATCACAATGGGTGGTCTTATCGCTAGAAGCGATTTCCAGACAACCTTTAGAAGGACAAGATCGCAAAAAGCAGAAAATTGTGTGATTCGGTGATGCGAAAACAGAATATTTAATATATAAATTACAATTATATATAAATTAAAATAGCATATATTGAAAAGACAGGCCTCTACACTATCAAAAGTTGTCCGCTACGCTGGACATATAATTTAGTGAGCCGCGATGTATGACCAAACACAGCGGCATGTAATAGCAAACACAGTTACATTTACTTGTTCTATCCATACCAAACCTTTCCATACAGGTATAACGTAATGTTTATGCTATAAAGTCGGATATAACGTTAAGATAAAATGTTCTTACACCTGTTCTTTTAGCCTCCGAACTGAATGACGTAAGTTGGTGCACTGCTGTCTGATTACAGAAAAGAGCAAAAGGGTCGTCAATCGACTAGCTGTTATAATTAACCCATGTTTTAAATGTTTGGTTCATATTTTTGTAGTTTTTTTCATAGTTCAAAATTCACGCCATTATTAATGATTATTAAGGTTTAAAACTTACATTATTAGAGTTACCATAGATAAAGTTAATCATTCCAACTTGATGCGTTTGTTATGTTATATCTATTTATAATAAATTCTTGTATTGCACTTTAAGACTTGATTTTTTTCAATTAATCAGTTTTGTCCTGGTTCTAAGTGATGGTTACATTACGATTATGTATATGCTCTAATATAATCAGCGTTATACACGTATAGTTCCCAAAATAGTCATCAGATTAAGTAAAATTTTATAAACGTATAAAATCCTATCAGGAAGATTTTACACTAATATTTCATTGAGACGAGTCTATTTTATCTGGAAAAAAATTAATAAAACCTACATTAAGATTCTCTCTTATATCTAGAAGGTTTATTACCTACATTTTTACTTTGCAGTGCACGCTCTTAGAGAATACAACATAACATAGCACTGTAAAACTTCTGTTTCGTATGGTGAGTGTAATAAAAAGTGCGTTCTTCTTACTGGATAAAAAACATTCCGTTTTAGTCCTCAGGGGTAAAAATTGGCGAGATTTAATTCTTTTTTTTTATAGGATAGGGTGACAAACGGGCACACAGTCTACCCGATGGTAAGTGGTTGCTGTGGCGCATAGTCATCTCTACATCTATCCTCGATTACGAATCAAAATGCAGATGCGTTGTCACGTAAGGGTTAAGATGGAATGCCTCGTTTCCAGTAAAAGGGTCTCCGGTTCTCTACACTCACCATACGAAACAAAGCAGCATTAAGCTACTATTTGACGCTGGTATTCCGTGAGAGCGTGGTCGTACCCCGGTGGAGCTGACACTTTCGTGCTACAGCCATAATATAGCTGCAGTTTGACTCTACCATGTAAGAAATAAATCAAAAGGGTAAAGATTATAACGGTAAAGGTTACTTAAGGTAAGTGCTTCATTGACAATTGTGTAATTATTTCAGTGGCGAAATTTGGATTTACAAGGAAGGGGACTCCCGTTATTTTATTAGGACCACATCGGTTTAACCGGGTGAATCGTTGCAAAGGACCGAAGATCAGGTGGACGTGTGTAAAAACGCCGTCAGGTTGTCGCGCATCAATTACCACCCTTTCTGACGTCATTATCCGGACACAAAATGACCATAATCATTAATATTACATTACAAATTCAAAGAGACATTTATAAAATATATGCTTAGTACCTCATACGTGTTCTCATATTGAGATTGCCATACGCCCTATTTTTGCTTGGTAAGCTGACAAGAAAATAATATTACTAAGGCTGGTTGTAAACGAGATTACTCGTGGTTATTAAAAAAAATTCCATTCGGTTTCATAAAAAATTAAAATAAAAGAAGTATAGGCATTGTTATAAACGACTTGGTACAAACGAAATGGTATTCGTTACAACAGAAAGTCCACCGAAAGAAAAACCTCCCCATTAATTGCCTCAAAGGGATTGGGCTTAGAAGGTGACCTTGCAGTGCAGTGCAGTTTTTTTAAATACTATTTTAGTCGTTTTCAGGAAGATGCTGCTGCCCATCTCCTGTGTCTTATCCTATGGAGTGTAGAAGTAAGGAGTACAGACTGTGTATTAAAAAGAGTCCATAGAAAATCGTTACATAAATAAGGGTGGCGTCACTGCGTTCTTTAAAATTTACCCCGTAGTTATAACTACGGGGTAAATTTTAAAGAACGCACCGAAAAATATTAGTGGGATAGACGAATTTTTCGAGGTTATATTTACTAAATAAAATTATTTTAGATTTTAGAGCTACGGAGCAGTTTAGCAGCACACTTAAACCGTCGACAACTGCTAAGTTCATTTCATCCCAGTAGCTACTCCAGCGCTGTTGTGGAGAGTTTTTGAACTGTTATTTACTGCTTATAGATGGCCACTTTTTCAACTATTCTACTATGGGAGTTGGTACTCCTTACTTCTACACTCCATATCTTATCCCTCTGTCGCTTCGGGATGATAATATAGATTAGTGGATATTCTTACGACGTGTATTGACGACGTAGAAAATTCACTACTCTATATAGCTACTATATATAGCGCCAATGAAGTAACGAATCCAAAATGGAGGCTTGTTTGTAATGCTATGATATTGTATTGTTACCATCACGTAGACTGTGTGCATTTGCAAAATAAATTTCCAAAACTTAGTGTAGAACAAATGGTAAAATTAAAAATTTTGTATAACCGACTTCAATGTAAATAAAGTGAGAACATCGTCAATGTTTTCGAAGTCAATTAAATACGCGTTGTTAAGGATAACATTGCCATATTATAGGATAACATTGAAATATTATAATTCTAATTTTATATGAAGTTTACCTTTTATTTTATAATAAAACAATTTTTTACATCTATAGTTATGTAGGTAATAATTTTAGTTTTGTTGCCATTGTTTATAATGAATAAGTTTAAGTAGAAATGTAAAATTACGTACCTATTGCAAATATTTCTAATGCTGAATAATGAAATATATAATTAATGCATTTTGTGATAGGAACATATTAAAACTTTTATCATCAATTATTACAATAAAAATTCTGGTGAAACATAAGTACGGAAAGGCGGTTCGAATGTCCAATATCAAGAGCGTCCTGCATGTTTTAAATAAATGAAATGGATAATATGGAATAATCCATTTCATTATAATAATAGTTTAATATTTTTTTAAAATACTATAATTTTTGATATGAGTCTGTTTTATTATAATACCTAAGCAGTATGACATAAGTATTTAATAGGCGCACATAAGGATTGAAATCCTAATGATTTTAGAGTTTTTAACAGTTCCTAAACAAATTATTTATCATAATTCGTGCGTATGTTATATATTAATGTTGTATCAGATATATATGATAATGTTGTATCAGAGTCAGTTGTTAGTTGTGTCTCGCAAGCAACGCAAAGTCCGGAATTTCCTTTTATAAAAAGCTAAAATTAGGAGCTTTTTAGTGCTAAATAGGTGCTAAGTTAAAAACTAGGTTAAAAAAGGTTAAAAAAATTGGTGGTCTAAATTTATTGCCGCAACGAACTGTTGCAATTTGGGTTGCTGGAAAAGCAGTGACGATAATAGATATACGATAAATATTAATAGCAGGGAATTAAGTGCTAAAAGATTATTGAGGTCGGTGTAGATGACGGTAACATACTGAGAATTGTCGGGTTTTTCATTCAATTTTCATTCATTACATATAAGATATGAATGGCATTTTTTATTCTTTATCGGTTATATATATAATAGATAAGATATGTCGAATCTGTACTAAAATTGAATCCGAACGCCTCGACTCCATGTAATCTTGTCTGCCCTACTGTTTAATTAATCTGTGCTAGCAGTAGCTGCTGAGGCTGGTCGGAGGAGATGATCATGGGTGCCTCTGGTTTGCTACGCCAGGGCGAAGGGGCTGTACTTCCCGCAGCGCCGAAGCCGTTGCAGAAGTCACTGTGTCAATATTTCTGTGTAAAAAAGTGAGTTCTTTTTTTGAAAGCATTTAACTGGTTTTCAAAAGACCTGATTATAGGGGCGTCGTCGTTGCCTATACTTGCAGCACTTAATTCTTTGCTATTAATATTTATCGTATACTAGCTTGTCAGGCAGACGTTGTCCTGCCCTTTTCGACGACCCTTTGTCATGTCCTATTAAAGATCCTTAAATTCGCAAAAAAATTATGGGTAACTCATGGGCAAAAAAACTATCCTATCTCTCAAGTTGGACCAAACTGCACACGGTGTGCAAATTTGATTAAAATCGGTTAAGTAGGAGTCCATCGCGGACAAACAACGTAACACGTAATTTTTATATATTATGATGTATTATCGTTGCGTTGGTAGTGATACGTTTGGTTAGCAACACGAATTTCAACACTTCGTTGCGGTGAAAGTATTAGAGCACCTAATTTTTATTAACTTGGCCTAAAAAGCCCCTAATTTCGGCTTTTTCTAAATAATAAAGACTGCGTTGCTAGTGAGACACAACTTCAGATGTTGAATTTATAATGGCTGTGTTTAAATTTATTACATTGATTTATTTCTTAATGAATAATGCTAGATTACACTGTTAAACATTCGCCACCAATACTGTTACCTATATATTTAGTATTTAAATCAGTTTTTATCGAATTTCCTCATTGGATTGAGTTGAACGTAAAGAAATATATATTGATAAAATTATCTTTTTTTTCCATAATATCGTGTACAAAGTCAATGATATACTGATATTACATTTTGTTAGCTGTAATAAAAAACAAACGCAAAAGCTTTATTTCTTGTGTTTTTTTTTCTTTAAATTCATTAAGCAAATTGTTTCTGGTTTTAGATTTTACACCAATATTTACTACGTCAAAGCGTGGGAATCTAATATTGAAATTGGGTCCATATCAGTTTAATCGTGTGCCCAGCGCTGGACCGCGGTATCGCTGGAGATGCAATAGGAACCCGTATGGATGTCGTGCCACAGTGTATACAATAGCTGACATCATCGTGAAATATCACAGAGATCATGAACATTAAATTTTGTTTACGAGTGCTACTAAAAAAAACTACTCTCCGAGTAATGTAGAAATAATGATAATTTTAAGCATATAAATAAAATTTATAATCATTGATTATTATGTAGTACAACGTAACAGGAATATATAAAAATAATTATTAAAAGTAAATATTATAAATTAAATTATACAAGTTATATCGTCTTTTTGTAGGTAGTAAATTCCTTTAAAACAAGCCGTGGGATAAAAAAAGCTCAAAAGCTCGCCGTATATTTTACTGAACGTGAGCAGCTCTGGTTAGATGATTAGATCCCTGATTTAACACGCTGATTTACCACGTACCAGCGTGAGAGGTGAAGGTTTATCAAAATAATGTCTTTTTTTACTATTATTAACCAGTGCATGACTACTATACTACTATACCACTTGATGGTACCTAAGTGTTGGTACAACCGAAACGCCTTAGCTTTTCGGCTTAGCTTTACAAAAGCCTATTCACTTTTGTCCACATTATAATCGGATGGAAAAACAGATGCAGGCAAATTATTATAATCGACGAAGCAAAACTTTGTTCGAATGCGTGGTATGACGTTAATAAAGGGGTGGAGACTAGCCGAGCGTCTGGTGGTCCGTCGATGGAATTGAGAGAAAGAAAGTAAGTCATTCAATTCCTGCGTACACTTCTCGAAATAAATACTGCATGATGATGAATAAATGAGCATGCGGCTCACCTGGTGGTAAGTGACTACCACCGCCCATGAACAACCGCAACACCAGAGGAATTACAAGTGCGTTGCCGGCCTTTTAAAAAGGAGTAAGCTCTTTTCTTGAAGATCCCTAAGTCGTATCGTTCAGAAAAAATCGCCGGCGGTAAACTATTCAACAGAGAAGTTGTACGAGGAAGAAAACTCCAACATATTTACCTTCGTTTATAGGCCCGTAAAAGTCTCTCCCGCTGTGGGGGGGGGATTTGCCCTGATCTTCACGTGTAACAGGCGGAATGACTATCGCAGTGTCAGACGTCCCGCAGCTTTGACGCAGTACGTTGGACGCAAACAAGATGGTTATATTCGCCATCTATCGTGAGACATAAAATATCCCTATCATTTATTAGTACTACTATACAATATGTCACGTAATTAACGCACACCCTCAGACACCCCAATTAGTATATTATGTTACAATCATAATACATACATTGAATTTTTAGTCAAACATTTTTATGCACTGATTGTTTATCAAATTAGTCACAGTACAAATCCACGAACGCAAAGACTTTAAAGTTCTTGAAATAAAGTTCATTTTTCTTTATTTTTATTGAATGAGGGAATTAGTAATAATACAAAATAAAACTGCACTCTTAAAAATCTTATTGCCTTAAGTTACGGTCCATTTCAGTTTGTTTTGACTGTACAAATTTAGTGTGACTGGAATTTACCTAGTTTTAATTATTTTAGGATAAAAAATTACCTATATTAAAAATGATAGGAATCGATTCAGTAAACGATTCTAAACAAACTACTTTCTCAAAGTGCGTTAATTATGTTACATGTTGTATAGTCGCTTCTTACGACCCTCCCCTCCCCGCGACGAAATGTATCCTAACAAGCTAGAATCCTATATTATCCCATTCAATATGCAATCGTCTCGTGTACCGTTGAAAAGTACCATGATACTTTTTTTTATATTCTAAGCCAGCGCTCGACTGCAATCTTACCTGATGATAAGTGGTAATGCAACCGAAAAACGTGGTGAAGGTTCCTGAATATACGTATTGTAATCGGATGGAAAGACAGCTGGCTACTAAATCCACTCCTTTGTTCTACTTATAATAAACATCACGCATTATGAATGTTAAGTTCATTTACATTATGGTCCTTCACTGCTGGCCGTGTGAATAAGTTTTAAGTCGCTCAGCAAGCTAGAGGGCCTCTGCGTAAAAAAATTAGACATGAGAATATCCGCTGTAGAACCAGAGTAACCGACATAGTAATGTGAAAATTCTAGTGTAAAGGTAACGTTTAAAAAAAACCACCTACTACCTACTGACCTATTTCGTTTGGTTGGTACCACCCTCAAACAGCAGTTCCGGTCTGAAGGGTAGAGGGTTATGAGACATTTCATCTTGGTATGAAAGTGACAATGCACCTGTAGTCATCTTTCCATCTAGTTCATCGTTTGAAGTAGATTGGAGATGTCCAAAATCTGATCAGCAGTAACCACTTACTATCATGCCGACTGTAACTTCGTTTGTGGCTTCAGTTTTATGAGAAAAAAAAACTTCACATTAAACAGAAATAATAACACTGTATATTTATTTGCATATTAAGCTACCTTATGTTCCGGCACCGTTACCTTTTTTTCTGTGTTCATTTCCTGTATGAATTTGTGACCTCACTTTTAGCAACGGTTTTCGGCATAAGTTGTTGGAGTAGGCCGGTTATTCACGTAGGTAAGCATACCTTCTGGATGGGCGACAAGTGTATGGTCGGCAAGTGCATCTGGAAATGTAATCGGAAATGGTGTCTCGTTAAATTGTTTACCAAAAATGACATCATCGTAGACACAAGACAAGAACATAACCATTAAAATGATTGTGTTTCTCAAAAAACATAGAATATTTCAATGAAAGTGTCAAGAGTTCATAAAGATACGATTTATCTTTTCCTTTTTTATTTTTTTTTCTTACAGACTTACAATGACATGATATGCACGCTAAATTAATTTCTTAGATGTAACTAAAAAGCAATTCTATGTACTTATTATTGAATTTTTGTTTTTATTAATTTATTACCTTTATTATTATGTTATGCAATATTGGTAATAGGTAATTAGTTCATCGAGTTACGATCTACTTGTTTTGTGTTTGTAAGTTTATTTAATTTGGTTCATTTTCAAATATTTTTCTATAAACATAATGTCGTGTAGTGTCTTTATCGCATTTCTTTATGATTGTTTACATTAATATTAAATTGTTAATATTTTGATCTCTGCAGTAAAGTGCCATATTTTTGAGTTGTTGAGTTATAGATTTTATTTTCATAAGAGTAAATAAGTTAGTTTTGTTTTTGATTATTAAAAGAAGAAATTTTGTTTTGTGTTTGAAAGCATGTAATGAGACAAAATTACTTTCAATATTAAACATTGTTAAGTTTATTTTAATTTCGTTGATATTTTGCTTAATACCTAATAGTTCAATGTTTCCTAGAATAATTAATGGGATCAAGCGTTACGTAAAGGAAACACATTACCAAGACCTTTAAATTTGATAGTTCCGAGTAAAAAATAAAATTCGTTTTATGTTTATATGTTAACTTAGTTTGAAGAGCACCCACCGCCCTCGTTCCTTCAATTATTTTAATGCCTTTTATCTGTATTTTGTTAGCTTATCAAAAATATGGATACATTATTATAAAGAAACTTGATAAATTAAAAGGGCTTTTAAGCCTAAGTGCTTTACTGACAATTCTGTTTTTATTTCAGTGCCGAAATTTGGATTTACGAAGAATGGGACTCCTGTGATTTTAGTAGGACCGTATCGTTTCAACCGGGTGAATCGTAGCAAAGGACCGAAGGTCAGGTGGACGTGTGTGAAGACACCGTCCGGTTGTCGCGCTGCAATTACCACCGTCGATGACGTCATCATCCGGACACAAAATGAGCATAATCATTAATACTACATATTCATAAAGTATAGTATCGCATAAGTCTTCTCATATTGAGATTGTCATAAGCCCTAATTTTACTAATTAAACTGATATGAAATGGGAATAATTGTCTGACCGCCACCACGAATAGCATAGAATAGAATAAAATAGAATAGAGTAGAATGGAATATAATATAATTTAGTGTAATAATTTTTAATTTAATTGTTATAAATGATATTATGTATATGTGATTCTTCTTAAAAGTCATGTTCTTACTTTTCCACTGGTTCGAAACAAAACCTCTGTCCTGAGAAGAACTAGCAAGAAACCCAGCGGGACATTAAAAAAAAGTAAATTATACATTATGAAAGGTTACAAACATTATTTACAAAATTTATTTTAGAAACAGCTTGGAAGTGATCACCTCATTCTCAGGTGTTATTATCAAATATGTATTCATTTATATTATAATAACTTTATTTATACAGTTTTTGTCTAATGAGTTATTTAAATTAATATTATAAATTTATAAAATATAGTATCGCGTACGTCTTTTCATATTGAGATTGTCATAAGACCTAATTTTACTTAGTAAGCTGACATGAAATGGAAATAGTAGTGTGTTCGCCACCACGAATAGCATAGAATTGAATAGAATAGTACGTAATATATTACAATATAATGTAATATAATATTTTTAATTCGATTATTATTAATGATATTATATGTAATTCTCCTTGAAAGTCATTTTATTTCTTTCCCATTGGTTCGGAAAAAACCTTTGTCCTGAGAAGAACTAGCAAGAAACCCAGCGCAACATTAAAAAAAAGTAAATTATACAATATGAAAGGTTATCAACATTATTTACAAAATTTATTTTAGGAACAGACTGGAAGTGATCACCTAATTCGCATGGCTTATTATCAACCGTGTATTCATTTATTTTATAATAACTCTATTTATACAGTTTTTGTTTAATAAAATATTTAAACTTGGTAATAGAGAGACCTTGTATATTTCCTGGGACTTTGCTGTAATAGCTTTTCCCCAAGAGTTAATTATTTACTCTATGGAGTCGAGAAACTGGTATCACCAGTTTGTGTTTGTTCCTAGTATTTACGAGTGTATATCACTTTTTTTACTAAATTTCTTTTGTTTTTGTTAACATACTTTAAATTTTCGTAAATGTACTGAGAGGCTAAAGTTAATATATTTATTTATTTAAACTTTTCTTTGATAAACTCTCTCGGTTTTAGGTTGAAAATAGCTCTTACGGCCCTCTTCTGCAAAACAAAAATAGCTTATAAATCAGCTGCGTTTACTTACAGCAAATAATCGCATAAGATATTATGGTATGGGAATCAAGCTGTCTCGATACATCATAATCTGCAGAGTTTAGTCTGCTTGCTAGTTTAGATTTATGGGGGCCCCACTGAAGCTTTGCGTCAAGAGTGATGCCAATTAAAACAGTGGATTCAATAGGACTCAGTTCTTCCCCATTTAAAAACACATTGGTATTCAGATTTTTAGCATTCAGTGTTGTAAATTAAATACAATTTGTTCTATTGCCGTTTAAGTGTAGATTATTAACGTTAAATCAATGTATTAATTTTGATATAGCATTATTCACTTCGTCACATTTAAATGATTGACGATTAAATTTTAAAATTAGAGAAGCATCGTCAGCAAATAATACTACATCATAGTTGTCCCCTACAAGAGAAGGTAACTCAATAATGTAGACTAGAAATAGGAATGGGCCGAGAATTGAGCTTTGAGGAACACACCCATGAGTACTGTTGACTCTGAAAAACTTTTACCATTGGTAAGAGCTTTCTGCCTTCTATTACTTAAATATTAAATAATAAGCTTAAGCGCTGTGTTCTTGATACTGTAAAGTAGCTTCCTGATTAATGTCTCATAGTGAACACAGTTGAAGGCCATGGAAAGGTCACAAAATATACCCAAAGCATCCTCTGAATTCTCCCATACACAAAAAATATGTTTAATAAGTTCAACTCCGCATCAATGTCGCCGTCTTCTTATTGTGAATGTATAATGTTGTTGGGGTAATGATGTTGAAACTAATGATGTCGCTGCACCAAATTGAGGGACGCAAGGAGGTGCTCTTCAAACTAGGTAAGATACATCATTTTTTATACACGGCCCTTAGCTAGTTAGTTTTAACTTCTTTAGTTATATTTGACATCGTTTTTTCCTAATCGATTGACTTTTAGAAATCCTTCATGCATTTTGGGAGCAAAATGAAACAGATCTCTACCCCTTTGTTGTCGATATTCCACGTATTAGTACCGAAAGCTTTGCTTCGTCTTTTATAGAGGAGTGGAATATTTTCCGGCGTCTATCTTTCCTTCTAAATACAATCTGGGCATCTTTAAGGCAGTAGTGAATAGGCTTTTGTTTCGCTAAAATAGTGCGATTTATCATCTAAGGTTACATCACGATTTACCGCCCTGGCTTATAATAAGTAAAAAGAATCTGCAGTTGCCAAACCGTCCGCCATGCCTGGCAACTATGGCAAATATATATATATTAAGAGACAATTTATGGGGGCCCATGATAACGATTCACCAGGCATATATAACTGAAAAGATATATTACCTATTCCCCATACTGGACAACCTGTCCCGTTGTTGAGCGAAGAGCGTCATACATTCGTATTGGTACTGGCCCTTTTCATTACCAGGCAATGATTTATGTTTGGTCTTTTCGAATGGATATACCGTCGTTTGTCGATGTTGGAGCCTCGATTGTCAGTTTGCAGAGCTAGCGACTTACAGGCGAGATTGGCATTTGGAGAAGTTCTCATAACTTATCTCATAAGTCATCAAACCCCTCATCTTAGAGTTGCTTTTTAAAATTTAGTATTTCTCTGAGAAACTTTGTTTAATTCCGTGCGATGGTAGCCATACGAGACGATACGATACAAGACGAGGGCAACGCTTGGTACTGCTATCGTCAATCCGTTTGCCAAACGTGACGTTTAAGGCGAATGCCCCCTCCGACGAGAAGGCTTATTTCCAGCAGTAGATTTTTACTGATGTAGATGGCAAAGAAAATGGAGAAAGGGAGTGGTGAGAGTGTGAGTGTCAGAGATACGAGGACAATCACAACATAACAAGTTCCGAAAAAAACAATAATTAGAGATTTTGGATAAATGTAGACTTCAGATTTCGGGATTTATTTAACCCCACGAGTCAGGTTCTATAACTGCTCAAGTGCATGGTAGACTATGAATCATCATTATTAATAACTGAAAGTTTAATAAGTCATCACTCAATTCATAATTTTGATCGGTAAATGGAAAATTTCCTCATCATCTTTTATCCTATTGAAAATCCTACGAGAGGTTTCCGCGTGCTTCTCAAACTGGTTTTCGGTACATTACCATCACTTAGTTCGAATAGGAGTCTGGGTCAATACAATCTAATTATTACTTCCATCATACTTTCTATTGCTTTAGCAAAAATCATACAGACGAAAACATCGCAAATAATTTGTCTCCCTGTTTTTCGAGTCGTTTAACGAATTATGTATTTTTCAGAACCCTATTTTATAAATACTGGGCATGGTAGGCAGATACTCTGTATAGGCCGGTACCGATATGGTATGCACGGAAGACCTAAAGGAGAGAAAGTCCGTTGGATATGCACCAGAAAAACTGCAGGTTGCCGAGCTACTATTGTTACCTTTGAGAATGTTATTGTCAAAAAGCTTAATACGCATATGCATTAATAATTATTGTTATGTAATAGAGCCGCACTGCAGTAGTAAAGGCAAACGGGATCTTAACAGTTTATATCATCTACTCATATGCACTTCTAGGCAGAAAAATTAAAAAGAATATTCCAATAGGTAAAAAGAAATATATTTACCAGATAAAGTTGATTGAACAGAAATAAAAAAATTCTTTACCGCAATCTTTTTTTATTTGTCTTTTGGCCGCTACTCTAGGATAAAATCGCCAGGAAATCTACAGGTACGTTTTATACGTTGACATCCAAACCCGGAACAATTATTTGTAGCCAATGCAAACACTTGTTTCACGTGGATACTCGAACTCGCGGCTTAACATTGCCGCATCCAAATGCTTAAATACCAATTTTTTATAGGATAAGGGTGACAAATGAGCACATAGTTCACCTGATGCTAAGTGGTTGCTGTGGCCCATAGACATCTATCCTCGATTACAAATTAAAATGCAGTTGCGTTGTCACCCGTGAGGACTAAGATGGAATGCCTCTTTTCCAATAAAGAAGGTCTCCGGTTCTCTACACTCACCATACGAAACACAGCAGTAGCTGCTATTTTTGACTGCTAGTCTGTGAGAGCGTGGTCATTCCCCGGTCGAAACGACCCATTCGTGCTACAACTATACCAGTAGTATAGCTGCAGCATGGCCTGCCACGTAAATAATATATTAATATGTAATAAAAACGTATAAAAAGTAAATAGTTCTTAATATGTTCAGTATGTACTTTTGACTGTTTCTAATTTCTGTAAACTACAATAGAAGAGTCATGGTAAATGATTGGTATTTAATTGAAATAATACTAGTTTTTACGGAATTTATCGCGTATATTTTAACTTTTTAAATACCCGACGTTTTCGAACGCTTTACAGCACTCATGGTCACGGGCAGGACTGAGATGTTTAACGTCCATATGTCATAGTTAACCGCGGTTACCGTAGATTAAAATTTAACTTTTGTTCCGATCTATGCAGTATGAACTTATGGTATCTTGAAGTCTTGTAGTTGTATGCTTGGGTTGGGATTTAATTTTATTTATTATAGGATCCCAAGCAGATGGTAGACCGCAGATCCTCGCTAAAGAACACCGATTCCTTCCAAGGATGATTCGCGAGGCTATTGAAATCAAAAAACATCCTAATTTCAATAGAGAAGATGGCTGGGTGCTACCATCTGCTTGGGATCCTATAATAAATAAAATTAAATCCCAACCCAAGCATACAACTGCAAGACTTCAAGATACCATAAGTTCATACTGCATAGATCGGAACAAAAGTTAAATTTTAATCTATGGTAACCGCGGTTAACTATGACATATGGACGTTGAACATCTCAGTCATGCCCGTGACCATGAGTGCTGTAAAGCGTTCGAAACGTCGGGTATTTAAAAAGTTAAAATATACGCGATATAATCCGTAAAAACTAGTATTATTTCAATGTGTAGTGTTCGCGTAAATATAAGAAATCATTGGTATTTAAACTTTGAATTAATTTTCTAACGGGTCTGATTTTCCAAAATCCACTTTTTGACATATTATCTCCACGTTTGAAGATCTCTAGAGTCGCATGCTAATGTTTTAGCAGGATATCGTAATGTTTTGAATAGGAAGCTGCAATCAGCTTCTATAATCTTTATACTTACTTTTATTTTGCCCCATCTTGTTAATGTTATCAGTCAACTTCCATTACCAGCATCACTAATATATTTAAAATATGTACCTTCTCAAAGTGAGATATATAGAAGAGAACACGAATATGGCAAAGAACCAATCTGAAAAAAAAATAGCTTAATGCTACTATGTGTCATAGTGTGAGTAGGATACTGTAGATGCTTTTTACTGGTAATACGATATTCTATTTCGTCCTCAGGAGTAATAACGCATATACTTAGTCAAGTCATAAGTTCTGTCAAAAACTTTTTATAAACTTAATGATACACTTTTTGTTAATTATATAGAAATTATACATGAAATGAAAGGTAATTTAATTTAGAATACAATTTTATTTACATTATTGAAAATGCCCTCCCCTATTTTGAATACATGCCCTTAATCAACACGGCCAAACATTAATCGCAGCACGCACCACACTCGTATCTATTTATGCCGCTGCTTCAGCAAAAAATGCTCGGAGAGATTCCAAATTCTGTTGAGATTTAGCGCAGACTTTCTCCTCCAAATGTTGCCATATCTTATAATCCAGTGGGCTTAAATCTGGACTAGAAGAGCGCCAGTCTTCATGTCCGATAAAGTCAATTACATGGGTGGTCTCCAAGTTTTGCATGCTTCGTGCCCTATGAGCTGGTGCGGAGTCCTGTTGGAATATCCAATGTCTGTTTTTGAACATTTTTTGAGAAAGAGGTTCCACTATGTTTGTTAGGACGGTATTTTTGTACACCTCGGCACTGGTTTTTACATCTTTTTCACATAAAACACTATTAATACACCAAGCCAAACGATGAGTGACGAGGGATAATGTGCTCGTTGAACCCTCGGAATAGGCGTGTTGGCTTCTTCACTGGTGTCGGCGTACATCTTATCATTTTGTTTATTATAACTATCTTCGATGTTAAAAATTATTTCATCCGAAAACAATATTTTGCGGTATTTATTTCCCGCGTACCGCCGTAACAAAGCGCGGGGTCTATCCAACCTAATTTTTTTTAAACGCTTGTTCAAAAAATGTCCGGTCTTCTTGCGATAAGCTCGTAGTCCTAGGTCTTCATTGATCACCCTTTTGATCGCGGTTCTGCTTAGGCCCATCGGAAGAGCTAAGATTTTTTGTTTACGAACAGGATTTCGTTGGATTCGCGCCTTCACTGCTTTGATGATCGCGGGTGTCCTAACCTCGTACAGGGTCCGTCGGTCCTCTTACGATCCTCGAAGCTTGAATCTTCAGTAAATCGTTTGATAGTGCGATAAACAAACCGTAGGGTTATTATAAATTTTTGTATAATATTGAAAATCTCTTTTGGCGCGTACCATAGCGGTGCAACGCGATAACCGCTACTCTATCTTCTTTCTTCGACCATTCCATATTTGAAAATGAATGAAAATTAATGTCATTATATTTTCGGCAAGCGCAAACGTTATATTTTTAAAATTCGTGATGTTCATCTAGCCAGTATTCTAAAATCTTAAATAATAAGGTTTTGACAGAACTTATGATCCGACTAAGTCTCTATGGTTATAGCATCCAAGTACCATCAGGTAAAACTCATTCATCAACTATATGTCTACTAAAAAAATGTTTTATTTAATCTAGTTTTGCTGTATAAAGTTTAAATCGCGAGTATAATTGTTTTATAGGTATTTAATTTGGCATATTATCCCTTAGTAAAATAAGCAAATTTTGTAAATATTTGAAATGAAATGCAATTAAAAACTGTAAATTAAGAAAGCTTTTGAATTTTAGATTGTGCTCCTCGATTTGAAGATTCCCGTCGTGGCGGTCGAGCTCTTTGTTTTGGTGGATACAGATTTAATCGTCATAGCTCCAGTAAAGGCCCAAAGTTAAGGTGGAACTGTGTCAGGGCCAAGTATGGCTGTAAGGCTACTATTATAACTTTTGAAGACACAATCATGAGAATATTACACAGCCATAACCACTGAGCCTACGTTAAGGCGCTCAGACAAAGATAAAGTCATTTTTTAATTCAATTTATGTTTATTTAAGAACCTCATAATTTACACCGGTTCCCAAAAACAAAACCTTCTCAGAGAAGTGGCAGGAAATCCTGGGGTTTTTTGTGCTATGTTTTTTATCAATGTCAAGTCAACACAATGTCCAATTCCTAATAATATATTTTTTAAATTTTGTTTTATCAATATACAATATACACAATAACAAGTTATTTCCACATATTGTACTTAATATATTGATTTACTTTAAAGTTGTTATTTATGACATACGTATTTAAAACTTTTTTTGTTAATTTCATATCTGATTGTGGCAATATATGAATTTTTAGAGATGTGATTGTAAAATTGCATTTTCTCAAAAGAGACTATCTAAATGAAGCAATTGATAATTTTTAGTAATTAGTGTAGAACAGTTTTCGACTCTTCTATTACAGTGACTTGTAATTGACGTAGTGAAGTATTAAAAACACTGACATACGAGTGCAATAGCGAGTATTTTTCATGCACACTGCCTGCCCCGCTGAACGCTCTTTACGGACGCGACTTATCCTAATAGAAAGTAATCCGAGAATACCTCGTGATATCAGCGATGCGATTGTCGCATGTTCGGATAAATAAATTTAAAAATAAATAAACGAAAATGTATTTCTTTTTATCACAAAACCACAATGCCTTAACGGTTCGTTAATAGCCAATGAAACAGGCTGTAGGGCCCGACTACCTACTGGTAATTAAAACCTAAGTTATACTAACATAAGTTACTACGCGACGAGAACAAGAAACGCTGCTGATTAAAATGAAACAAAACTCTGTTGTTTATCGCGCCTCTGTCTTCGCCAGTCGCTAAAATCGGACACACTTTTGCATGGGTGCATGGAAACACAAAGTTATTGTTACCGTCAAATACAAAATATTCTATTTCGAGAAAAGGTGTTCGAGCTGCATATTTATCTTTGTGAACTCATGCGATGCGTACATACAATAGCGTCAGTCGGCTGCTTGAGTTATACATTATACATGTTATACAAAATTTATTTTGAATAAAGTTGATTTGTAAGTACTAATGTGTGTTCATGGAACGATGTTCGAGTTCGAACGAACCAAGCGAGTATCTAAAGTATAAACGTTGCATAACGAGAGCGTGCTCGATATGCACGCAAAATGTCTGCCTTAATACTTCAGCTAAATGTTATGTGTGTAGATGTCAGCTTTCTTATGTTTGGTGTGAATTTGCTGCTCTTAATCTTTATTAAATTATGATATTAAATTTATGAATTCGAGTAATAAATGTTAAAAATTAAATCCCACATTAAACCAAAATGTGAAAAGGATACCAAGCTCCTTAGCAGTTACATGATAGCTATAACAATGTCCAACGTTGAGGCGTTTTATATACATTAATTGCGCTTTAACAAACATTCAGAGTTTGGTACACTTGGTTCTGGATTCGAACCAATTGTCTGCGCCGCCAAGATCAGGCATTCAGCCACTACACTACCAAGCCGAAGCTGAGTTACACAGTTGGTCACGGTCCTTCTCTCGTTTTTGAGAGAGTTTAATGTTCGCCGTAAATAAATTTGTTTCAGATAAAAACATTTATGGCGATGCTATAATGGTTTTGTTTTAGAAGCCGATGATCAGTTCGTGTTTTCAACATCGAGGTTCGGAAAGCCAGTGATACAATGTGGAAGGTATCGTTTCAATAAACGCAGCGACAGTAAGGGACCCAGAAGTGGTTGGACTTGCGTAAAGGTCTCCACCGGCTGTAGAGCAACCCTGATTACTATACACGATGAAATAATCAAGGTTAACAATGTGCACAATCATTAATTACTATGCCATAACTCATAATGATGTACTGGTCTATTAACTATTGTACGAGTACCCAAAGAACTACAATTAAATGATCGATGATACCATTTGTATATACGGTTTTTAATCTAACAGTCCTTGAAAAGTAAATTAATTGCGACAATAACTTTATGGTAGCATGATAGACTGGTTAATGGGAATATTAATATTGTTAATAGAATTGCTAGTATTAAAAACGTGTCTTTATAATCTGTTGGGCACTTATTCTAAAAATGGTACATATTTAAGTCGATCTTATGAATAACCGTTTTATAGAACCTTATAATATACATTATTCAACTACTTAGGCACTTAAGATGCTTCAATAAGTGTGTGGTAAAATTATTAGCAAAATCCCATAGATATCGATTACAAAACCAGGAGGTCTTGAGTACAATGTCGGACGATAAAATGCTTTACTGCTTGTAATTATTTGGGCTCTTACCCGCTAAACCAAAAGACAATTTTCATTAAACACTTTCACTTAATGTTTAAATATAACATGTAGCATAAATAAATCTTTCTGATTATTAAATTTATTCACTTATAAATTAAAATATAAGTAAGATGTTGCAGTTGCAAATGTTTGTAGCACGAAAGAGTCGACTAGACCGGGGAAAGACCACGCTCTCACAAAATACCAGCGTAAAATAGCAGTTTGATACTGCTGTATGGTGAGTGTAGAGATCCGGAGACCCTTTTCTACTGGAAACGAGGCATTCCATCTTAGTCCTCAGGGGTGACAACACATCTGCATTTTGATTCTTAATGAAGGATAAATGTATTCTTAATCGAGGAAAATAGATGTCTATGGGCGACAGGATCCAATAGATGGTCAGTCAGAGTCTCTTTCCCGGTCAAAACTATTTTTGACCGAAGCCTGTTAAAGCTATTTTGACTGCTTTAGTGGGAATTTCGTCGATTTCTTTGAAAAAGTAATACGAGTTTATGGAGTTTGGCCGTTAACAAAATGCTTTTGATTGCAGGCTTTGGTCAATACTACTCTTAACCGATAGTTTTCAGTCAAAATTTCTATTAACCAATATTTTATTCGATCAAAACTACTTTTGACCGGAAAAGCATTTTTACTGTAACACATATTATAAACTCGTATATATAAAAAATATTTTACACGTGTGTAAACAATATAAATTTAAAGTATGCAGGTATCTACAAAATTCTATTACGATGAAGTGATATCATCCACCATCTTCTTAAGCGACGGTTTCTTCTTTTCTATATTTTAAATCTTTAAAAGCTCTCACATTGTTGTACCACCATATGAGAAAGAGAGCCGAAGCTGTAACTATGACGACAATTGCATGAACTTCAAAGCGAAGTAGTTCAAGTCTTCAATGCTGCCACAGAAGTATTTCGTGAAGTATTTACGGATTTAACTAAGTGAGCGTTGGTTGTGCAACGCAAAGTGGTACCTGAAATGTAGCCGTGAAGTAATTAATTTCAATTGCTGATTTACCGTATTGTAAACTGTATTTCCAGAACCAATATACTTAATGTCAAAGTTTGGGAAGACACTGATGCAAGTAGGAAACTATAGATATTACCGAAGAAGTGACAGCACAGGTCCCAGAGGGAGCTGGGTGTGTACCAAGGCTCGCTCCCGTGGCTGTCCTGCAAGGCTTGTTACATATGACGATGGAAAATATAACTTTTTGAAATATGAACACAACCATGATTAATGTAAATGAAAGTTTCTTTGATATTTATTATCGTTATAAATCTAAATATAAGCACTTTAAGCTGATTTAACAGCATACCAAGCTGTTAAAGTCACGTTTCAAAAATTGGCCACAAAAACAAGTTATGTATTGATTTTCGGATCGGTTAAGGGTCAGTTCACACCAAGAAGTGACGCGACGCGACACGGCTCGCACGTTTTAGATATATAGATAGTGATACAAGTTATAACTTTATTTACTATACAAAAAGATACACATTTTATCGAGATAATGAGAAGATACTCCGCGCCGCGCCTGGATCTGCCTTACGGCGTAGCTCAACGCATCATGATGCAGCGGTGCTTCGTCGGTTAGCGCAATTTGCAGGAGCAGGAGCGGCGCGGCGTGAAGCCTTCGCGGCGACTTGTCTCTATCAATTTCGCGCTGCCAGCGACTTTACAACGCACCTCGCGATGTCCCGTTGCGTCTCGCTGCGTCGTGCTTCGCGGTACGGAACCACTGTGTGAACTGACCCTAAGCCCAGGTAAATCAAGCAAATTTGCCTGGGCTTAGGGTCGGCACTTTAATTTATTTAACTTTTATTCTATTTTACTTACGGGGATTATAACACGGCGTTTAATGAAAAACCTAACTATATTGTATTTAGTAAAAAATCTATCAATAAAACAGTTTTATTTATTTTATCCGTAATATTGTAATTCTCTAATCGTCCTGCTTATGTTTAAAATAATTCCAATAAGCAGTCTAAATTACTAAAAGAATTCTTTCACCGTTTAATAAATTATTATTTTTATTACATGTTTCATAGGTATGAAATTAAGGTTTGAGAAGACGCGTTACGGCAATCCGGTGATGGTGCTGGGCAACTATCGTTACAACAGATGGAGCTACAGTAAGGGCCACCACACCCGCTGGACCTGCGTCAAGAACCAGAATGGATGCCGTGCCACCATTACTACTTACGACAACGTTATTATTAAGGCGAAGAACTTTCATACTCATGCGTGATTCCTCTGCAACTATTTAATTAAGAAATCTCCTAGGTCTTAAGATGGTTTGCCATGGAATTTACATCTGGATTTTATACAGTATGACTTTAATACCTTGGTTAATTCAGATTGATTTAAACAACAACTAAGTTTTGTGGATGATTATTTTATTAAAGTTATACCTATATTATATACCAATATACCTATATTGGTATATATAGTTAATTTCGACAGTATTACTATTGCTAACTTAAATGTATGAGTAATAATAGTTTATTTATTCGATATCTAGATGTTTTAGATCTTATTACCTATACAATAAATAGCGAAACAAATTATGTGCAACATGAATAGACAGAGGAAGACGTTTTAGTCTTTAAAGTATTGATTGGTATTGTTTTGATATTTTTTTTAAATGATATAAATAGCCAAAAATACATAAAGTGCCATTATCATCATTATAAACTTTACAGTATATCAAAAGTACACTGCTGAATATGGGGGCTATGTTTATTCCAATTAAAAAATTAGGCCAAGTGAAATCTATGCCCCAAAGATTTAGCTTGGCAAGCAGGTTGGCAATCACAACATTTTATACGTGGTAGAGCCATGCTGCAGTTATATTAGTAGTATAGTTGTAGCATGAATGGGTCGGCTCGACCGGGAAAGGACCACGCTCTCACAGAATACCAGCGTCAAATAGCGGCTTAATGCTGCTGTGTTTCGTATGGTAAGTGTAGAGAACTGGAGACCCTTTTCACTGGAAACGAGGCATTCCATCATAGTCCTCACGGGTGACAACGCATCTGCATTTTGATTCGTAATCGAAGATAGATGTAGATGTCTATGGGCCACAGCAACCACTTACCATCAGGTGGGCTGTGTGCTCGTTTGTCAGCCTATCCTAATAAAAATCAGTTATTTGGTTACCAGGAAGATACTGCTGTCCACCTCCTGATTTATTTATCCATACACTCATGGTTTGGAATATAGTAATGAATTGTGTGTGAACTCCGCTACCACACGGCGTACACATAGAATTTAATACAATAATAATAAAGCTGAATCTGCAGTAATTTAAAGGCTAGCAAAACTAAAATAATTTCGTTGAAAGTTTAATAATAAATATAATGTAGCCACTACCAGGTTTTCGTATTATGTTCTCAAATTGACATTTACAATCTTTTACAATTACAATCCACGAATTTATCTGCCGCCAGAATGGTGCCATTTAGGAATGAGGTGAAATATTTGACAGATTTTATAGCGGGGCAAGTTAATTTGTTAGAAAAGTTTAGAAGTTAAGGTTTCTGTCTAAAATATTAGGTATATTTCATATTAATTAAGTTAAAAATGGACAAATCAAACTACAAATATTCCGAAAAGTAGAAGAATTAAGTTAATAATATATAAAAAAAATAAAGAATTCAGTATTAAGGCATTGTTTCGTGTATATACGTTATACGTACACAAGAAATAAATAAAAAAAACTTGTTATTAAATCGCAAATTTTCAATGATGGTGATGACACTATGTAACGACCTGCCTGACAAATAAGTTCACCTTAATTTCAACTTGCAACATCTGGTATGTCTTCATTACAATTAACTTACTTCCGGTGGAGGTTGAACTCTAATTGCGTAATGTAAGAAAACGAGTTTACGCTCAGAGATATTATTTCATTATCATCACTCATCAGTCACGGTAGAAGGATTAGTCCAGTCTTCCTTAGTGAAGATCGCAGATTATCTAAGGTACTCAATGACAAACTATTGACTAACGAGTAGTTTACCTGATTGTGAATGTCTACTGCAGCATATGTACTACACTTGCTACCAATTTCAATCAAAGTGGGCTACAGATGGGTTGTCACTTACATGTATTGACTACAAATCGAGACACTGTAGAAGGCGGTACCAAAGCAGATGGAATTCTTAGCAGACTATGAACTTTACCGTCTTGTAGATATATATGTAGATTCAGAATATTCCCCAAGCGAGTCACTTGGCTTTAAAAATCATTTATAACGTAAATAAGGTACCTGACATTTAAAAATCCCGGCACATTTGCCTCTTGAACCGCTAGGAAAGAAAGTTTTACATATAGTTAACCTCAGTAGTAAAAGTGAAGTGTCACAGTGTATACATGTGTGATGAAGATGTATGCTTGTATTTCAGCACCAAGCGCTGCAGGTCTCGCAGCATTTTGCTGAGTTGGATATCTAATTTTCAATTATATTTCATTCAATACAGCCTATAAATGTCCACTGCTGTTCCAATTGGCCTCACCATGGATTGATTCACAAGCTTAGCAGGCGCGGGTTGGCAACCGCAGTTTTATATTATTAGGAAGACGGCCATCTCCCGGTTTGAGTCCTCTTTCGCCTCTTACGATACTAGTGGGACGATATGGGCTTGTGGATAATCTTACACATATACAGTTACGGACGAATTTTTTTTCATGTTTATGTTTATTAGTTCTTATTACCTTTTCTTTTTGTATAAATCGTTTACAATCATTGTCTGTAAAGTATACTAGCTAATTTTTTTTACCGTCTAGAAAAACTAGGGTGTAACAGGTGAACGGATTAAAATGGCAGATCAATTTCATAATATGTTAATGTAAAATTAAAAAAATGTAAAATATCAGTGACATAGGCTTCTATTCCATTCACCTGTTGCACCCTATTTTTTCCAGACGGTAAAAAAAATCACCAGTGTAATCCTTTAGTTTTCAAAGTGTGTCAGCTTTGTTTAAGGCCAAATAGAAACTAGGCATAGCTAACTAATAAATAAAAACTACTAAATACATGTTGTTATTAATGTGGAACTCTAAATTAAACGCATTTTTATTATAAATTATTATATCAGTGATAAACTTTTTTATCAACGCATGTATAAATCTTATTCTCTAAACGTAGGTATTCGATGTGCAATTAGTCAGATAACATTTAATTAATAAGATTAAATATTTAGAATTGTGATATATCGGCTTTTATGCATTTAAAATAGTTTAAATAGTCTGCTTCAGCCACCGTTTAACAGCAGCTAGTATTAATTTAATTTACGAATATACTATATAAATATTTATGTGAATAAAATTTTTATTTTTATTCTTGTCTTTTTTTGTCTCAAGGAAAGAATCACAAGCATTGTTTCATACATTAAGATAAAATTAAACTTTTTTGTTTTTTGATGATTGTTTAGTTGTTGCTTTAAAGAATATATTATATAATATTTCTTTTAGATTCTCAACCGATATTCACGACGTCGCGTTTCGGTAAGCCTGCTATACAAATGGGTATTTACCGGTTTAATAAATGGAGTGGAAGTAAGGGGCCCCGGGCGCGCTGGGTATGTGTGAAGGCCTGCTATGGCTGTCGGGCTGTCATTATCACGCTGGATGATGAAATAATCAAGTTCTCTCGAGAGCACAACCATTGAGTTGCCAGTATAATTTGTCTGTAACTTTCTCAACGAACATTGTCTGTCTAATTTGTTACTTTGTTTGATGTAAACTGTACGAATTGTAAGACATTGTTAATAATAGTTTTATTTGAAACAAAACGCGATGAAAGTAAATATTTTGGTTTGTCTAAAAATATTATTTCAAATTCGCCCTATCTAAATATGATTTTATTCTTGTCATATCATATGTGTTTCGCGTGGTATAGTAGAGAGACGGAGATTATTTTAACTAGAAACAAGGGATTTCATCTTAGTCTTCAAGGGTGCAAAGCGTTTACATTTTGGTTCTTAATCGAGGATAGATGTTAATGTCTATGGAACATAGCATCCACTTACCATCAGATAAACTGTGTGCTTGCTTTTTACCCTTAATATATATAAAATGTGCCACTTACGTCATAAATATGAAATCCTGAAAATATTCTAATGTTGCATACGGATGTGATAGATTTAACCGTAATTTTTTTGTCAAATTCGCGTAATTTTTAAACTTTCAAACTGTTTTTTTTGTCCGCTTTAGTCTTACCTACATACTAAATGACACCGTTCAATGAATAAGGCAAATTACACAATGATGTATTTAACAAATTAGGTGATTATTTATTTTAGGGAAGAGGCCATTAACCGCCGCGGAACGACAACGACGATACAGAGAACGTTTAAAATTGGTTAATCCGGAGAAATGGGAAGAAATGCGCAAAAAGAATTTGTTGAGAACTAAAATGAAGTATCGACCTGTAAATCAACTTAACGAAGTTGAAAAAACTATTAAACGAAGGGAATGGAGAAGATTTAAACGAAATATTCGTGTTGCTAGATGTGAAGATCAAAGAAAACGCAAAACACGGGAAGAGTAGAAAAATGTGTACCCAAAATTACACAGTTAAATAAAATAAATAAAAGTTAATTAATTATTAAAAAATATAGCTTTTATAACGACAGCGACAGAAAATTGCAAATCTAATTCTATAATTTAATAGAAATGTGGAAAAGACAGTTTCGAGATTAGCTCATAATAAATGTAGCACATTAAATGGCGGTCTAGTTTTATAAAGGCGTTTTACAATAATGTATTGTTGTACGTCCAGTTGCTATTTGTGTATAAAATTAAGAACCTATATGTCGATGGGGTGGCAAACGTTACGTTTGAGTTGCTGCATGTAATCTCGCTGTGTCTCAATCGCCAAATGTACGTTACGTTTACTTGTTTCAAAAATAGTGGAAACGTCTTTGAAATTCAAATAACTTTTCGTTGTTGTTTTTTTCTTTCACAAGCACTGAGGGTGTCTTTTCTTTTCTTAAACTTTTTCAATATGTTCAGAAGTTTGTGTTTGTGTTTATTCCAAGTTGATTATTGAAATAAATTTTATAAAGAAGCTATATTTTTTTTTCAGACTAAGGTACCGATATTTTATATAATAATCTTTTAAAAAACTGCCTTAAAAATAAAAGTGTTAGCTTGCAGATTTTTAAGGCCGGCAAATGACCACACAGACCACCTGATGGTAGATGGATGCTGCGGCCCATAGACATCTAAATTTTTGTATACCCGTGTGTGTAATTAAATATTATTTGATTGTTATTATTAGCCATAAATACTTACCGTCAAAATAGGAATAACGTCAAAACCTCTAACAAGTTTTACAAAATACATCGCATTAGTAATCTTGCATCATAATAAGCGTAAATAAAATGAGAACATTATAAATGTGATCGAAGTGAGTTAAATACGAATAATTAAGGACAAATCAAAAACTACTGGTCAGATCTTGATCAAATTTATAAAGCCAGCTTTCAAATAAAAAAAAGAATCATCATAATCGGTTCATGTAGAAAAAAGTTACTCTCGAATTGGGAACCTTCTCCCTTTTTGAAGCTGGTTGAAAAATAAAGATCTAGCATAGATTTTTATTTGATTAGGAGAAGGATACTAAACCGAGTTCAATACAAATCCCGAGAAAAATTTGTACCGTTAATGAGTAGGTACCGTTAAAGTTTTGTACTGCAGAGGCTGTAGTTATAAAGTTTAGGGACCTGAGCTGTTTCTGTCAGCGCGGCTCTTCACCCTGGAACTCTCCTAGCATTGCTCTGTATCTGTTTATGAAGTTTTATTACTTAGCTTTTTTTTTAATTAACCCGGACAGAGAAACAAACATTAAAAAAATTGGTTATTCATGTCTTAATATTGAAATTAAATGAAATAAAATTAAACGAATGTAACGAATGAAACTAATGAAAAGAATGAAACGAACGAAACGAATGATACGAATGAAATGAAAGATTTTGTTCAATATAGATTATTGTATAATACTTTTGAAAGTCATTTTTTTATTTACCACTGGTTCAGAAGAAAAACCTCTGTACTGGGAAGAACTAGCAAGATTTTTTTACACATATTTCAATTTAAAATAAGTTAATAATAAATTAATTAATACATTTACATTTAAAACATAAACACTCACGCCTGTCACCCAGAGGGGTAGGCAGAGAATACATACTTCTATTTGGCACGATCCTAATTCCTGACACACCTCTTTGGCCTCCTCCACATCCATATACCTACGCATACATGCTCGTCGGTTAAAGATACTCCTAATTTGGCCCATTTTCAATATATGTATTGCCAATTTAGTCGATAAACTTGTGACGATAAACGATGACGTCGATAAACCGAGCAATAAGTGTTTATGTATGTATTTAAATCAATTAATAAAAATTTATAAGTAATAAAAAAATTAATAGCGTGTAAAAATCCCCATTAGCTTAGTTATTTCGATATTATAGACAGAAACTTTAATTTTATTTATACGTATAGATTTTAAAAACTGTCTAGTGAACAGTCCAATAACTGCCGACGGAGAAGTATTGTCCATTGGGGTAAGATCGGTGATGGGGTAAGAACGTAAAATTCAAATTTCCGGTGAATTATGCTATATTTTTGAAAGCTAGCAATATGGTACAAGACTCCATTTTATTCTGCCCCGACACCAAGTTTCAGCAAGTCGCTCCGCAAAGTAGGGCGTGTGTTGCGCAGTATTTTATAAAACAAGGTAATTTTTGTAATTTTTTCGTCCGTCCGGTCTTTCCCTATCACTTTTATTTGAGATTTTTAGCGACGTCCGGTCTTATTCCTTGATGGCCAATTAGCTAAATTACGTGTTATACTAATTAACGATTTGCGGCATGTTTCAGAAATCCGACGTATACGGATGTCAAGAAAATAAAGTTTTTGCCCGACTCTTTTAACTAGTCGAAAATCGTCCGGTATTATCCCAACGCACCTTATTATTTATGGAGCTCTAGAATCCGGAAAATAAACACGAAACAAATAAAAAATACTAAAATTTATTTTATTCTTTACACCACAAATGATAGCACGTCTTACGTTAAAACAATTGCTTAGGAAATATAGTCTCTAAAATAATTTAATTTGCAGGAACACCGACATTTACCTTGTCCCGTACAGGGCGACCAGTTCTTGTATTAGGTTCCCACCGTTACAACAAATCAACAGCCAGCAGGGGCAGGCGCGTTCGTTGGATCTGCTACAAAACCTCATCTGGTTGCAGGGCCAAGATTTTCACTTTCGACAATGTTATTATCAAACGCTTCTTAAAGCATACGCATTAAAGTTTCTACGTTCATTTTCTTTTTTTTTATGACGTCTGCCCCCGTATCGTAACAGGAGAAAAATCAATGTTTATATCTTGTTAAAAAATGGGATTTTAAAAGGTTTCTCCAACTCGCACCATGATTTCCACTTTCCAGAGGCAGTCTTCTTGACATCGCGGTTCGGAAACCCCGTTATTCAAATAGGAAACTATAGATTTAGCAAATGGAGCGGCAGCACAGGAGCGAAAGCTCGTTGGATTTGTATCAAGGACCATAAGGGGTGCCGAGCGAAGCTTTGGACCTACGATGAAGTCATTATCAAGTATCACGATAACCACAACCATTAAACGTAAATTTTCATGTATAGAACTTTTGGATTAATTTAAATATTGAGCAAATACGTGGACTTTTTGAGACATTCTTTTTTTTATTAAAACACTTTACTTCCACACTATGATTTTCTACTGTATCGTGGGGGCAGTTTACAAACATAAATTTCACTAGGATGAACATCCAGACCCGTAACAATTACTTTTAGGTCATACAAATACTTGTTCCGTGCATAGATTATAGTAATACAACAAATGGCGTGCACCACCATGCGTCTAGCACGTATGGCCCAGTCAGAAGCTATAACGTACTCAGAAATCTTGACGGGATTCCTTACGACTATTTTGAGAAGCCCTGTGCTACTGCACGGCATACCTAAGGACACCGTGGCAAAGATACATGCACATTATTTGCGATACGGTACAAAGAATTTTTGTAGAATTATTTTAATCAATCGTTGTTCTCCTAATCAATCGAATTCATAATCTGATGATAATAAAATACGCCAAAAACAATGTTTGTGTTTGGTTATGTAAAATGAGATAATTTAATTACGTCATTTTGGTAATGGCTATTAATATTCATTAAAGTAACATTTTTAGAATAATTTTATTTATTTTTTCTTTAATGTCATAGGATGTTATTAGGATAATATTTTATTTGAGAAAAAAAATACAGGACAATATATAATGTCATTCTTGAAGAAAATATATATTTTTTTTACAAAACATCGATTGAAAAACAGCCGCCCTGGTACTTTATATATTGAATAAATAACCTTTCCTTAGTGTAGGGTACTCATTTAAGAAAGGGTTGAAGCTTAAGATTACAAAGACATGTAATAAATAAAATGTGCATATATTTATTTAAAGATATATTTCTTTAAAAAAATAACGGTGTTTTCAGAGCCAGTCTTCACTTTTTCTCAGCTCGGCCGTCCGTCTATTTTATTCAAAGGCAATAGATATAATAGGAAATATTGCAGTATTGAAAATCGTAAGATACGGTGGGCATGTGTTAAATCTTATAAAGGATGCCGAGCCAAACTCACCACCGCGGACAACAAAATAACTTCGCATTTCAACGTGCACAATCACTAAGGTATTATTTCGAAAGTAAATCTTATATTTAAAAAAAAAGCTAGTCATGCGCTTCTGTTGTTGTTGCGAGAATTTGTTTTATTCGTCGCGATTGGCAAGATTGACGATCGCAGAAGGAAAGGCCTCGTCATTATTGATACTGCTCCCCATCGCTGGTCTGCAAAGTGTGGCGGAGAGGGATAGTAACCGCCGGCTGCGGTTTGCAACGATCGGCCCACTGATTATATCTAAAAAATCGAATGTTTAATTCAACATTGCCGAAACGATGTTATTGATATTGAAAATACTATTAACGACGCGATGATACTGTAGACAAGAATAGCAGAGATTATACCCAATTATTTCTTTCTAAATTGCCATGAGTTGATTGCATGTTGTTGCTTCTTCTGCTTGCCGAACGTCTGGCTTTTTTCAAAAGCAGGAGTGACGGTCACCCAGACCAGAAATGGATTCCATGGCAAGAGGCCAAACAAATTACAATTTTTAGGGTCGATTAATAAATACTTAATAGTGGCATATGTAGTTTTATTTAATAAATACAATTTGATTCCAAATGTGCTTAATTATTTCTTTTAAGTAATAAAATATCGATATATCTATAGATAAAATTGTAAAATGTATTCGATAATCGATATCTGCTTTGTGTTGGTAAATATTATATCGGTATTTTTATCTATATTTATATCACTTTAAACCCATAGAAGAAGTGGGTGAATTATTTTTATGCAAAAATTTTTGGAAGATACTGAAAAGTCCGCTATTAGAGCAGCGTGGGGCCAGCGTCTCTTCCCCAGTTCCGAAATATCTCTTAGGAATGACAGAGGCCTGAACCCGGCCGTGGGGTTGTATGTAAGTAAGCTAATTTACTTTTTTTATACAAAAACCAAAGTACTCGTAGAGCACCATTACATGTTTTTATTGAAATATTTTAAGGTTTTTTTATTTTTGTTCTAAGACAGGTGACGGAATGGTGTTTACTGACGTATAACAGACGTGGTTCCATGTAGTATATGCACTCTTTGACTTTTTGTTAAACTACTAAGAAGATTTTAAAACATTTGGAACGTAACATTTGGTACTTGACCTCAAATAACGTCTATAATTGGGAATGAAAAATATTTAAAAAAAATAGCTTAGTATCAGTTAATATTTTGATTCAAACTAGACATCAATAGTCGTCATTACAGGCTGTGCCGCAATATGTCTCGTCGGCTATACTCAGTTTCATTCTGTATATTTATCGTATATAGTAAAGACTTTGTTAACGGCTACATTATTTTTCATAGGATCGGTGTTTCGCTCTACACTGATAAGGAAACTAATTAGTTTTCAATGTCAATTAGTTGGTCTTTCTTGTGTAATAAATCCCTTTTGGAATAAATTTTCAGTTTCTATAGGTAGTAGTCTATCTGATGATGAGTGTTGCCATATCTTTCTTCAAAAAGCAACCGAACAATTTTTAGCCCTGAACCCTTACATGGAAGGTCTCCTGTTTTTTACTGTTACTGTAGGAAACTATAGCATTATGTTTATGTTTTACGCTGGTCTATGTGATAGCAGATCATACGAAGATATCACATAGGACATGGATGTAAAAAAGCGGTTGTCGGATTTAAAATTATCCATGAGCGGAAAAAACAACGAATATTCTATATTTTTGTCGTAATTATTTATATTTAATTTTGCTACTGTGCTTTCAGGACCATTCTTTACTTTTTCCAAACTCGGTCGACCGGCGATTGTATACAAAGGCAATAGATACAATAAGAAATACTTGACCAGTGAATGTAGGAAGACCTGCTGGGCGTGTGTTAAGTCGTACTTCGGGTGCCGAGCCAAACTAACCACCATGGATGACAAAATTGTTTCGCATTTTGATGTGCACAATCACTGAAGTGATGTTTAACTATGAACAAAAATTCTATTTATGATTACCACCTATAAATGGTATATTTGACTTTAAAGGTCTTTTTATTTATATTTGAACCGTAGACAGAGAAACCTATAGACAAATTGACGCCTTCTTTCGCATTCGCACACGAAAAAGATAGATTTATGCATAGGTCTTGCATAGAAATGAGACTGAGCGGTGTGATTGTTTGTCCCTTTCTCCGTGCCGGTTTTTTGTTTAGCAAACTACACTTTGCTAAACAACTTTGACTTTCTAAGGAGTTTACAAAATGGTTTAAGTGAGAAAGAAAGTGTTTTGTGAGCTTAAGATTGGTGTTGTTAAGTTCAGTTCTTAGAACAATTAAAATTTTTATCTAAATATGTTTAAAAGTCATAAAGATTATTGGATAACCTAAAACTACGTTATCGTTCTTTTTCACTCGAGGCCACGCTAATCATTAGTCTATAGGTTTCTCTGTCTACGATTTGAACACATTTTGTGACGTATATTTCATCGTTTAATAAAAATATATCGTTGACATCTGTCGAGTTTGTAGCAATCACGGAATTACCATGCGTAAGCACTATGAACTGACAACTTTGACGCAATGGCTAAAAAGTAAAATTGTAAAATCATTGAAACAGAATTCGAGAAGATCTCAGAAAAGATATGTAATTTCTCTGTAAAACAACAAGGTTAAATTGCAGCTATTATTTGTCGCACAGTTGTGCACAATTCTTTTATTTCTGAGAGGGAATTTCTGTGATTATAAAAAAAAGTTTGATGTTGAAGGTGTACGTTCGCCCAGGATTATTGTTTCTTGATTGCTCAGAACAACTATTGTATACAGTTATATTTTATTTAAATAATGATTTCTGAACAACACATTTAAGATTATAAATATGTTTTATTTTACCTTAGATATACATACCGAAAGCGAAAATTAATGAGTTTTCATTTACTCGTAGTATGTTTATAAGTCTAGGGTTAAGAAGTTACTACAGTGCTGGTTAATGAAAAAACCTCGTGTAAAAATATTCTAAAAGAAAATTTGTCTGTTACTATTGTGAGTGAAACCACAGAGTATATGGTCAAACATCAATTAGTTGCTAAAATTTTGGTACGTACAGGCAGCTTCTCAGTTTTGTAACAAGCTGATTTGTGTGTGTGTGTGTGTGTTTTTACCGTATAGTATAGGAGATTTGTAAATATTGCAGGGCCCAAGTTTACGACCTCTCGATACGGTAGACCCGTAATACTGTTGAACGGGCATCGGTTTAATATAAAGGCAACGTCGTCGAGAACTCATCACGCGCGCTGGGTGTGCGTTAAGGAACCTAACGGATGCAAAGCGAAACTTGTTACTTTGGACAATGAAATAATATTTTGCTATAACGAGCATAATCATTAATACTAAATATATTAATAAATCATAAAGAAATCTCATTTCTTTTTACACGACATATGACCCTCTATGTTTCATAAACTTATGTACGCTCTGACAGCGCGCGACATGTTATACTCCCGTTCGCTCGGGACCTTAATGGCGGGAATATTTGTAAGTTAGAAAATTTTTTGCTATATTGCAAATTTTGGTTTATTTTCACTTTGAGGCAATATTTATGGATAAAACTTACAGGATTTCTTGTTGAATGTATAAACTATCGAATAAAATTATTTTTGGTTGCTAGAAATTGTAATAAAATACATAAATTACCCTGTATAGCATAGTAGTAGTATATACTTCAATTTTAGTGACAAAATTACTACTAATTTGAATTCTACATTTTTGTTTTTGTAGAAATTTATATGAAAATGTTTGGAAATATGTATATTTTTATGTTTTATGCGTTTCTATTCGTTACTCATGCCAAAATATTAAAATATAAAAAAAATAATAATATTTTATCTGTATGACATTTCGAACAATATTTCAAAAATAGTTTTGTGTGAATTTGAAATAAATACAACGTCAAGTTATTTGAAATATGTAAGAAAACTATTTTTACTTACATTTTACACTAAAAATAAATGAGAATTTGAAAAATAACACATTTATGACCCAACCGCCAAAATGGGCCTTCCGGATTTTGAAGTACTTTTGGCAATTTACTTTTCACTTTTTCTACCACAAATTATATATCTACGTGTTTACTACATTACAAGGAATATAAAAAAGCATAATACTTTCGTTTTTAGTCCAGACACAAATATAAAATTCTATAAAAAAGACGGAGCACCTTCATCAAAGCGACACGTGGAACGCCGAAAGTTCAGAGTGATTTCTTTTTTTTTTCTAAGAAACATTGCCAGGTTATGGTTTAAAATAAAAGAGCATATCTTTGTCTTTGATACTATTATCTATTGCATAGTGTCTTTGGTTTTGTTTAAAACGAAAAAATAGTTTAAAAAAAAGTTTTCATAGGGCAGTAATTCTGATCTAATTAGTGCTCTTTTGGAGCGGACGTAAGGTAGGTATTGTACGATCTAAAGTGCGCATCTCTTGAAGCAACAGGTTAACCTAACAGTATCTACCCGTATCCAGTGATAATGAAAGGAAAATGATACGCGCGGCACCCAGTAATAATACCAGAATCCGCGCTTCCCTCTGTACTGTTCATTGAAGTAATATGTACAGTGTACACGTACTAGAAATGACGACGATAATTCGACGTTTGCATCAAGCGTTGGATCCCATGCGTGGTAACTTGCCCGTCTTGTCCAGTTTGCGCCATGAAGTGTTACTCTGTGACTACTTCCACGCGCCCCGTATTGACGGTGTCTTTCTAGTACATCATAGAACATATTACTTCGGAGATACTCTATTGGCTAAAAAACAAATTTGTTCATTACTCCCTCATTACAGTCTACCAGTCTACAGATAAACATAAGCCTCACGCATAGGTTAATAGATAGCTGCCACGCATAGAAAGACGGGTCAGCAAACGCAGTTTTTTATAATTTTGAGTTGTCATCAAGTTCCATACTGCTTGCTGCTCATCCTTGTTTCCGGTTCCTTTTGTTGTCTCATCATTACATGGCGACCCGGCTAGACGCTTGCATTGACGCAGCGCATCGCCGAGGCCTGCATGTGTTAAATAAAAAATTACGTTACGAAAAAATTACGTTACAAAAAAATGAATGAATTCATCTAGTGGATCCGGATATGACTAAAAATCACTGAAGACGAAAACCGAACGTGAAAAAAGGCCCCAATATTACATATTATTAAAGAATACATGCTAATAAATATTAAGTGTTGAAGGTTTTTGTTCATAAAAGCAATGAAGATGTTAAGCCTAAAATTATTCCATGAAACATAAGTTAGAGAGAAAATTAATGACGTGAATGTACGAAAAAAGGAGAAATTGTAGTTCAGCGAGCATAAGCTGATAAGAAGAATAGGAAAACGGAGCCGAAAAGAACAAAGAAAAAAATAGAGGTAACAATACACCAGTGTGGTATTTTTGTAAATAACTATTTTAATATTTTTTAGAAATTTTAATTTCTTTTCATCAAATAAAAAAATGGTTAAGCATGTAATATATATTAAATATTACATATTATGATTTAAATATCAGCTGAAAATAGTCATCAGATAGGCAAGTATGTAACGATTTTTATTCTCTATATTTTGATATGTCTCACAAAAAGTTATAATGCTATGTTATAAATTAATTATTGTTTTTTTTTATTAAGCCATATGTGTCATGTTTATATTAAGTCACAACACAATTTTATATTCACTTTTATTCAGTTGTTGTTTTATATTATTTTATTAATGTGTCCTGCAAAAACAGAATGAAATATTATGATATACGTATTACATTTATACTTACTTAAATCACTATGGTTTATCATCAATTAATTTATCTTATTTTCTAGTTAAAATAGTACTTCATCATGATATATTTCATTGTTTTTTTTAATTTTATATTATTTAAATCCATGACAATTTTGGAAAGGGTTATAAACAATTCGCTATTATTGTAAGATTTTTTTTCTTTTCTAAAGGCAAAAAACCTTAACGCTGTATAATAATCTACTTAAAAATTAAAATTGTTCTTTTAATTGTTTAAATAAATAAATGTTGTGTTATTTAAACTTGCTAACTATTAAAACGATTTTTAATAATTTTCTATATATACGATTTAATCAACATCATATTTCTAACAATCTTAATTTTTTATAAAGCTAATTCGTTTTGCGATATATGTAAAAGTAATATAACTATTAACGATATAACTATCCAAATTTCTATGTAAATTAAAATATATTTAAAACTATCATTTATTGTACATACAATTTATTTGTATTTATATAACAACAACAATAATAAGTTCATTATTTAGATTTCTGTGACAACGCATATTATCATACAACTAAAGGTAGGTTTTGGAATTCAAAACAAAGGTGTCACAAATCGCTTGCGATGCTGGGAATGAAATTTGTATTTCGATCTGTCTGTTATTATGTAAAATGATAATGATAACGTTGCTTTATATTGACTTCTTTCATGTATATAATCAAAGACATCTTTGTTCTTTATCAATATTTTATTTTCGGTTTTATAATGATTGAACTTTTAAATCTAAGCTGTAGAGTTTTTTACTTCATGATTTTCTGGGAAATAGGAGAGTTTTAATATGTAACTTATTTGTGTAGATTATGAAAATAATTTCTTCGTACATACGACTTTTAAACTCATAATATAGATATGAATAATTTATTTAGATTTTGTTTTGCTCATATTGTGAGCCTCCGAAAATGATGTACATAAAAACTACAAGAGACCATGTAAGAGACTATATTACGTAAATATGTAAAAGACCTATCTATTCCTATATAATTGTAATCTAAAAATTATCAAAGGTTAGCCATATCCACATACAATCAGCCTGGTCAGCTAGGTTTGGAAAACCTTATAACCGATTAATTTATTAAGGTTGTTCGGATGCGATGTGATGCGGCTCGCATGACGCGAGTATTTTTTTTATAGGATAGGGCGACAAACGAGCACACAGTCTGGGGTCACCGGTTCTCTACACTCACCATACGAAACACAGCAGCATTAAGCTACTATTTGACGCTGGTATTCTGTGAGAGCGTGGTCCTTCCCCGTTCGGGCCGACCCATTCGTGCTACAACTGTATTACTAATATAACTTCAACATGGCTCTACCACGTAAAAAATAAATATTCGTATAAATATATAATTTACGACGTATTTTCGACAGTGACAATTTTTTGAAGTAATGAGAAGATGAATAATTCGATGTGAATTTAAAGAAATAATGCTGGCGTCTAAAACTGTCCCCTGTTGCCAAAAATGTAGTAAAAATAATTATCCCATGCCACATAATATAGAGAGACTGCGACGTTCATTTTGTGTTTAGCGTGTGTTTATCGCGATTAACTATCGATAAACTTTACAACGCGCTGTGTCTAGCCACACTGCGCGTTGTAAACAAAACGTAACGTAAACGTACGCGTTGTAAAAAAAAACTTCGCCTTCCCAAAGTTTTATCGCCGAAATTCTATCACGGTGTGTGACCTGAGCATTATATCACAAGAATTTTTAGTTGAATGCAGATTGATATGTTGTCGAATATCTTAAATTGACTCGACTTTGTGATTAACACATAAATTCAATTTACAAATGACATAGTGATAAAATATTACCCCGATGTATCTCATAATTAAGGGTAACGGCTAGGTATTTTATGGAAAATGTTCATAGTGAGTATTAGCTTATTAATGAATGTGTGTATCCTAAAGGTATAACGGTAAAGCAAAGGGCTTTTTCATGCTTTTTCCGTTGCTTGAGCGACAGTTTTCGGGAGAACAATATTTTTATATAAGCGTTCACTAAATCTACGGAATACGTAATCGGGAATAAAAGTTTGTAATTGCATTTTTAAGTGTCATTTATATATAATTTGTTTCAGAGCCAGTCTATACGGTGTCACGTTGCGGAAAACCTGTTATAACAGTTGGGAAATACCGGTTCAATAAATGTTATTCGACGAAGGGACCCCGAGCTCGTTGGGTCTGCGTCAAGATTAACTCGCTCAAATGCCCCGCCACTATCACTACTTACAACGACACTATCATAAATCAAAAACCTCATAATCATTAGCCTCTTGAATCTCCTCCTCCTTTTGATCTCATGTTTCTGAAAAGTGTGCTAAAAGGTCATGATAATAAAATTCACAATTTGTGATATGATTGAGTATGGAAGCGACATTAGCCTAATGGCAGGGCGCGGACCGCGAACTCAAAAAGGTCGTGGTTCGAATCCGCTATTCGTCTACTGGCGTGAACCACTCGTAACACAAGCAATTTAAGCTTACCACGACTGGTTAAGGGTTATATTAGTAATGTTTATACTTTACAGCATTGTTAATATTTTTAACAAAATGATGGATTTTTTTTAACGAATCACTGAGGAATAGATATTAAATTCAATTCCCATGAAATATATTTGTTTTTGAATTTTGAATAAATCCTTTTATTGACCAATGCTGTTCGATTAGCTTCTTAGGATGTTTTTTCTTTTATTTGTGTTCCAGAACCCATGTTCCTGGAGTCCCGGACGGGTAGACCTGTTATACAGATAGGATCTTACAGGTTTAATATGTGGAGTGGCAGTCGGGGTCCTCGAGCTCGATGGATTTGTGTGAAGGTCCACTCCGGTTGTCCCGCCACACTCATCACCCTTGATAACGTCATTGTGAAACAGAAGCCTCACAACCACTGATTAAAGATGTGGTCGACTGAGTAGCGCAATGACTGTGCTGTCACGGGTCGCTATCTGGTCGATTCAATTGGTCTCAATGCAGTTCGTATAAATACTAAGTGGGAGGTTTGGGCGTTGAGCTGATGACACCCTTTTCGAACAGCAAAGATTACGTCGGCGTTGTTCTTCATTTGTACTTGTCTATATTTTTCTAATAATAAATTGTAAGATTTTTTACTGAATTTAAAAAACTTTGTAACAGAGTCAGGCGTTACTTCACTAGAGGAAATCCATGAAAATAAAGATGTTAAAAAGTTGTGTTGTATCATTAGATTCAAACTTAACCAGTGACATGTTATATCATGATTTAGTAAGAAAATGAGAGCAAAACATGAAATTTTCTTTTTGTCTAAAATCTCAAATAGTCAAATTGTGTGATGTGAGTAAGAGAGTGTGATGTGAGAAAATATTTTTATTATCAGATAGTAAGCTAATATTTTGTTATAATGTAAATTTTCACAGATGTTATTTTTTTAACTTCACGTCGCGGAAAACCCATTATGCAAATAGGAGAGCACCGTTACAATAAATATAGCAGGAGTAAAGGCGCCAAAGCTATTTGGGTATGCGTGAAATGGAGTACAAAGGCGTCGTGTCGAGCCACTGTCACTACTGTTGACAATAATATTATTAAAACAAATAATTATCACACACACTAATGTCGTTATTCATAAATTTTAAAATAGGTTTATGGTTATCAATGATTACGAAATCTCCATAAAGAACAATCACAATCACTCATAAAAAAATGTGTAGTAAACATTTTTTAATTTATTAAAGTTATTGTATCAATTCGTATGTTTTAATTACGTTATTCTTACTCGTACATCGACATTTTAACGTTTATTATTTATAAAGCAATACTAAGGCTCGGACTCCACCAAAGTGGAGACGAGACGAGAGGAGAAAAGTGTTTTACAACAGTAGATGTTATACAACCAATAGAATTTCGTTATTCACACATCTCGTCTCCACTCAGCTTCGGTGGATACCACTGAGTGGATATGTATCATATTTGCATGACGTGATCGAAGCGTAGATGTGATCTGTCTGATCTGATTACGAGGCGTAAGCTAGCGACAGCATGAATGGAGACGAGAAGAGATGTTAGCTAATAATTTGTTATAATGTTAATTTTCACAGATGCTATTTTTTTAACGTCACGTCGCGGAAAACCAGTTATTCAAATAGGAGAGTACCGTTACAATAAATACAGCAGGAGTAAAGGCGCCAAAGCTGTTTGGGTGTGCGTGAAATGGAGTACAAAGGCGTGTCGGGCCACTATCACTACTGTAGATGATACTATTATTAAAACAAATAATTATCACACACACTAATGTCGTTATTCATAATAATCTAAAATAGGTTTATGATTATCAATGTATGGCAAGGCTACAAATTTATGAAAACTCCTACCACGCGAGTGGTATTTTTCATTAATTCTGGCACTTAGCGTCCTTAAAGTTCTAATTTAAATTAATATTATCATCACATTGTTTATTATTTATATTGATATTATTACCACATAGTTTATTATTCATATTAATATAATTATCAACATGATATTTATAAACGTAACGTAACTCATTAGACATTTTGGATTTTTTTCTTTATAGAATAAGGGTGGAAAAAGAGCACACAGTCCACCTGATGGTATGTGGATACTGTGATCCATCGACATCTTTATCTATCCCACTGAGGACTAAATATGGAATTCTTCATTTTCATTAAAAAAAAGGTCTTCGGATCGTAGAGTTCCTACGCTTACAACCACTCACCATACGAAACACGGGCAACATAAAGTAGCTATTTTATGCCAGTATTCTGTAAGAGCGTAGTCCTTCCCCGGTCGAGCCGACCCATTCGTGCTACAACTATACTACTAATATAACTGCAGCATAGCTCTACCGCTTAAAGAAGAAATATTTAATTCATCACGTGGTATAAAATGGGATATCAAATACTATTACTGCACTGTACGCAGAATTTAGGACGGTTGGCCGTCTTATTCATTAGTTATATTTGAAATTTTATAATTGCAGTTATGTATCACCTATCTTTCATTTTTTTTTTAATGAAAAGGCCATTAGCAAAATTGCCGGGTATCTAGGCGAATCAGTGAATTTTTTTATTCAGTCATTCATTAAAGCCTGTCAAAATTTCCACTGTCTAACATAGGCCCATGGATTAGGTATTTATTTAGGATATTTCCCACAACAGCCACGCCACGCTTTAGGCAGGTTACGCCAAAGAGGATCGCCCTTGAGGCTATCTATGGGCGAGAACTATGTTTGGTAGAGGACTTTTGACAGGCTGGAATGAGTGAACGAGGATGGAGGGTTAGTTGGGACTACCAGTATTTTAATTGGCTTTTATGTCAACATAATTCATGGGGAATAAATTGAAAATTATTTTTTTAGAGTTTGATCTTAGATGTAAATCGTTTACGCTTTCTGAGTCTAAACGGTTGAGTTTCTGCCATTCCTCAGTATCGTATTTTGTGTTATTACTAGTTATGTACCAATCTTTGTCGCAATGTAAATTGTTCTAAAATTTTAACGTTTTGGTGAAATAAAATATACTTTTCTACATAAATGATTTATTGATTCAAAATTTAGCTCCTTGTTTTACTTTTAATATCGTATCATTCATGTTCATTTTTATTCTTTGTTAGACCAACCAATTTTCATAACGTCCAAGAGAGGGAACCGCATGATCCATCTGGGAGGTCATAACTTCAGCCTTCACAAGAGTACGGCTGGCCCGAAAAAGCGCTGGGTGTGTTGCAAATGGGCCAGTGGTTGCAGGGCTGTTATCATTACAGTGGACGATACGATTATAAAATACAGTAATAATCATATACATATATAATGTTCTATTCATTGTATGGCGAAAAAAATTAATACGTCACTTCTATGTACAATTTTATGCCAATTTATTAAATGAGCGCGTCTTCAATAAATTTAGTTCAAAAATTCTTGTTTTCTCTTTAGATGTCTGCTTTTTTAACCTGTTTTTAGTTTTATTTTTGTAGATAGATGGAGTTGAATAAAGTAAGCTTCAATCAAATAACTTTTTAATGTTCAATTTAAATGCCTGTAGTTCATTTCAATATGTAAGGTACGTGAGGGTAATATGTACACCTTAAGATTTGCCCTACAAACCAAAACTATGAGGTGCGCAGAGACAAAAACACAAGATCAGATAATTTAACTAATATATTAAGAAAAAATAGCAAACAAGCATTGGCAATGTTTAGGAACACTTCGAAAAATCTACTTAAAAAACTAACTAAACTCTGATTTTTCATTCCGTAGAATTCTGACATTTCGTAAGTGTTGCTACTAAAAAAGTTCTCCACCGAAAAAGAGACAAATTTGAACCATTTGAGGGCAATAAATAATAAAATGCTACGTATTTTTTATGTTTCACCTACAAAAAGGTAAATCTAAATATTTACTTATACAAGTCACCTAATACAAAAATAACAAATATTTCAATATCACGAACAATATATCTAATTAACTTTAATTACTTAATATTTTATTCTTTAGCTGGCATCACTGTCTACTAATTCCAGGTTTAAAAAACCTTTTAAAAAAATGTTAGCTGTCACGTCGCGTCTGTCACATTGATTGATTTTCATTCGACTTCTTTGAATGCTCGAATGCGCATGTGTTCTCGGTGTTTGCTGCTATTTGTTGTTATTATCTTGTTATATTTGTTAAGTTTCTGTTATTCTGTTAAGTTTTTTCTTGTTGACCTTTCGTTTTGTGATCGTTTGTTGATTTTTATAAACGTTATGGAGCCACAACCTGGCCCTTCCCGGGAAGCAGCCCCATCTGACAGAGCACAAGGCTTAGACTTTCTTTCTCCCAGAAAGAAGCGTCCTCGTGGTGCTTTTACGCCCAACGAAAAGACCATAATTCTAAATATTTACAAATATAATATAGAAAATTGGCCGCAAACAACTGATTGGAGTGCAACGGAATGTGCTAAAAAGACTTCTGAGATGACTGGCGTGGGTCTGTCAAGTGTCTATAAAATTACCAAAGAATATAAAGACACAAAAGAATTTCAAAAGCCGAAAAAGAGTGGACCTCAACTATCTTTCATACAAAAATTTGACGAATTCACTTTCGCCGCAACTCGACGAAAGGTTCACGCGTTTTTCTACAGGAACGAGATTCCGACTATTGAAAAGGTAAAGTTATTGCTAATTCTTTAACACCTCGTTGCTGACATCCCCCATTGTTTTAAAACTATACTTTAACCTGTGTTGCCTGTCTACATTTTAACTGTAATGTAAATGCTTATTTCAGATTCACCAAGAGATAACTGGTGATCCAGACATGCCTGTTATGTCGAAATCAACATTAAGAAAAGTATTGAAGCATTTAAATTTTAAATACACAAGTCGCAAACGTCGAAGTGCGCTAACAGATCGCAAGGAGATAGTACTATGGCGTCAAAAATACTTGCACCAAATTAAACAATATAGAAGAGAAGGCAGGCTTATATATTACCAGGATGAAACGTGGGTAAACGAAGGCAAGTATTGAATTATGTGGTAATTAACTTTTTATAACCTATCTTTTCTTCAAAGTATTAGTCGGAAATCGAATTCTGTACTTATGTAATACTTAAATTAACTTTGTTAATAAATTTTTGTTACCAAAATGAATAAATAAATAAAGAAATCCATGTTTACAGGTAATATTTTTCAATTTATATGCATATATAACTGTCCTCATGTATAAGTGAAATATTAAATATATTTTTATTTTCAGGACATACCGTCAATAAAGTGTGGTGTGATACCAACATTCAATCTTCACGACAAGCTTTCCTCGATGGCTTGACAACAGGGCTTAAGGCACCAACAGGCAAAGGGGGGGCGACTTATAGTTAGCCATATAGGGAGCGAAGAAGGATTTTTGGAAGATGGTTTATTAGTTTTTGAGGCAAAAAAAAGGCTTGGCAGATTACCACAAGGAGATGACTGGGGAAGTATTTGAGGAGTGGTTCACAAAAATACTTCCAAAAATTAAAACCAAACTCGGTAGTAGTGTTGGATAATGCTCCCTATCATTCGAGGAAGGTCGAAAAAGTACCAACGAGTGCATGGAGAAAAGGCGATATCCAAGCGTGGTTGACTTCAAAAAATTTAAATTTTGAAGAAAAAATGCTAAAAGTTAATTTATTGGAAATTGTGGGTCAGGAGAAATACAAATATCAACAGTGTATTGTAGACGAGATGGCCACAGCACAAGGCATTACTGTGCTTAGACTGCCCCCATATCATTGTGAGCTCAACCCTATTGAATTGGTGTGGGCTCAAGTGAAGGGGCATGTCGCAAGACACAACAGAAGTTTTAAAATGGCGGAAGTTAAAAAACTATTACTGGAAAGTATAAGTAGTATTACTCCTGATAAATGGCAAGAATGTATCAGCCATACAATCAAAGAAGAAGATAAGATGTGCACTCTCGACGATTTCATTGACACAGTCGCAGACTCTTTAATAATTCATGTCAGCGATGATGACGATGATGAAGATAGTGATATAAGTATTAATGATGACTAAAGATTTTAATAAAAATATGTTATTTTTACTTGTGCATTTTTTACTGTTTGTAATGAAAAGGGACGTAATTATCACTCGCCGTAAAACCATGTAGAGTACCGCACTTAATAAAATGGATACATTTACTAACAAATAAAATGTATGTATAGACTCAGATGTTCAGACACGTATTGAAATTGAAAAATGTGCCCGGCCAAAAAGGTTTGTAATCTCTGACATGTCAAAAAATGATAGCTGTCAGAATTCTACGGAATGAAAAATCAGAGTTTATACTACACCATACTACGCAAATTAGTCGCTCGACCGAATGGCATATTGTATGAGGGCGTGCGGCATGTGTTTGGTAAACAAATCTGAAACACTTATTATTCTAATTTTTAAGTTTAAAAAGAAGTAAATTACCACAATGAGATTAAGAATTACTTATGAAAGGTAAAATTATTTTGTAAATCTGTCGTGGCAGATCTCTTTTTACGGCAATAAACTGAATCATTAGACATTTTTTTAGGAAATTGACTCAGCCGCGTAACTGGATTTAGTCTAGTGACCAGTGCAGCAATGACCAAGAAAATGTACGACTAGTATTATTGTACGCATAGGACCGCGTTTACTTTTGACACAGGGAAACGCGTGCGTATAGCTACAACCCTCCGATCTGCCGGTGGCCCGTGTTGCTCTATGATCTTTTGTATACTAGATTCATATCACACTACTAAATATATGTTTGTTATTCAGTGTTATTAAAATTGTTTGTGATTTCAGTGCCAACATTTACGACTTCACGTCGAGGCAAACCAATTATTACATGCGGAGGCAATCGATATAGTCTGAAGGATCCAAAGTCTTTTAAAAAGCAGTGGCGCTGCATTAAATGGCCTAGTGGCTGTCGTGCCGCCATCACTACAATAGAAAATAATATCATTAATTTTAAAAATGTTCACTTGCATTATTAATTATTTCCCGAGGTAAATATTATATGTTATTGGTATAATAAAGATTTTCTTTTTTATGTTTGAACGTTCATGATGATCATTTGAAATGGATAAGTTTTTACGAAATTAATATTTCATTGTTTTGCTAGGAAGTCGTACTGAGTTTTGAGTTGTTTTTAAAGGCACGTGTTTGCAACAAAGTTATGACATGTTTGTAAAACGTTTAGAAAGAACTGTTTTTTTTTTTTTAATTTATCTACAGAAGTACAGTTTTGAATATCATGTCAAGGTAACATACTTCTAAACTACATAAACTGCCTACAAGGTAAAGCGGTCAACAGATCCGCTAATGGGCACGTTGCTGTCGCCTCTATATATTAACTTTTTCAATACAAATTTTTGTCGTAATCTTTAGACGCGGCTTACACTTAGTAGTTGATTTGCGATTGATTCCACTACAATTTTAATGATAGACATTTTATATTGCTTGCTTTGATTGTATTTTTTTTTAAAGATATAATATGTTAAATGTTTGAAGAATGTCGTGAAGCGACAATTAAAAACTAAATAACCTAACCTAACTACAACAAAACAACCAAAAATAAAATAAATTATTTAAAAATTTGAAAAGATTTACAGTTTCTTTTATAAAAAAAGGTATGAAGGTGATGATGGGCTCATCACGGCCTTGAGTTCGGTTCCTAATCGCTTCTAGAAGTTTATAATCATAATCAAAACCACCAAAGTCTTTGATTAATAAAGAGGAAAGTTCGTTCCAAGTTAAGTTTGGATTCTGATTATATTTAAATCTGAACCAATGAAGAGCATTGTCGGTGAAAATTTCAAATGCTTGAGAGATCAACAAGTCTTTGGATAAGCCGCGAGCTAAGCAGTATTCTTCAAGTTTTTGAAGAAAGGATCTTGGACAGCTTTTACCATTGAACGTGTGTCTTTTCAGATCTTTGAAGACGTTAGTTGGAGAAAAAAGATTGAGGTAGTGGTGAAGGATACGGGGTATGGATCGTAACAGATGTTTGAGAAACAAGAGGAGGTTCCATGACAATCGGGTCAACAGGAGGGTCAAGTGATGGAGAGTCATTTTCAGTTGGAGGTGGAGTCAAGGATTCGAATTGTTTAGTAATAGCGTCAAATTTCATCTTCAAAGTATCGAAAATAGCTTTAAAGTCTGGATATAAGTCAGTATCTATTCGCTCCAATCTGTAAAAAACATGATTAATAAAAGTTTCTATTAATCGTAAGTATTTGGTTTCACCTTGTAAAAATTTTTCAATTTTACAGTCCAGGTAAGTCAAAGTAGAACCAATTTGAGACAAGTCATCCTCGATCGGAATTGGAGAAGTCAGAATATCTTCAGGGTGAGAATTCTCAACTAAACGCAAAACCTGTTTTTTTAGAAGCAAAACAGTATTAGCTGGTTCCTCACATCTAATCTTCACTTCGTATTCGAGTTCGGCCTTGTTAAGGAATTCGTACTTAATAACCCGTTTCATTGTTATAATTAAGTGTTAAGTTTAAGAAATAAAAATTTAATAAAAAATTGTACCTCTAGAATAAAAATATTAAAGTGATGAATGTAAGTGAAGTGTTATATGTAGGTCTAAATGTAATCCAGATAAGTTGAAAAACTAGATGAAGTTTTGTTTTAGAATTTGGAAGATAGTACATCTTTAAGTTCTCTAGAATAAAAATATTACAGGATCCTATGGAAATAAAGGTGATGCAAAATATCCAGTTTTGAGGTGAATGTAGAAAATCAAAAACAGAATGGAAAAATAAAAATAAAATAGTGTAAAATGATATGTAAGTATGTATGTAAGCATAACACTACATTTTCCCCCCGACCCTGGAAAATTTTTGACTCAGCAAAAATTTTGAGATGTACATTCCAAAATAAACCATAAAAACACAGCTTTGCAGTAACAGACATCACCAGGCAATATCAGATATACTATCTCTTACATTCATCATCTGCATTCAGGTAAGGGTGGAGTTCACATTCAATGACTACCACTCTAAAAGTGTGTTTTCGAAAGGACATTCAGGCTTATTTAAGGAGTTGTCATCCGCTCCTGCGTGGAAAAAAAATTCGAAAGGACATCCAGGCTTATTTAAGGAGTTGTCATCCGCTCCTGAGTGAAGATAAAGTTAAAGAAATTAATCTTAAGCAAGCTTTAGTCGCTATGACTTAAGTAAAGATTAAGAACGGCCAGAGCGGTAGGGCTCAAAGCCAGAGATGAGCAACATCACTAAAAGTACATTCAGGCTTATTTAAGGAGTTGTAATCCGCTCCTGAGTGAAGATAAAGATAAAGAAATTAATCAGGTAATAATTATACATATATACAAACATATATACAAATATACAAACATATATACAAATGTAGTGTCATGCAAAACAGTATTAGCTGGTTCCTCACATCTAATCTTCACTTCGTATTCGAGTTCGGCCTTGTTAAGGAATTCGTACTTAATAACCCGTTTCATTGTTATAATTAAGTGTTAAGTTTAAGAAATAAAAATTTAATAAAAAATTGTACCTCTAGAATAAAAATATTAAAGTGATGAATGTAAGTGAAGTGTTATATGTAGGTCTAAATGTAATCCAGATAAGTTGAAAAACTAGATGAAGTTTTGTTTTAGAATTTGGAAGATAGTACCTCTTTAAGTTCTCTAGAATAAAAATATTACAGGATCCTATGGAAATAAAGGTGATGCAAAATATCCAGTTTTGAGGTGAATGTAGAAAATCAAAAACAGAATGGAAAAATAAAAATAAAATAGTGTAAAATGATATGTAAGTATGTATGTAAGCATAACACTACAAGAAATGATTGTAATATAGAATATAGTTAATTTTAATATATTATTTGAATTTACCTGTGGTATAATATGTTTATATTGAATTAAATATATTTAAAATATATCTTGGCTATTTGTTATATATATTCAATGATTGTTTACTCTGTGCGATGGCGGCGTAAGATAATATCATCGCGTGAGTGTTGTGAGAGGCAAAAGAGTACTCGTAGAGCAATATGGCCAAAGAGCTCCGGTAGAGGGGTAGACCCGACCACTAGACCGACTTGAATATCATATTTATATCCGCAGAATAAATAACTGTAATATACGAAGAACATCATCAAATGCTGTCGCTGACTTGGTTGCTAAGCGGGGCGATTACGCCGAGTGTTTGGTGGACTATATTAAAGAATGAGGCAATCTAGCTCACAGTCTACCTGATGGTAAGTAAATGCTGCAGACTATATCTTCGATTAAAATCCAAAATGTAGATACGTTGTCAACTTAACAGCTGAAAATAATTGCAGTATGGCTCTACCACGTAAAATCATCATATTGCGTGTTGTTAAAGAACAAGAAAATAGGATTAAATGTAGCAGTATTTTTAAATATAAGCTTTGAGTATACTCAAAGAATATAAGAGATGTATATATATATATATATATATATATATATATATATATATATATATATATATATATATATATGTATGTGTGTGTGTATACAACATGTAACATAATTAACGCACTTTGAGAAAGTAGTTTGTTCAGAATGGTTTACTGAATCGATTCCTATAATTTTTAATATAGGTAATTTTTTATCCGAAAAATAATTAAAACTACGTAAATTACAGTCTCACTAAATTTGTACAGTCAAAACAAACTGAAATGGACCGTAACTTAAGGCAATAAGACCTTTTAAGACTGCAGTTTTATTTGTATTATTACTAGTTGATTATGTCATTCAATAAAAATAAAGAAAAATGAACTTTATTTCAAGCATGGTAGTCTTTGCCTTCGTGGATTTGTACTGTGACCACCACAACATTCTTCCGGAATTAGTATAACTAATTTGATAAATAATCAGTGCATAAAATGTTTAACTAAAATTCGGTGTATGTATTATGATTATAACATAATATACTAATTGGGGTGTCTGAGGGTATGCGTTAATTACGTTACATATTGTGTGTCTATATATATATATATATATATATATATATATATATATATATATATATATATATATATATATATTTATATGTTCTTAAATACACACTGAATGCAGCGTATGATGAGTCACTCCTTTGCTGCTTCGTACTAAAACGCATGCTATGTTGCTATGAATGTTTACATTGCTCGAAAATTTTATTGCAACTTTGTTTGTTATAGTTTTAACTTTTGTTTCAGGTTTATTTTAATTTATCCGTACTGCTCATACCATGCAAAATGTATGTATGCGTGTTGCTCATAAAGTTTTCATTCTTTCTTTAAACATGTTATTCAGGATAAATTATTTATCACATTATTATTACATTATTATGAAATAAAACGTACTAATTAGGTACGTTTATAATTACTAAAGTTGCTAAATATGTTATGTATTTGTTTGTAGCAATTTTCACGCAGTCACGTCGCGGCAACCCCATTATACACTACGATGGATATCGATTTAGCCTAAATGGGATACGAGGTTTTAAAAAACGATGGCTGTGCATCAAATGGGCCTCTTCGACACGCTGCAGAACTGCTCTGTACACATACGAAGATAAGGTTTTAAAAGTTACCAATCCGCATAATCACCCGTGAATCAGGACTTGATGTTATGATATTAATAAATAATAAATTAAACTACATAAACACACGTACATGATCAGTGTTTCTATTTTGGAATGTCCTTTTTATAGATTGATTCATTAGAAAAAATGTTATTAATCACGAGGGTAAACTCATTTACGAAACTCTAAGTGCTTGCGCCGACATCCCCGCCACCTCATTGCCGCGAGGATAAAAAATGGGTGCTGTGAGTTATCCTTAGAAGTAAGACATATTATGCTATCGGGTTTTTTTAGAACTTTTCAAGAAGAGTAATTCAGCCATACATCACTTTTGTGCACCTTTAACTATTGATATATATATATATATATATATATATATATATATATATATATATATATATATATATATATATATATATATATATATATATTGATATTTGACAGTAAATTAAATTGGAGCCAGCATATTGACCGTGTATGTACTAAACTAAGACAGTTTTTAGCAAATATCACTATTCTCAATAATCGCATTCCTTTTAAAATAAAGTTAATGTTATATAATGCACTTGCGGAGTCGCACATTCAATACGGGCTAAGTAGCTACGGCCGAACTTACAAAACATATCTTGACCAGATCCATAGTTTACAAGTAAGAATACTCAATACTATAGTTCCAAATAAAATAAAAAATAAATTCAGGAATGACGTTAATGGTCTCTTTAAACATTGTAAAATTTTACCAATACATATACAAGTACAAAATATTTTATTAAAAGAACAATTTTTTAATGAATCGCTAAAAATCCCGATTGAGCATTCTGTAAACACTCGAGCAATTTCTAAAAACCGTCTCCACGAGCCGCGTGCTAGCAATGCGTACGGTAAGAGAACATGTAGCTACTTAATACCTCGGCTTATCGATAACTTACCATCAGAATTAGTGGACAATATCACTAAAAATAACATTAGATGTAAACTAAAGGGTCACTTTCTTAAATTATTATAACGTATTTTGTCATTTTTTTTTATTGTTTGCATATTTATTTCATGTTTTTTGTTTGTTTTTCCTTTTTTATAGTATCTGCAATACAACATAACGCTATATTATTTTATAAAATTGTAATCTCTCGATAACTTAAGTATAAACCTTAGTGGTTTTTTTAAATGCTATCACTACAAATATGTGTAATGCTTGTTCATATGATAAATAAATGAAATATATATATATATATATATATATATATATATATATATATATATATATATATATATATATATATATATATATATATATATATATATATATATATATATATAGACTCATTCATAAAACTATTAAGCTTTCTTATCCTTTGTTTTATCTTCAAACACAAGAAAGGGAGGATGAAGAAGAGGAAGAAGATTGCAATCTAAATGAGATTCCAACAACTAGAGATGCATTATGTGCTATAACAACGCTCAAAAAGTACTGTTTATTTGGTGAAGGCCAAAATAATTTAGATGTTGAAGGAATTATGAAAATGGAATACACCTTACAGCGTGCACAAACAACTAAACTTAAACAGTGCAGTATAACACGTTTTTTCAATTACGCCCGTGTATAACATAATTAAATAAATGATAAGTAAATATGTATTTTCGGATATAGAGAGCTCCGGATATAGCGACGACATTAAAGTGATCCCTCCGCCGTCGTTATAACCGAAATTCACTGTATATATATATATATATATATATAGTCGTGGATTGATGGCGCCATAGTGCTACAAGCAGCGCCATCTAACAATTAGCTTTGCGAATCAATAATATCGTTACCGGAAACGCAAGCGCGCCCTACCGCTTGGACACGATCGTCGGTAGAGGGGATGCAGCGAGGGCCAGAGAAGGGACCGAGTGTTGTGGCAGTTGAGTTCGGACAGCCGGGGCGGACGCTCGCTACCGACGCACGTGTTTGTTTCTCGTGTACAACCACTAGTCTAAATAAAGTTATTTTTGATTTAAATCATCTTTCGTTCGTGTGCCCACATTTACATAAAACCATGTCGGAGCGTGAAGAAAACCCGATGCTTCGCATCTCGCCCACCCATGACGCGACATCAGAAGTGGGATACACCCGAGTTGAAGAAAACACGGAGACTGGAGCGATGTCGTCACGGTGCGACGAGAACATGCTTCGGGAGCTGCTGGCTGTTCAGAACCAGAATATGATGTCCTTGATAGAAGCCATCAAGGGCCCGGCAGCAAAATGCCCACGAAGCAATAGTGCGGGCACCAGCGCGGCGGGTGGATCAAGCAGTTCTGGGGTAGCGCCTGCCGCAGCGGCAACCAGTGAGCGACGTGTTGACGTTTGTTATGTCAGCAATCCCAGCGGTGTGCTGATGAATGCTGGTGAGTCATACCCATTTTACTACGATTCTGGTGCCGAATGCTCTCTGATCAAAGATTGTGTTGCGTCAAAGTTTAGTGGCAAGCGAGTAAATAATATTGTAAATTTAACCGGATTCGGTCACGTTAGCGTACAAAGTACCCTACAAATTTTATCTGAAGTTATAATTAACGATTTACGGTTAGAGATATTATTTCATGTTGTACCGGATAGTTGTCTTAAAAATGATATCTTAATCGGCCGCGAGATTTTAGATCAGGGGTTCAACGTTAGTATGACGTCTCATAGCGTTGTTTTGTGTCGTGATAAGGTTGTGAGATTATGTGATGCTTCAAATAAGCCCAAGACGGATACTAATTATCAAATTGATTCAAATAAAGTTGACACAGACGTTCCGCCAGAATTTCGTTCCCAATTAATGGATCTTTTGTCAGAATATTCATCTTCGTTTTCTAATGGTGTACCTAAATCCCGTGTAACGACAGGACAGTTGCAAATCAGGCTTATAGATCCTAGTCGAACGGTTAAACGTCGCCCTTATAGGCTTAGTGCAAACGAACGTGAAGTTGTTACTGCTAAAGTTCGTGAACTAGAGGAAGCAGGTATTATTAGGCCAAGCTGTTCACCCTTTTCCAGTCCAGTGTTGCTTGTCAAGAAGAAAGATGGTTCAGATCGCATGTGTGTCGACTACAGGGAACTGAACGACAACACTGTATCGGATAGGTTTCCACTGCCGTTGATAGAGGACCTTATATCTAGGTTAGGTGGTGTTACATGGTTCACGTGTCTCGATATGTTGTCAGGCTATCACCAGATTCCAGTGCATCCTGAATCGATAGAGCGCACTGCATTCGTCACACCTGATGGTCAGTGGGAATATTTGACCATGCCGTTCGGTTTGAAAAATGCCAGCTCAGTTTATCAACGTGCAGTGATGAAGGCATTAGGCGATCTTGCTAACAGCTATGCTGTGACATACGTCGACGACATTTTAGTGATAGGATCGTCTGTGGAGGAGAATTTATTTCGTCTTCGCACTGTGCTAGATAAATTAACAAAAGCTGGTTTCTCCCTAAATCTTGCTAAGTGTTCCTTTCTTAAGCGACGGGTAGAATATTTAGGCTTTGTTGTTGAGAACGGCCAAATCAGTCCCAACCCAAATAAAATTGCAGCTTTGTCCAGACTTCCCCCGCCTAAAACCATCACTCAGCTAAGACAGTTCATAGGGCTGGCCACTTATTTCAGACAATTTGTGCCACAGTTCTCAAAAACGATGGCTCCTCTATTTCGTCTAACGAGTGGCAAGGACAGGTCCATTGAGTGGGAACCTAGCCATGAGGCTGTTCGTCAGAAAATTATTTCTTATTTAACCAGTAAGCCTATTCTAACGATATTTGATCCTGCACATCCAATAGAGTTACACACCGATGCTAGTGCTGAAGGATATGGTGCTATTTTTATTCAAAAGATTAATGGGATACAACATGTGGTTGCTTACTATAGTCGTCGTACCTCCCCAGCCGAATCAAAGTTTCATTCATTTGAGTTAGAAACGTTAGCTGTGTTCAATGCCATAAAGCATTTTCGACATTATTTGCTAGGTCGTAAGTTTACCGTTGTGACAGACTGCAGTTCTGTTAAAGCTTCTAAAAGCAAAACTGACTTGTCTCCACGAGTTCATCGTTGGTGGGCCTACATGCAGTCATTTGAGTTTGATATCGTCCATCGTGAAGGCAGTAGGATGAGCCATGTAGACTTCCTGTCTAGAAATCCCCTCCCTAAGCCCAAAGTGGCTTTCACTCGTGTGGAACAAAAGCGCATCGATTTAGCTGAGCTTTCTAGTAACTGGTTGCAAGCTGAACAGGAAAAGGACGAAGAGATTAGTAAGATCGTTTCTGATCTTCGTAACGAAGTTTTTCCTGAGGAAACTCGCAAAACCTACGAAGTTCGTAAAAACATTCTATATCGCCAAATTCAGCGTAACGGTCGCACTCGATGGCTGCCTATTGTACCTAGATCGCTTAGGTGGTCTGTTATTAATAACGTCCATGAGTCTGTCATGCACTTAGGATGGGAGAAAACTCTCGAAAAGATTTACGAACACTACTGGTTCGAAGGCATGTCGAAATATGTGAGGAAATTTGTGGACAACTGCATCACATGTAAAGTAGCGAAGCCCCACTCGGGTAAAGTTCAAGCAGAACTGCACCCGATTCCCAAGTTCAATATCCCATGGCACACAATCCATATTGACGCTTCTGGTAAATTATCTGGGAAGAATGACATCAAGGAGTACGTGTTTGTCATATTAGATGCGTTTACCAAATTTGTGCTACTTCGTCATTCGCTAAACATCGACACTAATAGTAGTATTCGTGCTATTAATTTCTGTATAGCTCTGTTTGGTGCACCGAAACGCATAATAGCAGATCAGGGTCGTTGTTTCGCAAGCAAAGATTTTTCTAGTTTCTGTACTTCTAATAGCATCGAGTTGCACTTGATAGCTGCTGGAGGCAGCCGTGCAAATGGTCAGGTCGAGAGGGTAATGAGTACGCTTAAGAGTATCTTAACAGCGGTGGAGACTAGTCGTGACCGTTCTTGGCAGGACGCATTAGGAGAGGTTCAGCTGGCTATGAACTCTACTATTAATAGGGTGACTAAATATAGCCCTCTAGAGTTGATGATAGGAAGGGTAGCACGACCGCTTAGTTTAGTAACCGCCGATGATGATGATGTGACAGAATTTAACTTGGATGAGATCAGAGAGCACGCGACACAGAATATCAAAAAAAATGCCAATTATGATAAAAATCGATTTGACCGAAATAAGGCTCGGGTTTGTAAATTAGCTATCAATGATTACGTTTTAATTGAAAATGAGGAGAGGAATCAAACGAAATTAGATCCCAAGTTTAAAGGTCCTTTTAAGATTATCGATGTGTTAGATGGGGATAGATACCTACTAAAGGCGCTTGACTCTAAGCGAACCTACAAATACCCCCATGATCGTGTGAGGAAGGTCCCCGATCACCAAGTTCCTCGAGAATTAGACGTCATAGTTGATGACAGCGATAGTGAAACCAAATCTAATTAAGAATGGCATGTATACTCATACTCGAAACTGTAGACCGCACCTCGTGAGTAACATGTGGCGATGGGTCTGTAGGAAATCGTTGGTGCGATTTCTGTCTGTGTTGGTACACAGAGCCCCTCATGTGTTGTAGCATATTTGGCGGCAGATATGTAGGGAATCGTTGGTGCGATTCTGGCATATGTGGCGGCGGATATGTAAAGAATCGTTGGTGCGATTCTGGCCTGTGTTGGTGCACAGAGCCCCTCATGTGTTGTGGCGTATGTGGCGGCAGATATGTGGAGAATCGTTGGTGCGATTCTGGCATATGTGACGGCAGATATGTAAAGAATCGTTGGTGCGATTCTGGTCTGTGCTGGTGCACAGATTTCAATGAAAGTTTCACGAGTTGAGTATTCATTGCTTATGAATTATGATAAAGAGTAACAAAATTGTCAGAATTGCTGTGTTGGAACTTGTTGATCGGGCCTTTCACAATAAATCATGTAGTGCAGGAAGCACTGTGTAAGAAGCCCTAATAATAGGGCTTTGTCAATCATGACAGTTGATTACTGTACTTAGATTTAGGAGAAATAAAGTACCATCTGGAATCAACCTCGTTTCCGTTGGCAGGATAGCCGAGCTAAGTTAGTCTCTGAGCATATTTTGTCCACAGGCACTGCACCCGAGGACGGGTGCTAGTCAGGGATGGCCGTGTCGTGGATTGATGGCGCCATAGTGCTACAAGCAGCGCCATCTAACAATTAGCTTTGCGAATCAATAATATCGTTACCGGAAACGCAAGCGCGCCCTACCGCTTGGACACGATCGTCGGTAGAGGGGATGCAGCGAGGGCCAGAGAAGGGACCGAGTGTTGTGGCAGTTGAGTTCGGACAGCCGGGGCGGACGCTCGCTACCGACGCACGTGTTTGTTTCTCGTGTACAACCACTAGTCTAAATAAAGTTATTTTTGATTTAAATCATCTTTCGTTCGTGTGCCCACATTTACATAAAACCATGTCGGAGCGTGAAGAAAACCCGATGCTTCGCATCTCGCCCACCCATGACGCGACATATATATATATATATATATATATATATATATATATATATATATATATATATTCCTCGACCGATTTCGGCCACGGCGACCTCTTCAACTCCGATCCTGTCGATGGTGTGCTCGTGCATGGCTAAGCTAGCCGATCATATTTACAAATGGTCCCGTGCAATGCGGGCAGGTGAGCACACCGTTATAGAAATTATAGTTAATCGCACAAGGTGGGCGTGCTTTGAGTTCATCACGTCGGGCATCCAATTCAGAGCAGCGATTCTCCTCAAACATTTGGACCTTGGCTTCCACCAAAGTCCTCCGACTCCGGAAAGACTCCGGTCGTCGAGCGGCTGCTTGCTCCCACTCTAAGGGCTCAATGTCGCACTTCTTCATGTGGCGCTTAAGTACATCTTTGTACCTGAAGAGTTGTCCGCCATGCTAACGAGATTCTATTGAGAGATCAACTAAGTCGGCTCTTTCCGATTTAGTTGACAAATATCATCATAATTTTTAGCCATAATATATAGCCTATGTCCATCTGGAGAAATGTGCATTTCAAATTGTGACAGAATTTTTCAAATGGTGCAGTAGTCCCGAAATTTATCCTCGACATCAAAATCGAATTCACAAAATTCACACTTTTTCTATATGATATTACTGTAAGCGACATTTCTTCTCGAGCGTATTTCTGTCTGAGGTGTTTTTCTTTATTTACTTTTTATAAGTCGTGCTTGACCACAATCACCTGGATTGTGGTAAGTGGTGATGCAGCCTTAGATGGTAAATCGCACTGACAGCGTAACAAATGCCTATTCACTCTTGCCTTGAAGACGCCCATTATATTCGGACGGAAAGATAGACGCCGGCAAATTATTCCTCTCCTTTGCTGTACGCATTAAAAAAGTTGAATTAAACCGTTTGATTCTAATGCGTGGAATATCAACAACAAACGGGCGAATACCCGCCGACCGCCTGGTCGTCCGATGGTGGAAAGGAGAGGGAGGAATTAAAGCATGCAATTTCTGCGCACACTCCGAAATGCATCCTATAGAATATCGAGAGGCTGGCTACTCTGCGCCTGTGCTCGAGGCTGACAAGGTTGGTTTCAACCAAATCAAGGTTACCAATGAGCCTCTTAGCACGTCTCTGCATTGAGTCCAACGCTGCCAGTAGGCATTTTGCAGCACCAGCCCATATGTGACAGCAGTACTCCATGCACGACCGGACTTGCGCTTTATATAAGGTAAGAAGCTGTTGCGGCTTGTGAAGTATTAAGAATTACTCATAAGTGGAGCAAAATATGAATCACCATTTGAACTCTGCGTGTAGATCCGTATATTAATGTGACAATAGGACGGCTATATACCTAGTAGTAGTAGTAGAACCAAAAGCAGTTATTGAGGAAAGGATCTTGAGTAATCTCGTATTTTACGGTAAGTTAATTAGATCAAATGAGAAAATGCAATAAGACATGCTGGGATCAGTGGATGTAGCTGCCTCAGCATGATGCTTTGTGGCACTCTATGAAAGAGTTTCCGTTAATGGGCTATAATGATGATAACGATGCATTAATATTAGGAATAGTTTTAAGATCACGTAGTGAAATGTGATACCAGATGAAGTAACGACCAGGAGGCTCAAAACCAATTTTACGACTAAAGGGACTGTAATGATATCTTGATTGTCATGATGATTATAATATTGGCACAATTTCTTTTATTCTTACCGCCTCCTTGGTGTAGGAATCGCGAGCGCGTCTGCTAATTATGTAGTCAATGATTCAAATACTAGCTTGTGCCAAAATTAACAATTCTGTCAAGTAATTCTCAGTCGCAACCTCACCTCAGATATCTACCATTTCGGTCGTATGATTGGACTATAAGAGTGAAGGAATAGAGAGTGAATGTATGCTTGCGCTCACACTCATGTATTAGTTACTACAATGCTGTCCTGTGCTGATGGATCTCTCTCCGGTCAAACGATCGGACTGTGGGAATATGGATAGCTTGTCTCCGTTGCGACAGGCCGCTGTTACCGAAGTTCGATTTGGTTCTTTGTTTATTCAATATAATTTTTTGCTTTTTATAATTATTGATAATCTTGAAAATTTTCCTTCATAATATCAATATGAATCTAATAATCCACATTTAATTGGTGCAGCGACACTGTAAGATCAGGCTAAAAGGCTAAATGATGATTTAATTACAGGCCCTGTTCTTTCTGTTTCAAAGTTTGGGAAACCGGTGATACTGTATGAGGGGCATCGTTTTAACCGACACAGCAGTTCAAAAGGCGATAAAGCGCTGTTTGTGTGTGTCAAATGGACTGCAGGCTGCCGGGCTAGCATAAAAATATTCAATGACGAAATTATCTCCATAAAGAACAATCACAATCACTCACAAGGAAATATGTAGTAAACATTTTTTATTTTATTAAAGTTATTGTATCACTTCATATGTTTTAATTACGTTACTCTTACATCGACATTTTAACGTTTATTATTTATAAAGCAATACTAAGGCTCGGACTCCACCAAAGCGGAGACGAGACGAGAGGAGAGGAGATGTGTTTTACAACAGTAGATGTTATACAACCAATAGAATTTCGTTGTGTCAGTGGATACCATTGAGTGGAGATGTATCATATTAGTATGGCGTGATCGAGCGGAGATGTGAGCTGTGACTCGCAAGATAGCGACGGCGTGAAGTGGAGACGAGAAGAGATAGTGGCGTGTGAGCAGTGAGCGGTGCCGCTAGTCAAAGAGGATACAATTTTTGTAATAGTGACATGACTGAGACGTGCGTCTTTCGTGTCAGACCGTGCTAAACTATGCGTTCATTTCAACATATAACGCTCGCCGTATGCAGCTCAGTTTCGCTCTAGTCAGTACATATCTCTGCTCCTGTCTAGGCAGTACACAGCTCTGTTCTCGTCTCCGCTTCGGAATCTTCACACATATCCGCTTTGGTAGAGTGCGAGCCTTATTGCCTTGTAACCGTTTAGAACCAGATTAATGATCGTGCGTCTCACTTTTATATAAAATATTAAAGTACTCATATTATGTCTATTTAATTGCGCCGATCTGGGATACATAAATTGTACGCCTAGCCAATAAACGTTTACTACATTAGTCGTTACAATTATTGAAGTTTTGTCTCTGTTTGATCTCCGATGTGATGGTAAGTACATAAGTATTGTATTACATATGGTTCATCGTTTATAATTAATTCGTTCGTTAGATGAGTTCTTGATCTAAATCTATTACAGCCTATAAAAGTCCACTTCTGAATATATATTATTACCTCGCTTTCGGGTTGACTTTAGTAACTTATTTTAAAGTAACTTCCGTATGAGCTACAAACTTGAATTTTTTTACATAGCTTAGAATTGGGTGATAATATAAGTATATGGAAAAAAAAAACAAAAATAAGTAGAAGTTTTATCATGTTCAGTCCGTTTTAAAAACATATTAGTTGTATTAAAAAAATACCGATTGACTTGTTTGTTATGTTTTTTTATTTATTTAAAGGGTTTTTATCCTGCAAGGTTATGTCGGCCTTATCCATGCCATACTTTGTTCGTTAATCATGAGTGTTTAGGAAGAGACTTTGCCACTTCTGAAAACAGCTGTCAACGGAACAATCTACAATGTAAACAATGCATAAAATAGCGGTATAACCATTTCGTTTTCGTCAGGCGTAAAATATCTAGACCGGCGATGGCCAGTGTGAACTGTGTGAAATGTGTTTGGTACTGTAAAGCTGCCTGCCAAGCGTGGGCGTATGATTGATGTCTGCTCTGCTTTTACGGGATGATGAAGAAGATAATTTGGTAATTAGGACGGGGGGGGGGGGAAACACATTTTTCTCCAATGCAGTAAATCTAAACACCAAATAAGAGGGGTAAGGATAACTATGCTGTGATTGTTGCATGGGCTTTCATGTTATGCATTTATATTATATTAGAGATGGCTCAGGACCTTGTTGTATGACAATCTGTATGGGTGGCATATATTCTGCAGGAGCTTGCTGTGAAATGTATGTATGAAATCATTTATTAGGTATAAAATGATCCGACTCACAAAAAGCTAATTTTATGAGCTTGAAGTTTGAATTTGTATTAATTTTTAATGTATTCGGTTATTTTCTGTTTTTCTGCATTACTACGTCTGATAAATGGTTTTTTTTCAGGGGTTCCTGTATTTTCCACGACTAAGAACGGAAAACCGGTGATATTATTTGATGGACACCGTTTCAACCAACACAGTAACTCGAAAGGGAACAGAGGGTTTTTTGTGTGCGTGAAATGGGGAACGGCATGTAGAGCTTCGATAAGGACTGTCAACGACGAAATAGTTTTCATTAAAAATAATCATAATCATTAAAATTTATTGAAAAAAGAGTTTAGGAGTAGCCAGCAGCAAAACATCAGCTATGATAACGACACGATGGTTTTAAATCCGTGCCAGGAGGAGATAAGAAAACTAGACGGTGTCTGCGTAAAGAAATTTGGGTTAATGCACAAAGTATTTATTTTAACGGGCACGTTCTTCATGCCTCTCAGTTAAGATATTTAGTGATCAAGTCTTTAAATGACGCTGCGGAAATCGAGAAAGAATTGAGAGCAATATTAACTTGTCGTAGAAGGATTTTTTTTTATAGAATACGCGTGACAAACGAGCACACACTCCACCTGATGATAAGTAGGCCCATAGACATCTACATTAGTCCTCGATTAAGAATCAAAACGCAGATGCGTTGTCACCCTTGAAGACTAAGATGGAATGCCTCGTTTTCAGTAAAGAAGGGTCTCCGGATCTCTTAACTCACCATACGAAACACAACAGCATTGAGCTGATTTTTCGCTGGTATTCAGGATATTAGATAGCTATTTAATTTTTTATGGTGACCGAGATATGTCCAGCCACTGCTCGGTAATATAAGGCTCCAACAGAATATCAGTGCTGTGGTAGTGGCAAAATTGTAACTTCAAATTGAATCGGAATGCTTCCCGTTGCGAAACAATGATTTAGTGTACATTGTCGTTTATTTTTTGCTTTCTAGTCTTTCTATGCATTGCGTTGTGTATGACGGTAAATCATTCGATTATTCAGTACCGGTATACATTAACATGTGGAATCATCGATTTGTGGAGTGCATTATAGACGTCAAAATATTTATAGAGCCTATGGTCAAAGATTTTACACCAGCACCTTATGGACCAACTATTCACAACGACCTTGTGTTCATCCATGCATTGCAGCCTATATAAGTTCATTGCTGAATACAGGCTTCCATACATTGTCTCCTCTTGCCATTTTGCCATAGTTGCCACGCTTGGCAGGCGGGTTGGCATACGCAGTTCTCTTATAATTTTGAGCTGTTATCAGGAAAATGCTGCTGCCTATGACCAGTTTTAATTTATATATATATATAAAATATATATCGCTAGATACCGCTCTCTTACCTATTTCTGTGCCAAAGTGTAGTGCTTTCACTGCCGTGTTCCCATATGAAGGATATAATTATAAAGAGCCAGTCTAATTACGGAGTTAGTCTTCAAATGTGAGAACGCATCTGTAGTCGTTATTTGTTTGAATATGGATGCAGGCATCCATGGTTTGTGGAAGCCACATACCATATTATGTTGGACTGTAAGTTCATTTATCACTTCAGTTTTATAAAAAAAACTGTAATAAATATATAATATATAAATAAATTCCCTTAAAATTTGAATGGTCCATAAAATATCTCTTTACTGATCGGACTAATGCCGTCATGTTGCAAAGGTTTAGAAGGTCAAATTTTGTTTAATAATATTTTATTGTTATTAATTATTTAAGAACTACCTGTCAAATTCGTAATATAATAGTTTTGTTTTTTCTTTTTTTTTTGAGTTTTTTTTTATTTTAATTATTGCTAAACTCGTAACTATCGTATAAGAAATGAGTTTGAACAATATGGACTAAAATTGTGATATGTTAATAAATAACAGATGAGCGATAAATATTTGAATCACTTTTATTACTACTACTAATTTGTGAAAGCTTATTGAGAAATAAATTTATTATTCTTTATTTATATTGACTTTTTTATTTATTGGTATAATTTTGATGTATGAAATACCTACTTGTTTGTTTTATTAGGGGGCATTATATTTGCTTTTAACAAATCTTCATCATTATTACAGCTCATCTCAAGTCCACTGCTTAACATAAACCTACCCCAAGTAATAACACAAAGCACGTACCTTAACCACCTGCATCTAAATAACTCATATAGTAATATTTAGACCTTGATATTGAACTCAGATATTACCTGTATAAACTATCTTGTCCCTATAGTAGCCGTGGCATGGTCACCCACTGTTAACTAAAAGGAACCCACATGGTTGGCCTGAGCTGGAGGGTTGTTGGTTCGACGTGGCCAGACCAGAACACCTGCGCCCTCCTTTCTGCTAAGGAGGTTCGCGTTCGTATACGGCTTAGAGATCTCTCGTCAGATCGGTAAGCCAATCCATAAAGGCGGTGTTTAGTGGGTAAAAGTGTCCACATAACCACGCAGCCGGCTGCGTGGTATGCTATGAGCATTCACCGCCTCCCTCCCCCGCTTTCCGGAGGGTTGCCCATATTTGCTTCGGGCGCAAAAAAAAAATTAGAACACCTTTTTTACTCTATCACCTGGTTTGTTTCCCCCATGTCGTCTGTCTTTATGGGATGATATGGGGTAGTAGATATTTTTGCATCGCCACGCTATTATATATAATCATATTTTTATTTATAATTATAGTTTATTTATAATAATTATTTACAAATATTATGCAGACGACAGCACTGGCGATGCTTTATACACCGGCAGTGCTTATATATCTTGGGAATACTTCTGCAATAAACTTGTGTCAAAAGTCGAGACTAAAAGAACCACTTTTGTCGTATCTCCTCAATTTCAAGGCACTGTCCTTGTTGCCTCCAGAATTCTCATACGTAGAAACATCTAATGACTACTTATGACATACAGTTCCGCAGTTACTAGGAATATAAAATCAAATTGGCCTCTAAAAATTGTGGCGAGCTCAGTAGAGCAGTATAGTATTTAATGCCACGGGGCTAGCAACTTTACAACGGACAAGTACGGTCTCACATGAAATATTGGTCTCATCTCTGTGCTGGGGCACTGGAGTACTACTACATCTTTCACTTGACCGCAACCAGTGAAGAGTGGCCCAAATCGATAACGACCCAGTACTCTTTGATCGGCTTGACGCACTGGTGCTGTGGAAAGATATTGCATCCCTTTGCATATTTGCATTTACGGGGTAAAGCGAAGCTGCAGCTACATTATAAGTATAGATGTATCACGAATGGATCAGCTTAACCGGGGAAGGACCACGCACGTGTTTCGTATAGTAAGTATAGAGAACCGGAGACCCTTTTTACAGGAAACGAGGCATTCTACCTAAGTATCTCACGGCTGACAACGCATCTGCATTTTGATTCGCAATCGAAGATAGATGGAGATGTCTATGGGCCACAGCAAACACTTACTATCGGGTGGAATGTGTGCTTTTTAGTCACTCTAACCCTATAAAAAATATCCTATCCCATCTGTCATGGAGAATGTTTAGAGGAATTGATCAGCTCATTCTAGCAGCCAAATTTCACCATCGCCCATTGCGTCAAAATTTGCTATACTATCCATACTATCTGTATGATTGGCGGTCCACCCATGAGAAATTTATTACAAGTTTTCTTCCTCGCATGATTTCTTTGTGGAATCGGCTACCACTAGCAATTTTTCCAACCGAAACAACGAGAAAGGAGCATATTCCTTTTTGAAAAGTACTACCTTTGTAAAAAATACATGATGTTCATGAAGATATGTAGCAAGTATATGTTGTATTTATTTTTCTAAGTTTTACAAAAACGAGTTTAAAAATCAGATTGAACAAAGCATTTCGTTCGCCATTTTATCATCGTTCTTAGTCACCATGCTTGTTGTTACAGGAGCAATATTTGGAACGTCAAGGTCCGGAAAGCCAATGATATTATTGGGCCATCACAAATACAATTTATACAATACAACGAATTCAAAGTCAGTGTGGAGGTGCACCAAGTGGAGATGGGGTTACTGTCGTTCATCCATTATCACGATAGATAACGTTATAGCTGATGTCAGGAAAATTCATAATCATGACTAAATCAACTTAAAGTAAATTTTACATGTCTTATTTAATGTTATTTTATAGTTTTTTTTTTTTAATTAAAAGAAATAAACATTGATGTTTTATTTTTACAATAATGGAACACGGCGCGGGTTAAGAACAGTAATACAGTACGTGAGGCTAATATGGTCATTTTCTTATCTCAAAGACACGGCCTTGTTTCCATAGATGTCTTTTTGATACGATATCTCTTCATCAGTCAATCAAAAATAAGGGGTTAAAAGGGCGATCCTTTATCGACGCCATTTTGACAGTTGACATTAAATATTTTAGGCGATTTTAGTATGGTGTAATGATGTTAGTTTTATTAAGTAGATTTTTCGAATTGTTCCTAATTATTGCCAAAATTTGCTATTCTTTTCTTAATATATTAGTTATATTATACGACTTTGTGTTTCTGTCTCCGTCCACCTCCTAGTCACAATATAAATATGGAATTATACTGTGTCCTAGTTTTCATATGGCGGGAACGCCGTATGGAGCCGTGGTAGCTCAGATATTTAACGCTCGCTGTAAATATTTAATTGCAATTTTAAGTGCTGATTTACCACGTGCTCGGCGGTGAAGGAAAACATCGTGAGGAAACTTGCATGTCTGAGGAATAAGGAAACAGATTTTTCAAAAGACATGTGAAGTTCGTCAACACGTATTGGGCCAGCGTGGCGGACACTGCCTTGCCCTAAAACCTTCTCAGAAATGAGGAAAGGCCTGTGCCCAGCAGTGGGTCGTATGTAGGCTGTAACTTAACTTTTTTTACTTATGGCGCCAAAGCTTAAGGTGACCATATTACCCTCACGTACCTTAGTTATCCGTGTTCCTACAGATGTGCCTTTTAAAAATTTATTCAGAATAACTTAAGTCATTAAAATGGAAAAAAATCAACAACCATCGTGACTACAGAGGCTGCACTAAAAGTATCGGGCATGGAATATTTCCACTGTTCCTGTCATATTAAAATCTTTTTAATTGAAAACTCCTTGGTTTTAAAAATCGAATACCATTTATTTATTTAAAAAAAGATTCTCGGTCTTGTCACAAGGTTTTGTCAAACTTGTTTAGTCGTTGAGAAAATGGAATTGACTCGAGAAAATTAAAGAGCGATGATTTATTATGACTTTCGAAGTGATTTAACACAAAAACAGTGTGTTGACCGGATGATTTCTGCATTTGGTGATGTAAAAAAGTTGTTTTCCCGATGGATACCGCATTCGCTCTGTGAAGGGCAAAAAGCGGCTCGCGTTACTTGGTGCGTCAGAACTCTCGAAAGATTTCACGCATGATCCTCAAATGCTGTATACAACATCGTATCAGGTGACGAATCTTGGATATACGCGTACGAACCCGAAACAAAAAACCAGTCACGAGTTTGGGTGTTCGAAGATAAGTGAGAAGCCAACAAAAATTGTTCGTTCACGGAGTGTTGCAAAAAAAATGGTGGCCACGTTTGTCTCCAAAACCGGCCATGTTACGACTATTCCTCTTGAGGGACAAAAAACGGTTAAGTCAGAATGGTATGCTAGCATTTGTTTGCCACAGGTCGTTTCTGAACTCCGTAAAGAGAACTGCAACCGCCGCATCATCCTTCATCACGACAAAGCGAGTTCTCACACCGCACACAGAACAAAAGAGTCATCGAATTATTAGACCATCCGCCGTATAGCCCCGACCTAAGTCCTAATGATTTCTATACTTTCCCTAAAATAAAGAATAAATTGCGTGGACAGAGATTTTCATCACCTGAAGAAGCTGTTGTGTGCCCCCAACTTCCGAATGGAATGGTTGCTTCAATGATTGGTTCCATCGTATGGAAAAATGTGTCAAATTTCGCGGAGAATACTTCGAAAAGCAATAAATACATTTTTAAATAGTAACGTTGTGTCACTTCCTTGATTCCCGAAATTTTCAGTGCCGCCCTCGTATGATGAGTATACGTTTTCTAGATATGAACAACACCGAAAACAAAATAGTGTATTGACGATTTTGATGTTGATACTTTGTCAAATTCTTAATATATTTCGATAGTAAAAATTCGCAAAAGTAATTCTGGAAAGTTATTGTCTAAAAAAGGAAAATATAATTTTTATCTTAATTCTACAATAAATAACGTCAATATCAAAAATGTCTTGCTGTGTAAAGCAAATATCTTGTTTGTTGTACACGGAGAGATAAGATATTTACTCTGCCTTTAATATATTTTTAAAAGGTTATTTTTACTAAGTATTCATTTTCCACGGTTTAAACTGTTGTTGTATCATGTCATGTTTCACAAGAATTTATACTTAATCCCTGAGACGACTGTTTGTTATCTTCCACGTTTTTCCAAAATTCATACTGTGAACAAAAGTTTGACGATATTCATATTGATGATTATCGTCAAACTTTTGTTCACAGTACAATATAAAAATATTTGAGGGATTTACTTTTAACATCTGTTTTAACATCTGAAAATGGCCAACTAACAATGATAAATTTTTTACGTGGTAGAGCCGTGCTGCAGTTATATTAGTAGTATAGTTGTAGCACGAATGGGTCGGCTCGACCGGGGAAGGACCACGCTCTCACAGAATACCAGCGTGAAATAGTAGCTTAATGCTGCTGTGTTTCGTATGGTGAGTGTAGAGAACCGGAGACCCTTTTTACTGGAAACGAGGCATTCCATCTCAGCCCTCACGGGTGGCAACGCATCTGCATTTTGATTTTTAATGGATAATAGATGTAGATGTCTATGGGCCGCGGCGGCCACTTACCATCAGGTGAACTGTGTGCTCGTTTGTCACCCTATTCTATAAAAAAATTACTTGCGTGTTCTTATTACTTGATACATAATTACGTCGCTAATGAAATCTCTGTAAATGTTTGTAAATTATTATAATAATAAAATAATTATTATAATAATAAAATAATAAAAATAATTAATATGTTTACGCGGATATTTTGTCATATAATTTTTCCGTGCAATTTTACTGGTGCTGTAATCGGTAGGGTCTCGGTGGTACTCAATCTAGGCGTATTTCTTGCCTACTCCTGAATGGCAGTGCATGAGAATAATGATGTTATTTGTAGTAAAGATTTTCTTAATTTTGGATTTATAGTCAGAAAATGTTTCCCGTTCACTGAAGGGCCTAAATTATTCTATGGATGTGTCAGTTCTTTAGAGATGCTCGTTATATTTGGTTATAATTTGATGCCATCTATGTCCACAATATCGAGCGGATTCAAAAATTTATTTCCTATCAAACATTTTGAATTAAGATGTTCTGGTTCTTCATATCGAGACGATAGCAGATTTTACGGTCTGCTAATGGTTGAAGAAAGACTTACTTGTTCCGTATGGTGAGTATAGGGAACCGGAGACCACTTTACGTGATAGAGCCATGCTGCAGTTATATTAGTAGTATAGCTGTAACACGAATGGGTCGGCTCGACCGGGGAAGGACCACGCTGTCACAGAATACCAGCGTTAAACAGTAGCTTAATACTGCTGTGTTACGTATGGTGAGTGTAGAGAACCGGCGACCCTGTATTTACTTACAGTATTTAGTATCCGATATATTATATATATACGATATATTATATACAGACCGAGTATTTACTTACAGTTTGTGACTCTTATACTACTCGTATAAAAAAGTGTTAGGACACATTTTGTGTCTAGGAGTCCGTTTTGGTACTTATCACCCTCTCACTTGTTTCTGCTATTAATTAGCAGTGCACCGGCGTGTTCCGATCAGAAGTATACAGAGAGCCCGTATAATAAGTCTGTGAGGTGTTCCATCCTAGTCCTGGAAGTTGATGATGCATCTGTCGCAGTCATCAATCTCTTTGTTTAAAGTTCGCTGCAAGTATTCTTGGGCTGTAGTAGCCACTTGTGGATTTTAGTTTTTTTGCCATTATTAAATTTTTTTATAAATAAACAAAACTCGATGTTTTTAATTCCATTTCACTTGATAAGTTATAGTAAAAACAGTGTTCTAACGCGTTTGGTAGCGACTTATCGTAACAAAAATTAGTCCAATTAATGGATCAATTACTACTACCTAAAGGCGGATTCAAAAATAAAATCTGGAAAATTTAACTCTCTTCATGCGGTCGATATCAGTAAATACTCAATCAAAATGTAGAAAATCAATAATATGATATATAATTATAAATATAGTACAATAATGATTAAAACTACTTTTACGGATTTTATCGCGTTTATTTTTACTTTTTATTTACTTTTATTTTTAATTCCCGACGTTTCGGGCGCTTTCCAGCACCCATGATCACGGGGGGGGGGAGATGGGTGCTGGAAAGCGCCCGAAACGTCGGGAATTAAAAATAAAAGTAAATAAAAAGTAAAAATAAACGCGATAAAATCCGTAAAAGTAGTTTTAATCATGTATAGTGTTCGCGTAAATATAAGAAATCATTATAGTACAATAATATTATATAATTTAAATATATTTATGTATTTCGCCATGTAGTGGCGGTGTAAGGGAATCCGCTATTCGCTATCATCCCGTAGATGTCGTAAGAGGCGACGAAGGGAAACTGTAACAGATGATGGGCGACATTACTATGATAAAGACTCATATAATAACACAACACATGAACTGTGGTTGATGACGCGCCTGCTAACTGTGGCGATTGTTTTTATAGGATAAGGTGACAAACGAGCACACAGTCCACCTGATGGTAAGTGGTTGCTGTGGCCCATAGCTATAAAGCATAGCATAATCCTCGATTACGAATCAAAATAGCAGGTGCGTTGTCAGAATGCCTCGTTTCCAGTAAAAAGGTCAAAAGGAAAAAGGTTTCCGGTTCTCTACACTCACCATACAAAACACAGCAGCATTATGCTGCTATTTTACGCTGGTATTCTGTGAGACCGTGGTTCTTCCCCGGTCGAGTCGACGCATTCGTGGTACAATTATGCTACTAATACAAATGCAGCATGGCTCTACCACGTCTAAATCTCTTATGAAGTATTCTATGCAGGAGGCTTAGGTTTAGCAGTGAATTTTAATAGGATGTTTTGATGATGTTGATCTTGATATTTATGTGCTACTTTTAATTTTATTTTTATCTGATTAATTACTTTACAGTAGGTACCATTGAATAAACATATCATGGCATTAGCCACATCATGTTTGTATGTTCATATTGACATTATATGAAATATTATGTCAATATAAATAATATATGTAATATTTAGTAGTACTGCTTACCGGTTTTAAATTATAAGATTTATACGGATGTTATGATAGATGTAAAGTTTGGTTGTATTAATATTTTGTGCATAATTTTGATTGTTTTCTTCTTGTCAAATTATTGAAATAATTATTTTTAGTATTAAGCTGTTATTATCCCGAATAAATAAACAAATAATTTTTTTACAGACCAATATTCCTACGACTACCAATCGTTGCGATTAATGCAAATCTAGCATCCATACAGCGGAAGTGTGTCCTATATACAGCTGTGAATCGTGAGGGTTATTGAAAAATAAAATAAAAACCAACTAATATTGTAAACAAAACCAGCAAAAGGGAACTGTTCACTTTTAATATTTTGTATATCATGAATATAATATAAAATGTTTTAATTTTATATTCAATTCGAAAAAAATATTTCAGAACCAGTTTTCACCACTTCAAAATTTGGAAGACCAGTAATTATAGTGGACCACTTCAGGTTCAACTTACACAAGGAGTATGGTTGCAAGACTGTTTGGAGATGTGATAGATGGAGACCACGCGCGTGTCGTGCTTCAATTACAACTATCGAAGGAAAAATCGTTAACAAGAAACTTCATAATCATACATGAATTGACCGTGCTGCCGATACCACCTTTTTTGACTCTTAAAAGCAGACTCATATCAAATGAAAGTAGATAAAAAAATTTATCAATAGTAAGAAGATAACTCAAGGAATGTAGCATTAAATCAATGTTAAATAGAGATTTTTTTGAAGTAGCATCCCGAATGTGCCGCCCAGATTCATTATACTGGATGTGGAATTTTTTTGGACTTTCCTTCAATCAAAAGTTGTAAGTTAATGAGTGTTGTAGACTAACGTATATTTCGAATTCAGGCAATTTTATTGAACTTTCGATGATAAAGAATGGAAAATATTAATTAATAATTAAATTATAATAATAAATGATGTAATGTTAAAAAATTACTTTTAATATTACATAAAATTCCATTAAGTTGTTTGATTATTTAGAAACAATGAATAAAGACTATCTAGATAACTTATTTTTAGCTAAAAATAAGTTATCTAGATAGTCTTTGTACATTGCTTCTTAAAATATATGAAATATATAGCTATATATTTTATATATTTTTAAAGATAATTGCGCAAATAATGCGGCAAATTCATTTTTAATTTATTTTTAAAAAAAGGTCCTGGATGTTAGCAACTCATACTACGGGACTCTAAATGATGTGAAATAAGCAAATTCTAAAAAAGTATTATGAACCACTTTACATATGTACTGATTTTCACATAAACACTAAAAACATTGCTGACAACTTCGTTGGGATAGGACTACTGAAATAAATGAAGTATAAAATATCATGTGTTTAATTTTACCTTTAAGAGTTTAAAATTATCGCTATCCTAGATGAGTTTACAATAACAGCGTTAGTTTTTGTTTTAATTCTTGCTTTACCAGTAAAAAGGAACTTCGTTTCTTATTACCAACTGTAAGAAACACAACAGTTGTAGCGTGGTTGACACGTAGATGTACCTTCAGATTTTTAATTATGAAGGTACTCCGGGTTAACATTAACATCGCGACGTCATTCACCTCAGTTCCTCGTGACCATAGGTGTTGGAAAGCACCTGAAACTTTGGGAATTAAAAATCATTTCAATTAAATGCGATAAAATCCGTAAAAGTAGTTTTAATAAATGTGTAGTATTACATTAATGTGTGTAGTGTGTAGCGTAAATATAAGAAATCATTACGTAGAAGTAATTTTAATTCTAAATATTGTTATTGCGTTTTTACTAAGTCGTTTACTTGTTTATCAACAGGTTTAACTTTTCAATATACAACATCCAGAAAAGGAGGGCCCGTGATAGTGTACGGACGGCATCGTTACTATCGTTTAAGCCGCTGCAAGGGCCCAAAGATCCAATGGCCCTGCATAAAATGGAGGTCGAAGGGTTGCAGAGCCATGATCACAACATTTGATGATAAAATTATTATGTTTAAAAACAGACACAATCATTGAATGTACCTCATTTCTTTCTATTAAATAAAGTGTGCAAATTTTGAAAAATTGTTTTATTTTACACTACGTGGCATTATTTAGATTTAATTTTGGTTATTGACGTCTTAAATGGATTCAAAATCATCCTCTTGAGCTTAGTAAAAGACACTTACTTTAATATTAAAACAAGATCTCAAGACTTAAAAACAGAAACTTCAATTTTATTTATATTTATAGATAAATATACAGAAAAACTATACCTACAGTGTGAGTGTCTTTCAAGGCAAGAGTGAACAGGCTTTTGTTATGTTTAGTCGTATTACGATTTACCATTTTTGGCTGCTTTTCTATCAGGTTGGATAGTAGTCAACATTAGTCTAAGAAAAATTATGCTGAAAACCTCATGAAATACATGAGCCCCTGAGGACTAAGATGGAATGCCTCGTTTCCAGTAAAAAGGGTCTCCGGTTCTCTACACTCACAACACAGCAGCATTAAGCTGCTATTTTATGCTGATATTATGTGAGAGTGTGGTCCTTCCCCGGTCGAGCTGACGCCTTTCTGATATAACCAGAATTTAACTGTAACATGGATATAATACCACGTAAAAATTACTTATTAAAAGGAAGCCTCCAAGTGTGTGTGTTTTATACTATTTAGTGATTGGGTGCGTTTGGCAGAAAAAAGCGCTAGCAAGCGCTTGTAAGCGCTGAAATAGTTTTCGGCCAGGACACGATTGCTACTTCAGTAGCGCTGACACAATCCGCCATTTTGCTTATTTACAATTTGTTTGTTTTGAAGTAGAGTTTATAAGTTGTTTTGTGCAATATTAGTTTTAAGTAATATAATGACATGAATAAACATATACATGTTATTAAAAATTCATGATTGGTAAGTTTTTAATATGAATACTTTACAAACATATATTTAAATTAGGTTAGGTTCCCCGGTTAAAACTAACATCGTGTCCTGGAGGAAAATAGCTACTTACGATTTGACAGCGCTTACCGCTCACGATCGCCATTTTGCTTACAAGCGCTTGCTAGCGCTTTTTTCTGCCAAACGCACCCATTAACTTAAGCTATTTCTTTTAGAGCCAATATATACGGTGTCTAAGTACGGTAAGCCCGTGATCCAGGTGGGTCGTTATCGTTACAATCGGCACAGCCGTTGCAAAGGACCACGCGTGCAATGGCTTTGCTGTAAATGGTCTTCCGGCTGTCGCGCTTCCATAACTACTGTTGAGGATTGTATAGTCAAGGTCGCCAATGTCCATCATCATTGATTCACACATCAATATTTTATGATATTAAATTCATACTATCGCCTTTACTATTCGGTGTGGTGCTACTTGTTTACTTTTAAATAAATCAATTTTATACCGATTTCATATTGGAGCAAGTCGAGAAGTATTTCTTTTAATTTATCTGTTGCGTTTGATAAAGTTAGCGGTCGAATTTATTGTAGCTTTACTCCACAGCCGTTTTATCCGCGCATCCTTTCCTAAAAACATAATCTGTAAAAAACTATAGTGTCATTTTTATCGATTTCATTTGCAAATGTGTTGAGTTTAGGATAATTTATTTTTGTTTTAAAACAGATAAATAAAAAATGTTTAATGTTTTTAAATTCTGTTCCGACAAAGGATGATTCAGATAGTCTTTAAGATACCTTTAGAATTAATTATTTCCTGCCTAAAATTTTATAATTATTGTAGCTGCATTTGTAATGTCCAAATTCGGGAGGGTTGCTCTCGAGATTGGTGGATACCGGTACAACAAGCATAGCCGCGGCGATGGGCCCAGAACTAACTGGTGTTGCTCTAAGAGGACCACTTGGGGTTGCAAAGGCAAAGTAACCACAGTCAACAATGCAGTTGTGAAACTAAATAATAATCATAACCATTAACTTATTAGTTAAATTGTTAAATGTTGATTTTTTAATGTTAAAAACAATAACAAAAATTATGTTTTTTTGTTTTATCTTTATTTCTTCCGCATCCATCGATAAAGATAATGTAATAGAAATGTTAACTTTAAAAACTTCAAGTACAAAACCTAAAGAACTTCATTCATTAACGAATAAATTAATGAAATATTTTGAAGGTTTATAGATATTTCTTCAGTATCTTTATCGGTGTTTTGTTAAATCTATCATATTACTTGTCATTTATAATTAACAAATTAAAAAGTGGTTATGAATGTTCTACCCCCTACGCTTAGTTTGTTATTTGTAATAGCATTGACGATCGCAATAGCAGTAGTGTATCGCATATTTACTACAATAGTCATGTCCGCAACATGGCGTAAATTATTCTCCACCAAACAATCTAACCAACATATGAGGACATTTGTAGAAACTTAGCCACACTTTGATTGTCACCACTTACTGTGTGTCTGGCACTGCGTTAGCTTGAATACGAGTTGGTTGATTCCGCGTATTTTGGTGAAACTTTTTTAAGATAAACTATATACGAGTATTGTCGATATTTTTGGGCGTACTGATGTTCAGTTTTTTATTTATTTTCGGTTCCTTTATTTTCATGCCTTTAAGAATGGCTTCGATTATGTTTATAAATCAATTATTGCTGCAACAATACTCAAATTGCTTTGTTATTATTTAGGTAAATTTCCAGATTAATATAATAATAAATAATAGAAATATTATTTCTTGATTTTTTTTAAATAAATAACCACATTTTCACTAGCAAAAAATGATATTCAATCAGTTCATGTGTTATAAACAAATTTTCACTTACTTTATTTTCCTATTACCTTACAATTTTTCTGTAATATAGTGGCATTCTCTTAAATCTTTAAAATGAATTGGACATCTGTTTCTTGACATTACTTTTGTTTAACACATCAATTTTTGTTATATATATGTTTGGGATATACAAGATAGCTACTTCCCTAATATAACTGTGTTACTTCTTTAAATATTTTTTTCTTAGCGATGTGTGTTTGAGTAGAAAAATATCCAGTAGCAATAGACTTTTTTTCTGTCTATCTCCTAATTTTTAACCCTATGTTGGAATCATTTTAAATTAGTAAAATTTAGGGCATAAAGCAGAAAACTATATCAAAGAAACGATTCGTTGTATTAAATTTATCATAAAGTTTTGACTCAAAGTTTCAATAACATTTCGTTGTATTAAATTTATCAGAAAGTTTTGACTCAAAGTTTCAATAAGATCGTCATCAGGCCCGCTTCCTGTTTTGATCAAGAAATTGAGTCACTCGTTATATGCTTGTACATAAACTTTTAATTCGAAAGGTTCTTTTCTCTATATAATTTATTCAGTTTAAAGCGAAATGGCAAAAGAATTGACATCACTTCTGTTATTCAGAAGAAACATAATATTAAAGCCTTTGTGTGGGATTCTAGGACTATGATCTTAGTACCTAGATGAAGTTTGTGGCGGCATCAGAAGCTTTGAATTAATGAACGATTCAAATATGAGTCGATGTAACATTCAGGATAGGCAATTTGCTGTAGCGACTATCAGTAGGTGTGCTCAACAACGATGAAATTTCTAAAGGAACTGTATCCGATTCCGATTTTCCCTATTCTGTATAAAAAAATATCTATTCATCGCCGTTGGTGACAAGAGCGCTGGCTGCTTCTTTTCTTTCCCAGAGGCTAATTGTGGCTACTTCGGGAGGAAACTCAACCAGCGTTCTTGGCACAATACAGCGACTAAAAGGATCCGTTACAGCCTATTAAAGTCCATTGCGGAACATAGGCCTCGTGCATAGATCTCCTCATAGGGTGGATATTTGCCATAGCTGCCATGCCTGGCAAGCGGTTTGGCAACTGCAGTTTTTTATATTTATTCGTTTTTAGGAAAATGCTGCTGCCCATGTACTGCTTTGTGTCCCTCTGTCACCTCTTACGACACCCACGGAATATTCTTACACAGCCACTACACTGTCACTAAAGGGATCATAACATGATATTATTTTTAATGTTGCGAATACATTTATAGGTTATTAAGGTCAAAATCGAAGTGGTGTTTTAAGATTTTTTACTTTGTTTGTAGTTGAATTTGTATTATCTAAATACGGGAGACCTGTGCTACAGATTGGTGGATACCGGTACAATAAGCAAAGCCGCGGTGAAGGTCCAAAAATTAACTGGTGTTGCTGTAGAAGGACCACTTTGGGTTGCAAATGTAAAATAACAACTTACGACCGTGCGGTTGTGGCGGTCTATAATAATCACAACCATTAATTTCTTTTTTTTTTTTAAATAAGTCTCTAAGGTGTTTCTGTTTTAATATATTTTTCTATAATCTGTTATATGATACCTGTAATTATAATTTATAAAATAATTTCGTTTGAATATAGTACGGAGTACATTGGCTCAATTAAACACCTCTATTTTCATTAACCTGTGTATTTTATTTTATGTGTTTTTTTTCTTTTATAGAATAAGGGTGACAAACGAGCACACAGTCTACCTTGTGGAAAGTGAATGCTGTGGCCCATAGACATCTACATTTATCCACAATTAATAATCAAAAGGCAGATGCATTGTCACCTATGAGGACTAGGATGGAATGCCTCGTTTCCAGTAAAAAAGGGTCTCCGGATCTCTACACTAACCATACGAAACCCAGCAGTATTAAGCTGCTATTTGACGCTGGCATTATGTGTATTCCCCGGTCGAGCCGACCCATTCGTGCCACAACCTATAGCTGCAGCGTGGGTTTTCCACGTATAAAACGTAGTTCACGTGGTCTTGTGTAAAGTCCCAGCATCAAGTTTATAGTTCCTCCTAGTTTGTAAACAGATCACCGCTGGTGGTGGCTTAGCTAGTTGTTCTTAGAAGAGGAATTTACGAGGTGGTAGGAGTTCTTTTCTACCTTGTAGTTCGTCTGGGTGGGCATCACCTTCTTGCCTTCCTGTTTACTTAGCCAAATAACAGCACTTGCACTGCTATGTTCAGATCGGAACGGTACAAAACAGTCAGAGAGTATATTTACAGGTTGTAGGTATTCCATCTTAGTCTGCAAATAGTCTTCTTTACTTGAAGTTAGTAAAAACATTTGTCATATGCAGTTGCATAAAAAAAGAAAATAATAATAAATTACAATATATTTTCATAATAAATGTTTTCTTTATAGCCGTAGAATTTGTTTTATCCAAGTACGGAAGGCCTGTAATCCAACTGGGGGGATATCGATATAACAAGCACGGTCGCGGCAACGGTCCCAGGGCTCAATGGTTGTGCAGTAAAAGAAGAAGCCCTTTCTTCTGCCATAGCAAGTTGACAACTTACGACGGCGAAGTTATCGCCTTGCACAACGATCATAATCATTAATTTCTTTTTAGAGTATAGTGGTATGTGATTAAAACTGAAGGAAGTTAGGATTTGATTATGTACTTAAATATTCACTCCTTATTGTAAGTCAAGAATAAATTTATTACTTTAATTTTATGATTAATTGTTGAAGTTGATTTATTTAGCATTGGCTCGTGTCCGCACAATTTTCACTTATCGTCAAGAACAGTTAGTACGTAACGCTTAAATATTTAAGAAAAACTGGCTGGAAATATTAATCGTATATTATAGTAGTTATAGTTGGTGTCTGAATATTATAACTAAAGTAACATTTTATTAATTGAGATGGGTTGTCACTTTTCAATGATTAATGAAAGGAGTAAAGACCAACTTGAGATCCTGGTCTCTAAGTAAAATTACAAAACGTTCCGAACCAGGTTAACTCTCTATATATATTTATATTATGGTTTTAGCACGAATGGATCGGCTCGGCCGGGGAGGGTCCACATCGGTCACAGAATACCAGCGTAAAATAGCAGCTTGATGCTGCTGTGTGTCGTGTGGTGAATGTAGAGAACATCCTTTTCATCCTTTTCAGTGGAAACGAGGAATTCCACCTATGTCCTCAGGGGTGACAACGCACTGCATTTTGATTTTTAATCGTAAATAAATGTAGATGTCTATGAGCCACAGCATCCACTTACCATCAGGTGGACTGTGTGATCGTTTGTCACCCCATTCTATAAGAATAAAAAAACTCTCGTGGACAATAATTCAAAATAAATGATTTGTTAATACTTGTGGCTTTTATTTTATATAAAAGTATGCAATACATATAGATAAAATTTAAAAAACGTTTTATGCGGTCAACGAAAACTGAAAGCTGATTATGAAGTTGTTTCCTGTTTCTTTGTTGAGGTATTAAATAGTTAAATTTGCATTCAAAATGAAAGTAATATGATTAAACTCATCTATATGTGTATTGACCGAATCGTAATTTTATAGAATTCGTAAAAATAGTTCTTAAAAGACGAATTGTCAAAACGTATTTTGAGTAAACCACTACCATCAGTTCCTGACACATGAGCAATGGCTTTTCAGGATCCGATGATGCCCCAATGCTTTTTCAAACTGCGGTAAGACAATTCGTTCTGAAGTCTCACAGATTCGTTCTTGTGTGGAAGGATTCCTAATTATTCTTTCGTCATGATTATCTGAACTTACGTTTTTTATAAAATAAGCATGTCAAGCGAGCATGTCAATTTATCTGGTGGTAAGTTAGTGCCCATAGATATCTACATCTATCCTGGATTAAGAATCAAAAAGCGGTGCGTTGTCACCTCTGAGAACTAAGATGCCTCGTAATCTGTAAAAAGTGTTCCGGGTTGTGTCTTTACTCACCGTACGAACCCAGAGTAAGCTGCTATTTAACGTTGATATTCCGAGATCGTGGTCCTACCCCGGTCGAGCCGACCTATTCGTGCTTTTATACACATTATAGAAATTAATGAAACAGTAACATAATAAAATTTGTATTTAATTACGACCCAGTCTTTCATCAAAACGTTGATGGAAAAGTATTTAATTGATTAAATTTCAATATAAATTAAATTTAACACTTTATTAAACTTTAAATACCTACTCAATTTAAATATATCTGACTTAACTATATATAAATTTCTGTACGCGTATTTAAATTGTAAATATAACATCATTCTCTTTTTAATTACATGTTAATAACAGTAAAAGATAGTGTTGTTTTATTTTGTATTTGACGGATGGTTTCACGATTGTTCTCTTTTCAACGTGTTTTTATTAGTTTTGTCTGTTTGTACAGTCGTAATACGCGAATATAATGGAATGCCATAATTCAATTTTGACTCACTACCAGACGTTTGAATAATGTAAGTTTTGAAGGTTTATTAATCGATGACAACGGAATAATTTCATGACTATGACCTAGTATTCGCACTAAAAGTATCTTGATAGCTCGCCTGATGGTAAGTGTCGACCGCCGCCCAAGAACAACTGCTGCACCAGGTGAATCACAGGTGAGTTGCTGGCATTTTACAAAGAGTAGGCTCTTTTCTTGAAGGTACCTAAGTCTTATCGGTCGGAAAAAATCGCTGGTGGCAGTCGATTCCACAAGGAAGTTGTGTGAGGGAAAACTTCTTATTAATCGCACAATGGCAGACCGCCAGTCATCCACATGGCATAGTTGGTATCACGTATTTTGTCGCGATGTGCGGTAGTGAAATTGAGCGGCTGGAATTAGTCCGAACAATTTCGATGCAACATCTCTTCGCAGTCCCAGAGAGTTAAGCCGATCAAAAAGAGCTCGGTCGCCCACGATTCGAACCGCTGTGCGCTGGATGCAATCAAATGGAAGGAGCTGTCACTGGAAAGCCCCGGTCCCGAGATGCGAACAGTATTCCATGTGAGATCGAAGCTGCGCCTTGTATACTCTGCTGAGCACGCCAAGCTTTTTAAAGGCCAATTTAGCCTTCTCTTCCAAGTGACCATGAAGCTGCACGTAATTCGATGTGTCGACGCCGAGGATGTATAATATAATATATATTATTAATATAAATCAGCTTCAGTATTAGCTTAAAAAAACTCTCATTCTACCCTAAATAGCTTAAGGTACCTTGTCGTTTTTAATACAAAATATGTTTATTAAGTTAATATGTCATTAATTGGAGCATATATTGACTGTTTCAGAGCCGATCTTCACAACGTCTAGGTTTGGAAAACCGGTAATCATCCTCGGTAATTTTCGTTACAACCGGTACTTCCATAAATTCAGAGATAGTGTAAAGGCTGTATGGCGATGCGTTAAGTGGGCGAGTACAAATTGCCGGGCCTCTATCATCACCGCTGATAACGTCATTATAATGATAAGAAATGATCACAACCACGATTGAAAATTATGAATGATATGTTTTGAAAGCACTTTACCATTGAAAAATGTCATAAAAACTTGTTACAATTAAAAGTATTAATATTTTGTTTCTTAACCTTCGTATGCCTTTAACTGTTAGCAGAATCAATGAGTATTACGTAACTGAACTAATCGTTCTCAATACTGGGGTCCAAGATGGAATGTCTCGTTACCGGTGCCAGGTCTCAGATTCTCGACAGCATTAACGGCATTGTGCTGCCATTTTACGCTGGTATTTTGTGAGAGGAAATCCGTTCGTGCCGACCCATTTGTGCAGCAGCTATAATACCGCTACCGCTTGGATTTAGTTTTATAAAAGCTTACGCGATGATAATGACATTGAAATTGTAAAATTGGATCAAATAATAACCTGGCTGTGAATTTCAGGACCGAAGTATCTGAGTACGCGTCGTGGTCGTCCCGTTATAGAGTTAGACGGTTACCGTTATTACAAAAACAATAGAAGCAAGGGGCGCATCGCTTCATGGTTCTGTGCGCAGGGAAGGTCGTACCTTGCTTGCCGAGCTTCGTTAATAACCAGAGACAATGTCGTTGTGACAGTTAAGAATAGTCACTCGCACTAGAAACTTTTTTTTAAAATTAAATTAAATGTAGCTTTAAAAAATGTTTAGAGTTCGATAGCATGGATACAAAGGTTTTTAAAATCATATTACCTATACATGTTTCTGCACGCTCCCCAGTTCAGAGCTCTTTTTTCTGCCTAGGGTATACGAGTTGTTTCATAGTAATTTAATCAAATATTAACTTTCATTTAAATGATGTAGTATCTAATATAATTTATTGTCGTAACTAGTTTAGAAGTAATGTAAATAAAATTTGATGGATTTAATGAGGCATTTTATTGCAGTAACTGTGTTTTGCGTCGATGTGGATTGGTCACTGGAAACAAATAACTTAAATGCTCTTGTTGTAGTTGTGAAGTTCACGATTTCGCGAAGTGGAAACCCGGTGCTGGATATAGGTGGATATCGCTTTTATAAAAACAATCGCAGCGCTGGAATGAAGGCTACTTGGTTCTGTAGCAAAAGACGTAAAGGCTGCCGAGCCTCTGTCATCGTGTGTGGAACCGAAGTCCTCGATATGAGCAATTCCTATAGGCACTTTCACTGATCTCTTTCATAGGTATTTTTAAAAATAAAAACAACATATTTGGCATATTTTTATAGGCTTATCTTTATAATGAAAGATAGATATAGAAACATTTTTATTCAAGAACAATAGAAATGAATTAGCGCTCGATTACTTCCAAAACCTATGTCGCCAGATCTTACCATATTATAAACGTACGCAATGCATAATGATATCTATTATTTCACTGTACATTGCTTGGTGAGTTTGTCAACGTCACGTGTGTATTACACATATGCGTGTATTACACGTATTACGGTAGAAAGAAAGAAAGAAAGAAAGACGAAAAGAAATAAATGAGTTTTCAAAGGTAAATGTCATAGTAAAGTATTCATCTAGATGTAAATTAATTAAAACAATGATAATTAGTAAATAATCAACTTACTGATGATATGTTATGCCTGTATTAGTTTAATTACACGTCCTTGATGAGTTTTTACAACTGATTATGCTGCAGTGCACCATTATAAATTTATAATAACAAAAATTCAAGTACGACGTTCCCCGCACAACTAAATCACAAAATGGTGAATCATGTTCGTCAACCCATATAAGCGGCGACAAGGTCACGCGTCTATGCGACTTCTATTGTCTTATTATTACGATTTCTGTGGTACTAACAATGCGGTTAAAGAATGGGGTTGAAAATGGTGTCGCCTCTATTCTCCTCTTGCTCGAACACCATTACTAAAGGAACATGTTATTAATTGAGATGGTTTGTCACTTTTCTATGATTAATGAAAGGGGTGACGATCAACTCGAGATCTTGGTCTCTAAATAAAATTACAAAACGTTCTGAACCAGGTTAACTTTCGTTACGTGGTAGAGCCACGCTGCAGCTATATGTTGTCCATGCTCTCACAGAATACCTTCGTAAAACAGCAGCTTAATGCTGCTGTGTTTCCTATGGTGAGTGTAGAAAACCGGAGATCCTTTTCACTGGGAACGAGGAATTCCACCTTAGTCCACAGGGGTGACAACACATCTGCATTTTGTTTCTTAAACGAGTATAAATATAGATATCTATGGGCATTCAGTTACCACCAGTAAACTGTATGCTCGCTTGTCACCCTCTTATATAAAAAATGGGAGTTCAGATATTCATGACTAAAGAATAATTTTGAAACCGTCCACACAAGAACGAATCCGTCAGAATCAGCAACATTGTGCTGCCATTTTACGCTGGTATTCTGTGAAAGGAAATCCGTTCGGGCCGACCCATTAGTATAGCAGCTATGATACCACTACCGCTTGGATTTAGTTTTATAAAAACTTATGTGATGATAATGACCTTGAAATTGTAAAATTGGATCAAATAATCTAGCTGTGAATTTCAGGACCAAAGTATCTGAGTACGCGCTGCGGTCGTCCAGTTTTGGTGTTGGACGGTTACCGCTATTACAAAAACAATAGAAGCAAGGGACGCATGGCTTCATGGTTCTGTGCGCAAGGAAGGTTTTTTTTTTTTTTTTTTATAGAAGAGGGGGGCAAACGAGCATGTGGCTCACCTGATGTTAAGTGACTACCGCCGCCCATGATCAACCGCAACACCAGGGGAATTGCAGGTGCGTTGCCGGCCCTTTAGAAAGGAGTAAGCTCTTTTCTTGAAGGTCCCCAGGTCGTATCGGTCCGGAAAAATCACCGGTGGTAAATTATTCCACAGAGAGGTTGTACGCGGAAGAAAACTCCTTTTGAAACGTACAGTGGTGGACCGCCAAGCATCCAGATGGTGTGGATGGTATCGGGACGTTTGCCGTGTAGTGCGTTCACGAAATTTGGCGGCTGGGATTAATCCGAACAATTCCTCAGAGCACTCCCCGTGATAGATGCGATAAAATACGCAAAGAGATGCAACATCTCTTCGCAGCGCCAGTGAATCGAGCCGATCGGAAAGCACTCGGTCGTCAACGATTCGAGCCGCTCTGCGCTGGATGCGGTCAAGTGGAAGGAGCTGGTACTGGGGAGCCCCAGCCCAGAGATGGGAACAGTATTCCATGAGCGGCCGAACCTGCGCCTTCAAGGAATCAAGGCTTTGTTTGCCGAGCTTCGTTAATAACCAGAGACAAGGTCATTGTGACAGTTAAGAATAGTCACTCTCACTAGAAACTTAATTTTTTTTAATTAAATTAAATTTAGTTTTAAAAACGGTTTAGAGTTCGATAGAATGGATACAAAGGTTTTTAAAATCATATTATCCATGCATGTTTTTGCACGCTCCCCAGTTCAGAGCTCTTTTTTCTGCCTAGGGTATACGAGTTGTTTCATAGTAATTTAACTTTCTTTTAACTTTCATTTAAATGGTGTAGTATCTAATATAATTTATTGTCGTAACTAGTTTAGAAGTAATGTAAATAAAATTTGATGGATTTAATGAGGCATTTTATTGCAGTAACTGTGTTTTGCGTCGAAGTGGATTGGTCACTGGAAACAAATAACTTAGATGCTCTTGTTGTAGTTGTGAAGTTCACGATTTCGCGAAGTGGAAACCCGGTGCTGGATATAGGTGGATATCGCTTTTATAAAAACAATCGCAGCGCTGGAATGAAGGCTACTTAGTTCTGTAGCAAGAGACGTAAAGGCTGCCGAGCCTCTGTCATCGTGTGTGGAACCGAAGTCCTCGATATGAGCAATTCCTATAGCCACTTTCACTGATCTCTTTCTCAGGTATTTTTTAAATAACAACGAATTATTTGGCATATTCTTACAAGGTTATTTAAATAATAAAAGATAGGACTAATATTTTATACATAGATAGGAGAAATATTTGTGTATAACTTTTTTGTACATATTTTGTGGACGAAAATTCCAGCTCATTAAACTACGGACAACAAAGCAAACATGTTAGTAGAGTACCCACTATTTACACTGGAAAAATTTTGAATTATTACACACCCATTCTTTAACCGTACGGTTAGTACAAGCGCACGGTTAAAGAATGGGGTTGAAAAAGTTGTCGCCTCTATTCACCTCTCGCTCGAACACTGCCACTATCTATACTCACACCCGCAAGTAAGGACTGCAAAAAATTTTTTGCGATATGCGTTTTTCGTACGTGCTATAACTTCAGTCACACTTTTCATTATAATCGTGATAACAAAATGCCATAACCTACAAAAAAATATTCAGCACGGTTTAACGATTTTTTTCAGTCCTAATTTGTGACCTACGACGCGTTCTGATAGTTTTTTTCATGGTTATTGTTAATTGTGATTGTTAATATTTTTGTATGAAATGAGTAACCATTTTTAAACTATTCGTTTGTCTCTCTGTCGGAGTTAGTCTTCGGAATAACTGAACCGATTTTAATAAAACTTCACGAAAAAAGAGATTAATTACCAGGAGTGATCTAGACTAAATTTTATCGTAAAAATTTTGCGATTTCATTAAAAAGAAATATTTATAAGATAAAATAAATGGTCCATTATTATTTTTTTACTTTTTTCTTAGATTATCTTTAGTCGTCAATTAGATCTCACGTAGGCAAAGTCAGAGCGGGTCGCCAGTAACTGATGATATTTTAAATTAATTTAAAATAAAGAAAATTAATAATTACATAACTGAATAATAACTGTAAAGATATAACAATATACCGTTATTAGCGGGTTTTCCTCCCACCGAAGTCTGACGTGAGATTTTTCAAAAAGCGAATTTTTTTGTATAACTACATACGTTAATCTGTGCTCGATTGTGTTGGGTTTATTATAAAAGAATATAATTTGCTCAATTACTTTTATATAATTTGTGAAGTTCGCATAAACGCCATATTATTATTTAGGATTTAGTCACAAAAGAGGGGACACCAGTGCCCAGCAGTGGGACGTATATAGGTTGTAACTGTAATTTATTTTACCTAGGTAAAATAACTCCTTATTAACCTTAATTAAAATACATACATTTATTACAATCATCTAAAATAAATAATATATTCATGTTTTTAACTTGTTATAAAGAACCACAGAAGAAATAGCGGCTCCGTGGTGCAGAGATAACATTTATTAAAAAAAAAAAACTGATAAAGTTGGATAGGTTCCTTAAAACATAGGTTAATATCATTTAAAAAAATGGAGCTTGCGAAAAAATGGTTACATTCTTTTAATTAGTCGACCATTTACAATAAAACAATTTTAGCCCAAGCTTATCTCAAAACATAACTGAAAATTACATTAAAATTGCTTCAGCCTCTGTGAAGATTAGCGGGCACAAACGTATAGACAAAAACTCTGTTTATGATGTTATTATGTGCACACATTATGTGTTTTAATTAACCTCGCAACTAGATATACGTAACTGCTATACACATATTTTAGAATTTTCCTTGACTTACGATAATTGAACAAGTGTTAAAGACGAGTGTCTCCCGCTACAAAAGTTAGCGCCGTGTTAAAATTTGGCCACGATTACGTCATCGTTTCGTATTTAGATTTTGTAAAGGTTTTTTATTGTGTTTTACATATATAGAATATTTAATGTTGTATGAGTTCCATAGTTATATGTGTATCTTAAAATTCGTCATTTATTTTCTCGTAAAATAAATCTTCGTCGTTATTAATGTATATTAATGTCTATAGACTATTACTAAAACAGAGATCTATCGTGGTCAATCACTTTCATGACCTTGATTTATAAGCGTGTTCTTGCATTTATTATTTCGCGTACAGGGCTACGTTAAGTTCCAACATTCGTATTTGTGATAACAGCACATTCACTGAAATGTTTGCCGAATCTTGTGTAAAGTCCCAGTTCCAGTCTTACTACAGTTTGTTGCATTGTATATTTATTACCTTCCGAGCTATTTAACCCGTAACATTAACATCTATTTAAACTGCTAAACATGTTTTCTTCAAGTATTAGTATCCTAACACCACATCCCTATCTCTACTCAAGACACTGGTGGGCGTAATTGTAGAGATAAAGGTTGACATATTTTCTGATACCCAAAAATAACTTTAATATACAACTTTAATTTTTAAAAGAGCAAGTAGTTTGTTCCATTGTATATCGTTTTTTTTTATTTCAGGTCCAAAATTTACAACAACTTACAAAGGTCGTCCAGTTTTGCAACTTGGACTATATCGATATTACAAGAATAATCGAAGTCGAGGTCCAAAAGCGACTTGGTTCTGTGCCAGGAACAGCAGCAAACCTGGTTGCCGAGCGTCTGTCACTGTTATCGATGACTTTATTGTTGATATTAAAAACAAACACAACCATTAGGTTTAAATTAAAATACTGTACATAGAGCCTTTTGCTTCTTATTGTTACCACCGTTACATCGACGGATTCAACTCAGCTGGGCAGCGTTCGGGAAATTACGAACATCTTCTCGTCAGGTATACCTCAATCTCTAAAAACTAAAGTGTACAACCAGTGCGTGTTGCCAGTGATGACTTACGGATCTGAGACGTGGTCCTTCACTGCTGGCGTAGAACGCTCAAGGTCGCTCAGCGAGCTATGGAGAGGGCTATGCTCGGAGTTTCTCTGCGTGATAGACTCAGAAATGACGATATCCGTAGTAAAACCAGAGTGACCGATATAGCCCAACGGATTAGTAAGCTGAAGTGGCAATGGGCCGGCCATATAGCTCGAAGAACCGATAACCGATGGGGAAGAAAGGTTCTCGAGTGGCAGCCTCGTACCGGTAGGCGTAGTGTAGGGCGACCCCCCACTAGATGGAGTGACGACCTGGTAAGACATGCAGGAAGTCGATGGATGCAGGTGGCTCAGGACCGTGCTTTGTGGCGTTACTTGGGGGAGGCCTACGTTCAGCAGTGGACTTGTGAAGGGCTGTAATGATGATGATGATGTTACCACCGTAGATAATTATAGTTACTTCTTTATATGTTAATTTCGGGTAAAACATTTTTTACCAAATTCATTTGTGGTTTTCTACGTTTTTTTTTTGCTTTTTTTTAAATTTATGTGAATCAAAAAATATGGAAATATATTAGAATGTACCTATAGTTGTGGGAGAAACTTTTATTCTCTTATTTACTTTGCATGTTGGGTTAGTAAGTTTCTAATCGTCAGCACTTATGTTTTATCTGGAGTCGAGGCTTTTTATAATTAATAATATTTAAAATGGTTATAGTAAAGATAAATAGTAAAGTTAAATATCATACATTAGAAATAATAGTTTAATATCTTGTGATTGTGTGTACCGCTTTCTTTTCAGGTTTCGTTTTCTGCTATTCAAGGCACGGCAACACCGTGCTCTGCAATGGAAATTATAGGTATAGAAAAAGCTATGAGTACAGCGACGGTGCTAGGATTAAATGGGAGTGCGTGAAGGTCGGCAAGTCGCGGGGTTCCTGTGGGGCCACTGTCGTAACCCTGGACGGAGCTGTTATCGAAATGAAGAGCGATCATAATCATTGAACAATATCTGGTATATGGTTTGCTTATAGTTATCTCTTTGTGCATTTTCATTGTATATATTATCGTTTATTTGTTGTTCTTCATATTTATATTGTTTGCGTTTGTTTATTAAATAAATTCGTTTTATTGGACAATTTTAACAGAAAATGCTCATTTATTAAGTAATTAAGTTGAATTGAAATCTGAACTTTTTAAAAAAATTAATAAATAAAACGCAATATGTACATATGTTTTTCTGTAGTTTATTTCGCTGTATGTAGTCATTATGTAGCCTGAGTATGCTTATTTTTTGTCACATTAAGTAACAATTTATTAAGTTACATGTTTGTTGTAGTGACCGCACAGCACATGTTCACGACTTCACGTTTTGGGAAGCCCGCGATTCAGGTTGGCAAGTATCGTTTCAACAAAAATAACCGGAGCTACGGGCCTAGGGTTCTATGGGTGTGTTGTAGAGTCAGCTCCGGCTGTCGCGCCAGCATCACTACGATTGATGACGTTATCATCAAAGAGAAGTCTACACACAATCATTAATTACTATTTACTGTTATTATTCGGTTTACACTAGTTTTAGTTCGGTTTCATTGTAATATTTTGGCTTACAGCAAAACAATAGTTTTATATGTGCAGTTTCTTTTCATATATATGACGATTAAATATATTAAAAAATCAAATATGCTTTTCGTTACATACAATATTATTGTAAATATAAAAGTTTGACAAGAAATGTAAAGTAACACATCGTTATTTTGTGCACGATTACTGTAACAATTTTTATATTAGATTTCCGAGAAGGTTTAATTAAAATTATATTGAATAAAATTTGCAATCACGAGTACCTATTCTTAAATTCGGCTAAGAAGGAACACCTCGTAAAATAAATGTATCCACATATCTAGCATTAAATTACATAAAACTGGTTACATCATATTTAATTAAAAATTAAGCTTTTATACTTTAATACTTATTACAGACGAGCAAATTCCCCCGTCTATACGCCGGCGGACGCATCCGCAGATGACATCTGCTGATGTGGCTTTAGAAGTGCGCAATCATGTCTTGATAATATATTGCGTTAGTACTACCACCAACACTGCGGGACGATCGAGTAAATGTACATATAAATACATATAAAACCAACCTTGTCAGCCTCGAGCACAGGCGCAGAGTAGCCAGCCTCTCGATATTCTATAGGATGCATTTCGGAGAGTGTGCGCAGGAATTGCATGCTATAATTCCTCCCTCTCCTTTCCACCATCGGACGACCAGGCGGTCGGCGGCTCTTCGCCCCTTTGTTGTCGATATTCCACGCATTAGAACCAAACGGTTTACTTCGACTTTTGTAATGCGTACAGCAAAAGAGAGGAATAATTTGCCGGCGTCTATCTTTCTGTCCGAATACAATGTGGACGTCTTCAAGGCAAGAGTGAATAGGCATTTGTTACGCTAAGACAGTGCGATTTACCGTCTAAGGCTGTATCACCACTTACCATCTGGTGGGATTGTGCTCAAACACTGGCTTATAAAAAGTTAAAAAAAAACATTAATAGATGGTGGGACTCCTTATCTGTCCAGGAGTCCGTCCGGGTAGACACCATACTCTTACCATTCTCCGCCGCCAAGTATCAGCGCTCGCACTGCTGAGTCCCGGTCTGAAGGGTAATGCAGGCATTATTCAGGTTGTGAGGCATTCCATCTTTGTCTTTAAAAGTGACGACTCATCTGAAGACAGCAGATGTCCAAAGAACATATTGAGCTTGCACAGTATTTTCCCGAAGGCGAAAATAAAATATGTGTCTTAAAATTTTAAGGTACGTGAGGGTAATATGGTGATCTTAAGCTTCGCCGCCCTATAAAACCAAAACTGGGAGGAGGAAAGATACAAAAACAGATCGTCGTATTCTATAACTAATGTTAATAAAAATATGGCATACGAGCTTTGGAAATAGTAAGGAACATATCTAAAAATCAACTTAAAAAAAACTAACTACGATATATAGTAATTAACGCACACCCTCAGACACCCCAATTAGTATGTTATTAATCATAATACATACACTGAATTTTTAGTTAAACATTTTTATGCACTGATTATTTATCAAATTAGTTATAGTAAGATTCCGTAAGAATGTTGTGGTCACAGTACAAATACACGAACGCAGACTTTAACGTGCTTGAAATAAAGTTCATTTTTCTTTATTTTTATTGAATGACAGAATTAGTAATAATACAAATTAAACTGCACTCTTAAAAGTCTTATTGCCTTAAGTTACGGTCCATTTCAGTTTGTTTGACTGTAGATATTTAGTGTGACTGTAATTTACATAGTTTTAATTATTTTTGGGATAAAAAATTACCTATATTAAAAATGATAGGAATCGATTCAGTAAAAGATTCTGAATAAACTACTTTCTCAAATGTTAATTATGTTACATGTTGTATACTATAATATCAACTGTTAAAATGGCGTCGATAAATCAGCGCCCTTTTGGTACCTTTTATTATTTGACTGACTGATAAAGAGCTATCATATCATACAGCCTTCTATGCAAACAACGCTGTAGTTTTTGAGATATAAGAAAGTTACCATATTAACGGAATGACCATATTACTCTCACGTTTATGCGTAATACTCGAGCATCGTTTCTACCTTATCGGTTAATTAAGTAACATTGCAATACACAGGACTATTTTAAAACTTTTCTTTTTAATAATTTGTGCGATAAAACGACGCTCTAAAAACGCTATTAGAGCCGACAGCCTTCTTTTATAGGTCGTATCTCCTCGGATATTTATAATACGAACCATTAATGAGCGTTTAGTGTTGCATTTGGAATCGACGCTCAATTCCTATAATATCTTCTAATGACGCAATATCTGCGAATAAAATGAAATAATACGTACGTGTGTATGAAACTACTCTAAGTAATAACCAAAATCTATATCTATATAAAATATATCATTGTTGATTATTGACATTCAGCGTTTGACGTTTGAGCAAACGAAAAGAAACTCATAAGCAAACCATCCTATGTAATTAATAACGTAGTATTGTGTCTAATAAAGTGTGTATTGAGGTTACCCATTGGCTAAATAAAAAAAAAGAGTTTTTACTATGCTTCTTTGCATGCTTGTTGTTATTTTAATAATTCATTATTTTGTCCTATAAAGACAACAGTATGATCGTTTTATATTTTCAGATGCTGTCATGACGACTTCCCGATACGGGCGGCCCGTGATAGTACTCGGCTCCAATCGTTATAACAAAAATAATAGGACACAGGGACCAAAGGGACTCTGGTTTTGCTCGAAAAAGCAGTGCCGAGCATTCATAACCACGATTGATGACGTCATCGTAAAAATGAATGAGGCACACAACCACTAGAACTATTAGATAAAATTGTTTGTAATAACATTTGATTTTTGAAATAGACACCATTTGAATTAATGTCTTGAAATTGCATGTCTATGTAACATAAAACTATCTCTTATAAAATAATTGTACGCCTATGTAACATTAAAATATTATTATTTATATGTCGCAACCAACTAGCTTAATTAGCGGTTCAATCAACAACCTAGCCAGCCTCTTTACTAAACAGCGCCGTTCAACTAGCGGCCTGAATGATATTCAGCCATTTGCAGCTAGGCAAATGACTTGGATCGATGACGTTTCATTACTTCCTAGCCTGTTCATTTCAGTTTAGTTCCACTTTCTGCCACCTAGCACTGACACTCTCCAAACTGTCAATATGGCGTCGGCAAACAACAAATTTGATGGTGTTTTTTTAAAGTTTAATGAAAAATAGTAGAAGCTGTCGCAGCCTACTGTTAACTACTGTTAAATGTTGTATTAGACGCATCGGCTGGAAAGCTAATTGAACGGCGCTCTTTTACCCTATCGTAAGAATGATCTAAGCATTATCCAGACAGTTTGTATTGCGTGTTTGTATTGTTGTGTTGTAACAAACGCTAAAGCTGAATATAATTTAGGCAGCTAGTTGAACGGCGCTGTTTAGTAAAGAGGCTAGGCTGTTGATTGAACGGCTAATTAAATTAGTTGGCTGCGACTTATATATTCTTTAAAATATTATTATAAAACGTCATTTAACTTATTTATTAAAACTGTATGCCCATATAAAATTAAATATAGGCACTTTGAAAATATTATTAGTTACATAGTATAAATATAAATCCCGTGTAGTGGCGGTGTAAGAATATAATATATTATACGTGGTAGAGCCATGCTGCAGTTATATTAGTAGTATAGTTGTAGCACGAATGGGTCGGCTCGACCGGGGAAGGACCACGCTCTCACAGAATACCAGCGTGAAATAGTAGCTTAATGCTGCTGTATTTCGTATGGTGAGTGTAGAGAACCGGAGACCCTTTTTACTGGAAACGAGGCATTCCATCTTAGTCCTCACGGGTGACAACGCATCTGCATTTTGATTCGTAATCGAGGATAGATGTAGATGTCTATGGGCCACAGCAACCACTTACCATCAGGTGGACTGTGTGCTCGTTTGTCACCCTATCCTATAAAAAAAAACCCTTGTCGTCCAGTGGGTGTCCTAAGAGGCAACAGTGGGAAACAAACCCGAAGAAGGGTAGCAGCGTCTTCCTGATCTCATCCTCATAATAATAAAAAACTGGTGTTGCCAACACGCTTGCCAAGCGAGGTGACTATTGCAAAATCCACCCATAAGGCAATCTTTGGGGGAGGCCTATGTTCGGCAGTGGACTTTTATAGACTGTTATGGATTAATATCTGTCGGCTCTTCATACCGACATAATTTAAATGAATTTTTTAAAATGTATATCTACATATAAACCATCTAATACGCATTCATATTATGTGAAAATATTATTATTTATAAATTATTTTAACGTCATTGTAAAAATGCAATGTAAATTTCTATTCCTGCTAGTATTACAGTTGCATTTTTATAATGCATGTTCATTTATAATTTGCAAAAGGAATTATTGACTCCACGGGCCCATTTCTATGGTGTAATTTAGTGCGGAAGATTTCGATTACGTGCTTCAATTAGAGCAGCGCCGATCACAGGGATCGGTGTCAAAAGACGTTGACTTTTCGAGCCAGATTGATCAATCCTAAAAATGTCATCATGATGAGCAAGAATTATTCCAGTTATAAAGAATATTAAAATAACAAATGCAGTTATTATTGCCCTTTGTAATATCGAGATATCGTAAGCATTCGAGAAGTAAGTATTAATATGGTGTTTATAAGTAGGAGTAGAAAAGTAAAAGACACGAAAACGTTAAGATAATATATTAATTAGATTCTTACTCCAAGAACCTACTGGCTCGTTGATGAGAAAAAAAATCGTGAGGAATCGTGCATGACTCAGGAATAAAAATATACCTACGTTTGAATAATATATTGAAATATTTGGAAGCTATGTAAAGTTCGCCAACATGTCCACGTGAGCAGCGTGGTGGACTTATTGCTCAATGTGTTATTGAGCGATCTCTATGATGAGAGGAAATTTGTAGACGTGGTGGAGCCACGCTGCAGCTAAATTAGGTTTGTAGCACGAATGGTTCGGTTCCACCGGGGTAAGACCATGCTCTTACGGAATTTCAGCGTAAAATAGTAGCTTAATGCTGCTGTGTTTCGTGTGGTGAGTGTAGAGAACCGGAGACCCTTTTTACTGGAAACGAGGCAGTCCATCTCAGTCCTCACGGGTGGCAACGCATCTGCATTTTGATCTTTTACTGGAAACGAGACATTACATCTTAATCCTCAGGGGTGATAACATTAAAATAACATTTTAATTCTTAATCCTATATCCTATACCTTTAAACGAGCAATTCTTTTTTTTTTTTTTTTTTATTGTATATATATATATATATATATATAATCGGGATCTCGGAAACGGCTCCAACGATTTTCATAAAATTTAGTGTCCAGGGAGTTTCGGGGATAATAAATCGATCTAGCTAGGATTTATTTTTAGAAAATGTCTTTTTGTCCGTGTTTTTAGGCAATGAAAAACTGCTATAATATCGTTAGAATAAGAAGGTAAATTTTGACAGGTTGTTAATGATTATAAATAGCTTAATTGGTATAATGGGCGGTCACAACATCGTAAAACCCCGGTTTGAGCCCAGACCGACCGACCGACTTTTTTAATTTTTTTTTTCAAGTTCCTTTCTTTTTTGAGAAAATCTATTTTTTCGAGCCCTTTTTTTTAGTATTTTTTAAAAACACGAAAATTTAAATTAAAATAATTGCACTCATGATTTTTTATTCAAATAACCAGTTCCGTTTTTTCTGTTATGTCGATAAGATCAAAAAATATTATTTATATTTCATCAGTACGTAATTTGTATCTAAATATAATTTCCAAAACACACGAATTAAAAAAAATCGAGCTAAAAATACCGAGCAAAGCTCGGTCAACCGGGTACCTACTCTAGGATAAATGTACATGTCTATGGACTAAACAAATGTGGACTGTGTGCTCGTTTATCACGCTTATTGTAAAAAAAACTCTGTATAAGTCACGCCGTGGGAAGTATGTAAAGTGTGATTTTACTTTTTTGCTTAAATAATTTGTGCTTTCACATAGTGAAAAGTGTTTAGTGTTTATTTTATTATTCCAGAGGCGGTGTTCGTAACATCTAAATTCGGTAAATCAATTTTATTATATAACGGTCACCGTTTCCACAAGAATCAATTCAGGGGTGAAAGAGTTTATTGGAATTGCTCCAAGGCAAAGACCCGCGGCTGCCGTGCTAAAGCGACCACATTCCAAAATTACATTCTCAGCCACCGCCAATTCCACAACCACAATTAGGTCTGTTGTATACATTATATTATATTTATTACACGTTAAATCTGTGTTGCGTTCTTGTTATTTGTTTACGTTCGTCCCATAAAATACCAATACGCTGTAGCCCTAAACTCTCACCTTACCCCTCGTTTTCACATGTAGGGGAAAGTTACGTAAATGTGCCTTATATGGAATATCATTAAATCTTTAACATTACACCTATGTATTCATTAATGATAGTGAGAGTTGAAAATAATACTTACATGTTTGAGAGGACGCGGAAGTGTTTTGTTATATTTTGTTATGGCCGATTAATACTATAAAAAATATATGTTTATTTTTCTTCTACAATCATATTGTGTTTATTTTTTATAATAATATTATATGCTAGTTTTTCTTTTGCTTGAAAATTAATATATAACTTAATAATCACATTATAAATGAATATAATTATTTTTGAGCCACGATTAATTATACATTAATAATTATAAAATTGCAACATATATAATCAATATTGTTGCTCCTGGGGGATTTCTGTCATAGCTGGCACGCTTGGCAGGTGGTTAATGGTAAGACATGCAGGAAGTTAAAGTTTGCAGATGGCTCAGGGCCGTATTTTGTATATTACTTGTGGGAGGCCTATGTTCTGCAGAGGGCTGTAATGATGACAGTGATAATGATATTATCAGTATTATATTTATGTAAACGAACAGCGGAAACAATAAAACCTACAAACGGAAAACTTTTATATAGTATATATAAATATATATATTTTTTTTTTTTTTTTTTTTTTTTTGCTGCGTGAATGGGCAGCCTCAATCGGGTAAAGCCTTACCTACTCTCACTGAACCGAAACTCTTGTTACTGGTAACAAAGTATTACATTTTAATCCTCAAGATTTTTTTTATAGAAGAGGGGACAAACGAGCATGCGGCTCACCTGATGTTAAGTGACTACCGCCGCCCATGATCAACCGCAACACCAGGGGAATCGCAGGTGTGTTGCCGGCCCTTTAGAAAGAAGTAAGCTCTTTTCTAGAAGGTCCCCAGGTCGTATCGGTCCGGAAAAATCACCGTTGGTATACTATTCCACAAAGAGCTCGTACGCGGAGGAAAACTCCTTGTGAAACCTACAGTGGTGGACCGCCAAACATCCAGATGGTGTGGATGGTATCGGGGCGTTTGCCGCGTAATGCGTTCACGAAATTTGGCGGCTGGGATTAATCCGAACAATTCCTAAGAGCAACTCCCCATGGTATATGCGAAAGAAAATGCAAAGAGATGCAACAACTCTTCGCAACGCCAATGAATCGAGCCGATCGGAAAGCACTCGGTCGTCGACGATTCGAGCTGCTCTGTGCTGGATGCGGTCAAGTGGAAGGAGCCGGTACTAGGGAGCTCCAGCCCAGAGATGGGAACAGTATTCCATGTGCGGCCGAACCTGCGCCCTGTAAAGTTGCAAGCGGTGTGCCGGCATGAAATACTGTCCCGCTCAGCTGAGCACGCCAAGCTTTTTAGAGGCCAATTTGGCTTCTCTTCCAAGTGACCATGAAACTGCACGTCATTCGATATGTCGACGCCGAGGATTCCGATACTGGCAGAGGCAATACGGGGAGTGCCTTGAAACTGAGGAGATACGACAAAGGAGTTCTTTTTAGCGGTTAACGCGGAAACTTGTGTCTTCTGAGGATTAAACTGGACTAGATTTAGTCGCCCCCAATCCGAGACTCTGTTCAGAAAAGACTCGACTTCAGACACAAGTTTGTCCCGTTACTCGGAGACGTTTTCCCGAGAAATATTGGCACGGCCGGTGTACAGAGCATCACGAGTGCTGTCATCTGCATGCAGCAATGAATGTTACGGGTTTGCAACATATCATTGATATGCAGAAAAAACAGCGTTGGCGATAGCACGCAGCCTTGTGGAACATCAGCATTAATAGCCTTGTAATGAATGAAATCGGAGCTTGCACCGTCTACAACGACCTTGAAGCTTCGAAAGAAGTGCTTTGTGCCAAATCCCATCGAAGGTCTTCGCATTGTCCAAACTAACGGCCAATGCCTCCCCCTTGGACTCTACTGCCTCCGCCCACCTATGAGTTAGGTAGACCAGAAGATCACCAGCTGATCGACCACGGCGAAAACCGTATTGGCTACTAATCAGCTGGTGATCCTCAAGGTACCTCATGAGCTGTCTGATATTGAATCCTCATCATGTTGATGTGTATGGGTCGCAGCTTGCTTTTATGTGTATTGTGTGCTTAATTGTAAATCTTTTATTTATAAAATCTAGAAATCTTTTGTGCATTCAACAACAGTTGATTCCCCTTCTAGGTTTACTAACCTTAGCAAAACATTTTTTTACAGCTTGTATATTAGTGTAAAATTGATATTTACATTCGTAATAATTTTTTTCAGAGCCGGTTCTTTTAAGAACGAAACGCGGTAAGCCTTTACTACAAGTGGACGGCTACAGATTTAACTGTAAACACAGTCTCGGCCCTCGCACGTACTGGGTGTGCAATAAGGCGCCGCAGGGGTGCAAAGTGTCCATTGTCACGTTTGATGACGTCATCATAAAGACAAAGAATAACCATAATCATTAGTCGTTAGATAGTAACGATAGATAATAATAATGTTCACTTTATTTGCCCTCACAAATTTACATTGCCATGTAATAAATACTATTGAAAGTATAACCATTTAAATTTGTGAGAGCCTGGGTGTTAGTACTAGGAAATACCTGTATGACTAATCACCAGATTCTCGTTCCTTAATGTAACATTTATCAACATAGATACCTTTAACTTTAGTATACTTCGTGCGACAATATGATTTATAGTTACTGTTTTTGTAATTTTATTTAAAATTAAAAAAAAAAACTAATGTAAATAAATAGAAACTAATTTATACGTAAGCACATGTGCTTGTGTGTATGTGTGGTGTGTGTGTGTGTGTGTGTGTGTGTGTGTGTGTGTGTGTGTGAGAGAGAGAGAGAGAGAGAGAGGGGGGAGGGGAGTGCGTGTGTTAGTACAATCATTAAAGTATATATATAGATATTGTACAATAAATGATATAAATGTAATGCAATAGTGTATATTAATATGACTTCATTTACTCTTTAACTAATATTTATTTAGTAGCCTGAAGTAGTTCTATATAAGTAGTACATAAAATAAATAATTCTTACTGAGTTTTTGAAATAAGTAAATTAACGAAGATATTCAAGTAGAAACGGAGTAACCGACATAACCCAACAGATTAGTGAGACCGGCCATGCAGCTCAAAGAAGCGATAACCGATAAGAAAGAAAGGTTTTCGAGTGATAATCTCGTAACGGTATCCGGAACGTAGGGGAGCCCACTACAAAATGGAATGGCCTGGTAGGACAAGCAGGAAATCGATGGATGCAAGAGGCTCAGGGTCATGTTTCGTGTTATTTATTGTCTTCTGTTGATAAAAAATCATTAATACATAACGAATTAGGTGCAGTGCAGTGAGTACATCACTGCAACATTAAATATACACCCAAATATAGCCCTGAACAAATTATTCATATTTGATAAATACCGCCAGGCGCCATTTTCACGGAAGCCAATGATATCACTATTGTTATTAACATTGTTTTATTACCGTAAACTATATTACTAAATCTTTATAAATGTTTGCACTGTATCAGCAAATCTTATTTGTAACTGTTTTTTTATTGTTGTTGGTTTTGTTGTAGTTGTTGTTGTCTGCGTCGTTGTTGATATGCGTTGAAATGAAAGACCGCCCGAAAGCTCTACAAATATTAAATTTGTAAATATTAGTAAATGTTAGTAGTAGTAATAATAGAGTTGATATATAGATATTTGTTGATATTTTATATCGAAACTAGTGATCCACCCTGACTTAGCACGGGTGAATTTTGTATCTCGACAATATGCATCTATTTTACATATAAACCTGATGGGTAGTTAAAAAGATATGAACGTACAGACGGCGGGAAGCGACTTTGTTTTATATACATAAATACATATACATAAACACTCACGCCTGTCACCCAGAGGGGTAGGCAGAGACTACAGACTTCCATTTAGCACGATCCTGACATACCTTTCTCGCCTCTTCCACATCCATATACCTACGCATACATGCTCGTCGGTTAAGGGTACTCTTAATTTGGCCCATTTTTAGTATATCGCCAATTTGGTCGACAAACTTCCGCCTAGGACGTCCCTTTCCGACTCTTCCATTCACTTCTGCAACATATATTTGCTTTGTCAGTCTTTCCGCATTCATTCTTTCTTTGTTTTATATTATATAATTAATTAGAATAAAGTTATAAATAATAATAGTTGGTAATGAATACTGTTTTTTGAAGTTTTTGGATAAAATTTTGTCTTTTTGGTTTCAGTTCAGTACACAGTATCGCAAAAAGGCAATACAGTGATAATGCTACATGGGCATCGATTTAAGCGAACCTCGACGTATGGCAACAAAACGTGGTGGCACTGTGTTAAGAGATATACCAAAGGATGTGGCGCCAGCATAACCCTCGTTAATGGCAACATTGAAAAGTTGAATCCTATGCACACGCATTAATTTTTACTAAATCGCATTGTTAATATATTTGTAATTTATGCAATTATATTATTTAAAATTAAACTTAATTATCTGATCAGTGTCTTACTGTATTTGTGCCTAAAGAAACCAACATAAACTAAAAAGGTTTTTATTGATATAATTAAATAAATATAAAAAACGTAAACCGACTTCAAAATCCAAAAATATTAAAATATCTTCCACGTAATAGCTCCTGAAGTCGTTGCTTAGATATAAGCTATTTTGTGGAAATTTGATTTCCTAATTGGTCTAGTGGCGAAACGCAGCTTCTGATCATGAGGCTCGGATTTAAATCATAGGTCAGGCCAAAAAAATCATTTAATGCCTCTTTCAGTAAATTTCGAAAGAAAATTTTCAGTACCAGCTCCTATTTAGGAAGTTGGAGGTGTTTTAATCCCGTGCCTCGGCACATAAAGCCGTTGGTCCTGCGCCTGATCTCTATCCGGCTATTTTGGATTGCCGTCCCATCGGACTATGAAAGTGGAGGAATAGGGAGTGCACCTGTGTTTACGCACACGCTTGTGCCTTATAATCCTGTCCTGCACAGATGGCTAGTCTCCGTTGAGACTATTTTTTTTCAAATTTACCACCAACGTAACAACCTATTTAATAAAAAAAGATCTTTTTGTTTCTGTGGTTTCATTTAAATTCCTCTGTAAGAGAAACTCCACCCGTAAGAGTGGAAAAATACACTGATTCTATTAATTCTATTTGTTATTTTGAGATTAAGTTATTACTTAGTCCTAAAGTAAAAACTAACTAACGAACGGAAATGAATAAAATACTACAATTTTAGAAGACGGCTTTTTATTTTTATTAAAATGTTATATTTGTCAAAGTCTATAACTGATTGTTGGTGAGACGAGATTGCTGGTGATGCTGTTCGCTTTCACGAGGCTTTGGTATTTGGGTTCGTTCACTATTAGCCTGACTTCTGAACTTCATCCATCAAACTGGGAGCAGCGACTAAAGTGCAAAACGTCTGATATTGCGCTCGTCAAACTGCCTGCCAAATGGGACGATTATGGCAAATCATGATCAATCAATCGTTCAAGCATGTGCCCATGTTACAAAGGATGATTGGGCAAAAGTAGTTAAAAAACAACAACAAATTGACTATGGATGACATTGAAAGAGACGTTAATTTTGACTGCATTATTGAAAATCAAATATCAATTAATCTAAACAGCGACAGCTTAACTAGTTGCACTAAAAGTGATTAGACAATTTTTTTAAATCTAGTTTCAATCTTAAATTTTTATAACTATGCCTCTAGAAATAAGCAGTAACAACAAATACGAAGAAACTGATAAATCTTGTGGTTTAGCAAAGTTGCGGCACTAATTGTCGCGGGTTCGATATCCGCAATAAACAGTATCTATTTGTATGGCCTACGAATGTTCCGGGTCTGGATGTTTGTCCTTGTGAAATTTATGTTTGTACATTGGCTCTATGATACAGGAGAAAATCCTAGTGCGGAGGTAACGTTTTTTTTAACGAGATTACAACATATCACGGGCTTATGAAGAAGTACCACTGGTTTAAACAACTTGTATTTTTTTATTTCCAGTAAGATATACATATTCTCGTAAGGGCAATACGATGGTAACTTTACACGGGCACAATTTTACTCGAACCACTCATTACGGACAGAAGAGCTGGTGGCGTTGCACGAAGAGGCATACTTATGGCTGCACCGCTAGCATCACCCTAAATAACGGCGAAATTGAGAAGTTAAATGCTGTTCATACGCATTAATTTTAACAGTAATATACATCGCTATTTCTACCATGATAACTCCACAGCTGAAAATAGGCCTTTCTCCGAGGAATACCAGAAAGCACGGTCTTAAGCCACCTGATCCATCGAATCCTGCATGTTTTACCATGTCGTCACTCCATCTAGGGGGAGAACCTTTCTTCCCCATTGATTTTAGGTTGTTTTAGCTTATTGACTTGTTAGGTAATTTTGTGAATACATATATTATATATAAATATATTTTTGAATTAAAAGTATTTTATTCAATTTTAGATAATTTTATAACATTTTTACAGTATTAAAAATGTAACAAATTGGGCTAACACATACACTATAATAATTTAGGAGCAACACTAATCTATTGGTACACGGGTAGACTGTATCCAGTAATAGCATACACGGTACGGTACACATATCCCAAAGAAAGTATAGTTTCTTATGTGCAGCAACAATTAAACAAATTGTAATTTCTAATTTCACACGGGCGAAACCGCGGGCGGTCGCTAGTATGTTATAGTGAGGACCATTTCAAGATTCTGACTTTTATTACACAAAATCGCATGTCAAGAAATAGTTTAAAAGTTTCTGTATAATTCGTATTATAATACTTTTTTTAGCATTTCAGTATATTGAACTATTGGAAATATATCATAGATTTTAGGTTATTTTGTACGGTCATATCGTATTGTATAAACTTAGTTACCAAATAACGCTGCAATAATTTAATATTGTTATATACGCAGAAATAATTTTCGGTGAGTCTAGAAGGGGGAATCCAGTTATACTGATGGATGGTTACCGATACACTAAGGCAGATGAAAAAGAGTCTAAAAGACGGTGGGTGTGCGACAAGAAGCAGCTGTTTCGATGTCCGGCCACCATTACAACGTACCAAGAAACATTACTTAAGTCTTTTAGCACTCACAATCATTAGTTCTTTGTTTTTATTATTAGTTACTGGATGGTACCCAACGCCGTGCTGCAGCAGAAGAAACAATTGTGGAAATATCGTTTTGAATTTAGAAGAGCTATATTTTTAATCAGAATGATAATACATTCTTTGAATTTGAATGATATAACTTTTAAATAAATTTGTCGATATGATACGCGCGCCACGTACTGTAAAATAAATAGTTTAGGAGCATTCTTATTCCTGCAATACAACACTATTAATAATACTAGCCTTTCTTACTTTTCAAATTAAAACACATTAGTGGTTACTTTGCTGTTTTGCTGTAAGGCAAAAGTATTGATAAGGAGTTTTTCTAGTTACCTCACCATAATCCAGTGCGGATGGACTTCTTGTGACCTTGAAGAGTCTAAGGCGACCTTGGACCTGTAGAATATTTTACAATGTGTTCCCTTATCCTTTTTAGTAGCATCACATTAGCCAGTAAACTTGTTGTTTTAAGTCACTAGTAGTATGTAGTATCTACATATTACTGTACCTGTTCGGGGATCACTTATTTGTCTTTAAAAGTCGCAGTAAAAACGTGTTAGACTTCCGCTGGTTTCAATAAAATTGATAATTTTAAGTCTTGATTTGCTACGTGCTCGACTGTGATGCAAAACATCTTGAGAAAATCTGCATGTCTAAGAAACTGTAAACATTTCGAGCAAAAACTCTTTGAGAAATGTGAGGATATTTAGGACTTATTAGACTGTTAGGTACATTATTTACTTTTTAGTGTAATGGACGCCACACACGGTAAGTTAAACTGATCATTCCAACTGATTAGTTCAAACCAAAACTGTTGATATTTTTTAAAATAGTGGATTTTCGATATATCGATCATTATAAATATATTTATATCGTAGTTTTACATATAAGTTATTTCACGGATATATCAAAAATCCGATATTTTAAAAAATATCAACAGTTTTAGTTTGAAGTGATCAGTTAGAATGATCAGTTTAACTGACCGTGTGTGGCCATCATTAGACTAGTATGAAGAACTCATCACTAAATTCTATTTCAATATTTTTTGCCAGGGATGAAATTCTATAATAATTAGAAATTGTACTATATATTTATTAGAATATTTATTTTATTATATTTAAGTTTTATTATGTTAGTTTTTATTTGTAATACAATATTATTTTTGTTATATCTTTTGTTTTTTAATACCTTTTTAAAGTTACAAAATATACATACCTTTTTATACAATAAATTTTAAGGGAACACTAAGTTTTTATTAATTGTACTATATATATACATTGACTAGTTGGAACAGAAGTAAGTTGGTTTCATACCGATACATAATGCCCTAATATATTCCATAATTAATGTATAACTATGTTGGTTTCTATAAATTATTTTCGAGTAATAGTTTCAATGTCTACAGAGTTTCCTGAGCCAATATTCCTGACTACTCGCTTCGGAAACCCGTTGATGCTGATCGACGGCTACCGGTTCAATAAGCGCAGTGATAGCAAGGGTCCGCTGTTCAACTGGGTGTGCGTAAAGAAGGATCGATGGTGTCGAGCCACAGTCACCACCATTAACAATACTATCCTCAAATACAAAAATGATCACAATCACTAAGGCATGTTATTCAATCTCTATGTCTAATGGCACTTAGGATAACATATGAGGAGGTCATCAACTCCACTGTATTTAAATTTTTATGTAAGACGATGTCATATGGGTTAGTCGCCTGATAAACTAAATTCTACTTTACCCCTGAAGTACAATACTGGTTGTTTATAATATTTTCGCGAATAGTGCATTAAATAAAACTAAATTTGCTGACTTTATACTATTCAATGAGTTTTATTAAATGTGTGGAGTTCACTTAAATATAAAGATTCATGTTTAACTAGCCTTTGTTCTTTTAGTTTCAATTATTTATATCAACTATTAAATATTGTAACGCATTTGTGGCATCATTTATGAGACGACGTCGGAATTTAGTTATTTATTCGAGCTTTGTACCATATTATAGCAGAAGTATCTGCCTACGAGTATAACTAACGTAGTCTTGGGGAACTAAAAAGTTACAGCCTATGTACGTCCCACTGCTGGGCACAGGCCTCCCCTAATTTCTGAGAGGGTTTTGGGGTTCTGAGGGGAGTCTTGGGGCAGTTACTATAGTTTAATTTAAATATGGACAAACATTGTCTTAATAGGTATAACTTTTGTATCTTCAATAATATTTATTTCTAAGTGAGCTTAAGAAATATGTACATTATTGGTTCAATATAGCTGTGATGGCATAAATTTATTAAGCAAAAATACATTTTTTATTTCCCGGTGAATCCATTTATTTCTCTCTAAAATTTTGTTTACATTGACAGTTAAAATTAAATAAAATATAAATATAAAATTTCAATTATAGAAACAGGACAACGCTTGATTGCAAAACTCACTTAAACTCTTTGCAGTCGAAGATAATGAGGATGGTTATTAGAGCTCAAGTAGAAGAAAATGGTGATGAGAATGGTCAGAAATAAGTCTGTGTCATTTGAATAATTTTTGTTGCAGAGTATCATGCAGAGCCGGTATTTTCGACGACTAGGTATGGCAATCCAGTAATCCAGTTTGGACGATACCGATTCAACAAACGTAGCGATTGTAAAGGCGCTCGAATCGGCTGGACTTGTGTGAAGGTCGGCATTGGCTGTCGGGCTACACTTATAACAATTGATAATGAAATTATTAAAATTAATAACACTCATAATCACTAACTGAATATTTGTTACATTGTTCATAAAAGCTTTATATTGAATCTCACTGCAAGATGCAACTGAGTTAGATGGTAGCGATAGATTTTTATTAATAATATTGTTTATTTTGTAAGTATTAGTGTTTCTTAGTAAAAAAAAATTACTGCCTAAATAATTTCTCAAACGGCTTCCGTCACGATAAATACTTTATATCAGTATTTACCGGTAACGACAAAATAAGTATACTGATGCAGGTGGCTCTGGACCGTGCTTAGTGGCATCGCTTGATGGAAGCATACGTTCAACAGTGGACTTGTGAAGAGATGAAATGCTTATGATGATGATCTTGGAAAAGTTATTTAAAATTTCATCTAAATCTAAACCAACCATGACTGTAAAAAACCGTAACAGACTGGTTAAGAAAACTTTTCTATGAAGAAATCGAATTATTTCTCGAAAACACTGCCTTATGAATTTTTACACACATACAGACTTCCCACACTCATCCATACACATACACATTTTTTCACACTATCACGCAAATATCACTAATTATACCTTACTTGCAGTTTAAATTGTTTAGCTTTTGATTTTTTTATGTTTTTTTTTGTTATTTTATTGTTTTGTGTTATTTACTTAATTCTAATTTAAAGTAGTAATATAATTGTAATAAGGAAGAGCGGGGCCCTCTACTACAGGTATCTATTTACTTAAAAGAGGGTGCCCAACAATATTGTAACAACTTACTACTTGTTTTAAAGTAATAAATTATCATTATCATTATCAATCATTAGGCAATGATCGAATATTTAAATCCTTCGGATATAAACAAGTATACCTCTTAACTATAGTTGTATGTGCTTTCTTTGAAATGCTTCGCATCGTCAGTCTGTAAGGATTTTTTAATATGCACCATCAAACAGGCCTTTCGGAAAGGTAAAAGGAGGCATAAATAATGATATTGACGATGTTGAAAATAACTGCCCTTTTCTCCTAACAAGTTTTAGCAAACAAATCTTTTTTCATTCATTCTTCATTTATTATAGTCTAACTAAAGTTTTTGCTAAATATAGGCCCATAAATTGCCTCAGTGGAAAATATTTTTAAAAAAATATTTTTTTATTAATTTACCATATTGCAAATATTTTCAGTTTTTCGAATTCTAAAGTAGATTTCAGACTACGCTATAATGTAATAGCGTATAGTATATAGCTCATAGAACAAAAATATCGCGCATCATACGTTGTTATGGACACGTTCACACTGTACTGCACTATATAATATTATTAACAATGTATGGTGCGCGATGTTATTGTGCTATGAGCTATATACTATATGCTATTTTATTATAGCATAGTCTGAAATCTATAGTCCCAACCAGTTTCAATTACCTTCTTAAACATTATTAAAGATAGTCGATGGTATCGTAGCCAGAGTCACAGAGGTAAAGATTTCAACGGGCACCGTGTAAAAATCTTTGTTCGTTACTAAATTCAGAATATTTGCCATGGTTGCATCCTTGACGGGCGGGTTATCAATTGCAGTTTTTTTAAACATTTAACAGGAAGATGCTCCCGCCAATCACCTATTTCAGTATCCTTCTGTCGCCATTTAGGATAACAACAAGACGATTTTTGATAGTGGATTTTCTTCTTGCCTCTACAGTATTCAGTATTTTAGTTTTCAAAGAGTAGCCAAATTTCAAACTTAAGTTCAAATGTATAAATAATGATATATCGTTATTGTAGTTTTTGAAAATACTAGTAAATAAGGCTTCTACTTTTATTTTCTATGCAATTATCCCTAAATTGAATGTGATTTATGGGCAACGTTTTCTACCGATCGACCAATGTGTGCGTGCGCAGTAAAATCAGTTAAAATAATGCACTACCAGGCATTTTGAATTTAAAAGATATTTTTTTAAAGGATACCCTATCCTTTAAAAACATCGACAAACGATCACACAGTCCACCTAATGGTAAGTGGATGCTGGAGACCATAGACATCCACATTTATCTCCAATTAAAAATCAAATGCCTCGTTTCCAGTAAATAGGGTCACCGGTTCTCTACACTCACCATACGAAACATAGCAGCATTAAGCTACTATTTTACGCTGGTATTTTGTGAAAGTATGGTCTTCCATAACTGCAGCGTGGCTCTACTACGTATAAAAATAAAAAGGACAGAATGTTTGAGATTTTTTTAATTAATTTTTCTTCATCATTTGTCTACTGTCTTCTCTGCAAATTTGGCCGGTTATTGCAAAATACCTCTGTATAATGTAATGTGATTTATGGCGATTATAATTTATTTATTTACATTATGCATATAATATATAACATATAGTTATTATAAAATAATGGTATTGTAAATAAATTTTAAGAGATATTAATTTTCAAACAAACTTTGTTTCCTTTTTATATAGCGGTAATACTAATAACTACTATTGTTTAAAATTGATTGACGCAGCTAACTAGTCTTTTAATTTGGTATTATTCTATTGTTTCCCAATTAAAATTTAAGTCATTTAAACTTAAACCTTATCACCTTTTCTTGTTTTTCCTTCTTTTATACAGCGTTACCATATTGCTTACTTAGTGAAACCCTAGATAGGAATAATGATATTATTCTTTCAGCGTTTTTTGGATTCACGACGGGTGGCAAGCGATGTCTTGACATTGGCGAGCAAAGATTCACAGTGCACCAGAACGAGGGCGCTAAGATAAGGTGGCGATGCGTCAAGAAGACTAGCGGCTGCTCAGCTTTCGTTACCACTATAGACAATATTATAATTCGCGTAAGACAGCAGCACAATCATGCGTAGAATCCAGGAAATATTTTTTCAAGTTATACTATACTTTATGTGAGCAACTGTTGTATATACGTGTATGAATATATGTAATTGAATGTAATTGGATGGATATAATTATGTATTTAGATAATGTTTTCTTTCCCAATTTATCTAGATATGTGCCATCCCTGAGAATTTTTTTTCTAAAGCCTAGTGAATTTCGGTCTTATATGGACTACCGAAATATATAAATCGGAAAATTAGCAAAAACATTGGCGATTTTGGTGCGCTCCTTTGCGGAGCCCTTTGTTCAACAGTGTACTAATGGGCTGAAATGATAATTATCATCAGAATTATGATGATTGTGGTTTATTTATTTATACAAAGTATTTTAAATCTAAAACTATTAGTGAAAATAATATTATGTAAGTAGACCAATTATTCTAATAGATAAATTAAAGTATTTTTAATTAATATTGGTATTTAGTTTTCGAGTATTCTTTTTCAGCCTACAACAGTTGACACTTAGACATGACTCTTCCTCGTTTTACGAGATGTTATTTTTTTAATTCTGCCATTACCAGACGTACGTCACCAAGAGTATCAAGTTACGTTACGTATACGTAATTGAGCCACGCTGCAGCTACACTATGCTTATAGCACTAATAAGTTGGCTCGACCTCGGAATAAGCACGGCCTCACAGAACACCAGCCTAAAATAGCAGCTTAATGCTAGTGTGTTTCGTATGGTAAATGTACAAAACTAAAGACACTTTTTATAGGAAACCAGGCATTCTATCTTAGTCCTCAAGGGTGTAAATGCATGTGCATTTTGAGTCTTAAACGAGGATAGATGAGGATGGCTACGGGTAACAGCAACCACATGGACTTCGTGCTCGTTTGTCAGGATTATTCTATAAAAAAATATTTACCTCATAGTTATTATCTAAGTCAACATTTTTCTCTTTAGTTCTGGGGGTAATATCGGATTACAATATGCCATTTTTTTCTTTCGTATGTGGTATATGGGAAAGCCTTTAATTTCGTCGAAATTCGGGCGGTACTACAGTCCCTCTCGAGTGTTGCAAGTTAACTGTCGGTATATCGTAGTGCTGAAGTGTTTGCAGTAGGACTACGATGGCTATCCGATTACAGGAACAGAGTAAGAAACCTATCCAATTGCAGAAAGATCTAAGACAGAGTGATGTTATATCCACGAAACACTTCACTGCTGCGTTGGAAGACGTTTTCAAGCTACTGGACTGGAAAGAATACGGTATTAATGTCAATGTCGAGTACTTCACTCGCCTTCGATTTGCCGACGATATAGTCCTTATGGCAGAATCACTAGAGAAATCCTTTAGCGATTCCCCCCTCCTCCTAGCAATTCCCTCCTCTTACTCCAGGGTTCGGAGAACATAGTGCTAAGGTAGCACTATGCTCTCTAAACGTGAAAGTATGTATTTGTAAGAGTTAATGAATTAATATTTTACAAAATATATTTAGTAGCTTAATTGCGTCTTTTATAATTAAAATCTTTGGTACATCAACAATGATTTACTTGACTGTGACTTTTTTACTATTATAAATCAGTACTTGAGCACTATAATACCTGGTAAGTGGTAAGTAGTGAAGATAGTAAAGCGCTCTGACTTATCTCTTAAGATTTCTGTTTCTTCATCGATCCACAAAAGTCTGCTGCTGAACTTGGTCCTCTGGATTAGGATCTTGGTCCTTGGTTCCTGAGGGATGGAGTTATTAACAGTCTTGATTAAAAGGCGGGTTCGCAACACCAAACAGCTTTATTTACTCCAAAGTGAACATTTTTCTGATTTGGTTTTTAACAGCTTTCTTTAAATTTATTTATCTACCTAAATCAAGATACAGAAGCATTCTTATAGTAAGTTCGTACAAAAGTGCTACTTATTCCATAGTTTGCTGAAATATCTTCCAGTAGACCCATAAAGGAAAATATATTGAAATGGCAAACTTAGTGCGTACCTTACTACTAGTGTACTAATAAATAAATAATGTACAAAATATTACGTAAATTATATTAAAAATACTATAAATAAAAATAAGAAATACGATAGTTACATATAATATATAATATAAACTAATATTAATATAATAGAATAATATATATTAATTAACAGGATGCAAAGAAGTTATTTGTAAGACGTTTCATAAATACCAATAAAGTTTCGGAATTTCTTATACTCGTATTAGACGGTAGTGAGTTCCATAACCTTACCGCGTGAACTGAAAAGGCGTAGGAGTAAAAACCGGAATTATAGTCGGGAAAGTTCAGAAGAGTTTTAACAAGGGAAGAGGTTTATCCGGAGGATGGGTGAAGGAAAATCGGCTTTTTAGGTATGTGGGAGAGGAAGAGTTGTGCAAGATGTTATAGAGGAGATATAACAATCGAGTGTTCCTTCGAAGTCGAATTGGAAGCCACTTGAGTTCCTTGCGTAAACTGAGATATTCGGTCAAATTTCTTGAGCCCAAATATAAAACGAATACACTAATTTTCAAGCGCTCAAGTGTATTAAGGAGCTCCTCTCTAGAATCCAAATAACGGGCATCCGCATAATCAAGGAGAGGTAGGAAAAGATTTTTTTTATTTGAGTATTTTTCGATTTTTAGATATTTATTTATCAAAGAAATTCTAAATAAATGAAATATTTACTAAAAATGAACCGTATCAATTACTAATATTTTTACAATAACATTAGAAATTAATTATCAAATAATTTTGCAGCTTTTTTGACAACAAATCGCTTCGGTAATCCGGCACTGCTCTTTGATGGCAAACGTTTCAGCAAGGAGTCAGAAAACAATCTAAAAGTAAGATGGCGCTGCGTGCGAAGAAACAGCGGTTGCAAATCTTTCGTTGTTACTTATGATACTATTATTCTCTATCATACTGATCATAATCACTCATAAAATACTAAATTTGGTATATTTTTCTTCTTCGGATAGATTTTATACACTACTGGATATTTGTCTCTCTAAAAATGTTTCAGTTAGTTAACATTATCTAAGAGAGTTGCTTACACTTACCACTCGGTGATTGGTGATCGCCGACAACCTTGCATTGACAGTGTTGCTTCCCATCACGTCGATCGACAGAACCTCGACCGTCAGTCAGCTCATCAAAAAATATTTTTTTTATAAAACGAGGGTAACAAACGAGCACACAATCCACCTGCTGGATAGTTTATGACATAGCCCATAGACGTCTAGGTTCATCAATCATCGATTAAGTATCAAAATGCAAATGCGTTGTCCAGTTACTATTAAAAGGCATCTTCAAGTCTCTACACTCAACATACGAAACACAGCAACATTACGCTACTATTTATCATTGGTATTCTGTGAGAGCGTGCTCCTACTCCGATCAATATAATGTAGATATAATATAGCTGCAGCCTGACTCTACCATCAAAAACTTAATCTAAAATAAAATCAGATTTGCCTCGTAAAAATCTTATCTATGCAGTTACGACATTTGAGAAAATTTTTTATATTCTTAGTTAATTATTATTATTTGTGATAAATTTTTTATGAATATTGTTATTTAAATAAATTATTTAAAACTTGTTATAGTAAAGTGCGGTGGTTTCCGATGCATTGAAAGCAGAAAATAAAAAATTGTTTTCATTCTATTTTTGCTTTTTATTTTTTTAAATACCTTTAATGCTTATTGTGAAGAAGGCTTTTTTACTTTTATAGTAGCTTGACAAAAGTCCTTTCATAATTGAAAGGAAGTCTAAAAAATTCTACAAAGAGTTACATCAACAATAGACGATAATAATGTATCAAGAACTTTTTTATGGGACTATCGTAAAATCCGTTCTTAGTGAGTGTTTACGTTGCAAAATGAGTAACTATGCAATTCAAGTTAATCGGGTGTAGTTTTAGAGATATCGTGATGAGTCAGTCAGTCAGTATTTCGCTTATATATATTAGGGATGGGCCGATTATGGATTTCACCGAATACGAATATTCGGCCGAACATTATTCGGCAGGATTACCGAGGCACTTAACCAAATTGTGTCGAAACTTATTACCGTAAGGCGTGCGGGATTACCGCCAGAGCCTTCCCCTTGCTCCCCCGCCACACCTGACATGTTATTGCATCATCTAGTACTGAGGAAATTGCAGGCACATGCTTATGTTTTGACTATTTTCGTAATGTATTCTTAGTAAAAATTGATAAGTATGTGATGAAAATGAGTGGCAGGAGATCTACTATTTGGACCAATTTTGGAGAAACTGACGACTGTAATGTAATGTTTCTTAGTTTGATTCCAAACAAAATTTTATCAAGCTTTATATTTGCTATAATTGGAAATAAATTTACAGCGTCTCAAAAACATATAACGATATCGTTTTAATTGCTCTCAATTCGTATATTTCCATATATATATATATATATATATATATATATATATATATATATATATATATATATATATATATATAGCTACCACTGGGATCTTGGGTTCTCGTATTTGTGAAAAGGCGGGCGTTCGCCAATCGAGCTAATTCATTCCTACAGTAGCCGTATTACAGCTGCAGCGTAGTAGTAGCTGCAGGTTATATAGCGTTAGTTACATACACAACGGAACGAAACTGAATGGTAAATACACCAAGATTTTAAGGAATACGGGACACGTAAGAGTTTTTGTGGGACTTGTAGCATTACAACTGTAGGACTGTATTGTAAAAAGCTCGCATGGTATCCTAATATTTGATTGCTATTTCACATTTTATAAATTGAGTTTTTACATTTTATGGATAAGGGCGTGGGCGTCTATACAGGGTTGTTTTTCAAAGAGTAGCCAAATTTTAAACTTAAGTTGAAATATGTCAATAATGATATAACGTTATTGCAGTTTTTGAAAATACGAGTAAATAAGGCTTCTAAATTTTTTTTGAAATTTTCACAAACAATGTGTGATTATGGGCAATAATAATCCTGTATGATGGCCGGATTAAATCATCTTAGTGTCAGGAGAGGGCATTACGAGTAGACTTGCAACGGATATTCTGCTATTATTCGGTACTCGGCCTATTCGGCTACTTTTTTCCTATACGGCCGAATACCGAATATCTGGATACTATTCGGCCGAATACCGAATGCTTGAGTAAGATATATTGTAGTCAGATAATACCTGGTAAAATTTAATAATTATGTATTTTTTTATAATCATTAAAGTAGTTACAGGTACAAATTATCAACTTTCGTATTATAAAACATGACAAAAACTATCAGGTAAATATCTGTGCACTTGAATTATCGAAATTAAAGTGGAAGATTATGGTGGAGAAAGACTAATTTTTCTGCATTATCAAGTAGTAGTTTAAGAATTGTCTTCTCGTAGACAATCACAGCCTCCGCGAATAGACGTTCTGAATGTAAAACAGTACTTCCTTCCTGGCTGAAAACTTTTGTCTAATATTCGGCTATTCGCCCAGAAAGCCCGCATAATATTCGGTGTTCGACGTGTGCATACACTATTCAACTAATTAGTTTTAACACTTGAATGTGATTGCTTTAATGTCACTCGAAATAAAATCAATAGTAGTTATATTTGAATTAAGTAGAAAGGCGAGAATTATATGTAGACTTCTACTCCTAAGGCGTGTAGTACTAATTACAAAAAGCCACTGTTTGCAAGTTTCTACTAATGTATTCTACTATATCGCTCTCCCGAAGATTAAGATAATTTAAGCCGTCCGTTATACTTAAGTTTATCATTTTGATGCAATCGTAAGAATTTATCCTCGTAATATTATTATTATTTCAGAGCTTATTTTTACGACAACACCTTATGGGAATCCGGTGTTAACTTACAACGGACATAGGTTCAGCAAGGACTATGAGAAAAATTCAAAGATAAGGTGGCGATGTATCAAACGCAATTTTGGTTGCAAAGCGGTTGTATTTACCTTAGATGGAGAATTGCTTTATCACAGGGCACATAATCATATGTAATAATGGCTTTTATCCGTCTCTATGATCTTATTTGATTTACTGTATATAGTTACTTGAATATATATATTAGTTATTATATACATAGTTTATTAATAGCCTGATTTTATTTTGTGTACGATTGTTAATATATATTTAAGTCTAACATTGAAAATATTGTGCTCCTTTTAGATTCGGTTGTGTTTTAATGCAGTTGCAATTCGGATGCTATGCAAAAATTTAGCATCATGTCAGTGTTGCATACGAATCCGGTTAACTTGACTCCAACGTTTTTAAGCACAAAAGTGTAAAAAACTACTATTCTTATTATTATTTTAATTAATATTAATTATTCTGCCTTATCTGACCATACGAGTCTCAGATATTGATTTTAAAATATTATGCAAATATTATTATGAATAAAATATAGTTATTTTTGTTTTTGATTTTTAGAGGTGATAGAGCCCCGCCGCAGCTATATGGTTGCAGCACTAATGTGTCGATCCGACCAGGGAAGGACCACATGTAATAAAATATAGCGGACGTTTTTAGACTATATAATAATCTAATCATAAAAGTCATTAATAAATAATTCAGTATATAATTTGAATCCTTTACTTTTAAAAGTGTCTCACAATTGTGTCAGTTATGTGTTTTGATATACAAATAAGATGTTTATTTAACTATATGAAATTATGACGTCATTTACTGGTATAAATATATTCAAAAGTTTTGTTGTGTAAGCCCGAAAAAAGTATTTTAATTGAACTTTTTACACGGATATTTGAAAATTTCAATATACATCATGGACTAGTTTCGTGTGATTGTGAGATAGAGAGTTTTGATAACATTGTGAAACTGCTTAATCCTAACCACCCTGATTGAATTTCAATATCATATCTTTTAATTATAAACGCTATGGTTCAATATCTGCATCAAAAAGTGACAAGGAAAGCGAGCTAATCATGCCCGCATCACGAACGGTGATTTCAAATCATTAACTTGTCAATAACCCTCTCATAATTTCATTAAATGAAATATCGATATTTACTGTAATATCGATATAATATCGATAACCACTGAACCTAGTTTGCGGTTATTTAAGAAACATAGACGATTAACAAAAATTCTGTACAATTATAATATCACTAATGAGATTGCAATATCACCTTTTGTTTCTTTTTTTTTAAATATTGCTGCGATGGTTACAAAATTGATTATGCCTATAACATGTAAAAATGAAATTGTTGAAAATTTAAATTAATGTTATTTGTGCATAATTCAATTTTTTAATTTCATTTTTCAGGTTTGATTTTTGGGAGAACTCATCACGGAAATAAAGTGGTGTTGTACAAAGGCAATAGATACGGATGGTCTGCGATTAATAGGAACATGTTAGAAAGCTGGCGATGTATTAAACGTAACAGCGGTTGTAGGGCAACGATTAAGACTCACTCGGGTGATCTAATACACCATAATAACAAACATAATCACTAGCAAGTTTTAACTGTACCTACTGTACTATCTGTAATTTAAACAAGTTTTAAATATCACTTTGTCTTTTTTTACCACATTTTTATTACGTCACTTTTTGTTTGTCTGTCTGTCTGTCTTTAGGGGTGGAATTTAGTAATTGATTGTAAACTTTCCGATGAGCTGGAAACTTAAAATTTTGAATATAGCTTAAATTCGGATGTCAATGCAAGACATGATAAAAAACGTGGTATATAATTTTTTTTTATAAAAAATACTTAGAAAAAAAGATATATTTAAATAATACAATACTATCCGTTTTTGTATTCTGAGAAAACAAATAACATAACAATAAATAAACATAGAGAGAAAACAAAAGGCGGTCCATCAGTTATTCCAGACGACTTTATTTCCTTTTGCCAAGGAAAAAAAGAGAAAAATTAATGGATGCACTATAAATAATATTTTAATTTAAAATCTTAAACATAAAGTAAATATATACCGTATTTACTTAAAATGACAAATTAGTTATCATAAAACGACAGGAAAAGATGAAAGGAGGAAGGAGAAATCAGATGGAAAGATAATATTCTTACCTTTTTTTTTCAAGAATTTATTGTATGAGCAGAGTTTTTATAAATAAAGGTAAGAAGTTTCAAATATAAAGTCAAAAATATACGAATGATAGCAGTTCCAAATTTTATGTTGTACTGAAAATTATCGGCGTCCTGAAGCTTGTTTCCCGCCGCTAACGGTTCCAAGCTTCAGGACGCCGATAGTTTAGGTAATTTCCTTTTACAGTGAAAATAATAGTAATTAAAAAAAATAAAAAACATAAGCCCTGCTTTATAGTCAGTTCAGTTAGTATGCAAAGTTTCATGATCTTATTTAAAGTATTTTATGAATAACAACGGTTTATTGTTCAGTTTGGAGGTAACTTTGGATTTTATTTCTATCGAGAAAATTTTACGGAATCATGTTTTCGTCTAACATAGTACTTGACATTAATCCTAAACTTTACCATATATTTATTTCAAAATTAATGCTGCAATATTTTCGGTATAACGGAGCATCTTGCTAAGCCATTTGAGGTTATATTTCCCCTTAAGGAAAATTTATTCGTCTATAAATCACTGTGTTGTTTGATTGTAGAAAAATATTCATAAATAGTTTCTATACTTTTTACAAATTTCTATACTTTTTAAAAAATTCTAACTATTCATTTATTTAAATATATTTTTATTTATGTTTAGTTTTTCATACGTGTTTTTATTCTTATTATCTTTATTACCGTATCCTTAGAGTGTAAAGACGCTTATTCCTTAATTGCTTGTCTTATTGTTTTTGTAACATGTGCTCTAAACTATGTTAAGTTTTAGTCGTAATTTTCTTGAGTAGCAAATAGAAAAAGAACAAAGTAATAAAACTAAACGGAGTAAGGTATTGTAAAGCTACTGCAAACAAAAGTATACAATAACCAATAATTTTATAAATGAATAGGCCTTTTTACTTATAATATCATTAATCATTAACTATAACTATAAAGTTACGTCATCTATATAAAGTTATGACACATAATGACGTACATTAGTAAAGTAAAGCCTATAAACGTCCCACTGCTGGGCACAGGCCTCCCCTAATTTCTGAGAGGGTTTAACATTGTACACACACGTACATTAACATTGATTGAAAATAGAAACCTCTATTTTACTTCTACGTCTTGAAAGTAAAGTCAAAGTAAGGGCCTATGTATTTCCCATTGTGTACTTCCCACAGACGTTTATTTGCGTACACTGGTCTTACTTTGGACAGGATTTCCTCTTAATTGTGAAGGGATTATTGGGTAAGATGAAAAACCAGAAGAAAGGTGTTCGTATAATTTACTGAATACCTCCAACGATTAACCACGCCTCGCCTTTCTTCCGTTTTTTTTTATCAAGGACATGTGTATATATTGTTACGCGCTCCAGTCAACGATACACTAGCGCCATCTAGTGTCAGGAACGAGAGCGAGGGGAGCATTGAGAAAATGACATCACAAATCGCTCAACTGACAGCGCCTAGTCGAAACTCGAACGTTCGGTACCTTCCGCGTGTTTACTTGAACATTCTGGATATTTCTTTGCTAATTTAAATATATAGGCGCTGCAAGATGCGAGGGGAGCAGTGTTGATTTGGGCGAAACAAGCGAAGCTTCGGAGTGGAATTAAGTGAATTAGTGTGTTTAAATTATTAGTGTTTTAACTTTAATTGTGTAAAGTAAATTAAAGTGTTAATTTAGGTAATTTTATCGGCAATTTTTATTGTCACGAACCTCAAGCTCGTAACAATTGGTGTCAGAAGTGGGATAAAATCATGCCGATTTTACCTAAGGAGGAAACGGAGGGTGTCCGTACCCGAAGTCAACGCCAGCAGGAGACGGACCAACGAAGATTTGGTGGTGCAACGCCGCAGACGTCGGAGGGCCAGCCACCGGCTGCAGGCCCGTCGGTAGCTCCTACATCTGCAGCACCTGACTTAGGTGCTCTGATGGTGATGCTGCAGGAGCAGGCTCGCCGACAGGAGGAGCAGGCCCGTCAGTTGAAAGAGCAGCTGCAAAGCGGACAAGAGGAACAGGCCCGCCGGCAGGAGGAACAGGCCCGTCGTTTAGAAGAGCAACTCCAACGCGATAAGGAAGAGCAGATGCTCCTCATGAAGGACCTTCACGCTATCTTCGGAAAAGAGATACGGGAGGTGAAGGATAAGGTTGCTCAACATGACAACCGCCTGTCGGAGGCCGAAACCCGAATCGACCAAGTAAACAATCGGGTTGACAACGTAATGGCTGACGTGAAGAAAACGCTGGACGACCTCAAACTTGGGGATGGAACAACAGCTCCCGTAGTAGCTACAACACCTTCGCTACATGGATTCAAAGTGCCGCCGTTCGACGGTACCTCTTCCTGGTCAGCCTACAAGATCCAGTTCGAGGCTGTTATGAAGGCGAACGGCTGGAATAAAAGTCAGGCCATGACTGCTCTCACACTAGGCCTGCGCGACCAGGCCTTAACAGTTCTGGAAGCTCTCGGTGAGGAAGTGACTTATGAGCAACTCCTTGAGGCATTGGAGGCGAGATATGGCGACGCTCACCTGGAACACGTCTTTCGTGCGCAGCTTAAAGATCGTGTGCAGCGCATCAACGAAAACCTGCAGCAGTGGGCTCTAGAAGTGGAGAAGCTGGTGCGAAAAGCATACCGGTCTGTACCTGCGCTCATTGAAGGGAACCTGGTGCAGACATTCATCGACGGCATCCGCGACCTGGAAGTCAGAGCTGCTGTGAGGCTCGGGCACCACGAGACGCTTAAGAACGCCTTGGCCCATGCACTGGAAGTGGAAGCCGTGCGGCAGGATCATCGTTCCCATCGCGTCAGGGAGGTTGCGGCAGCTACAGTTCGCGACCGCAACAAAGGATACAGCCCTAGGTGCTATGGCTGTGGGGAAAAAGGCCATCTTCGAATCAGCTGCCCTAAGCGAACCGTGGAAAGGAGAGTTGATCGATCTCGAGAGGGTAGTGCAGCTAACGACACTGCCTGGCGGCGACAGGATCATCGTTCACCTCACGCTAGGGAGGTTACAGCAGTTACGGTTCGCGACCACAATAAAAGATACAGCCCTAGGTGCTATGGCTGTGGGGAAAGGGGCCATCTTCGGTCCAGCTACCCTGAGCACACCCTACGAAGGGAAGGTGAACGGTCTCAGAAAGGAAGTGCGGCTAACAGCACCGCCCAGCAGCAGCAGGAATACGACTTTACTATCAGACACTGCAGCGGGAAATCTCACGGCAACGCAGATGCATTGTCAAGAAGACCTTGTCCTGAAGATTGCAACCATTGTAGTAAGCAAGAGAGTAAGGAGGTGGTATCCGTGAGGATGCTCAGGACAGACCACCTCAGTAACGGGTGGAAGGACAACCTACGACATGCACAGCAGGAAGATCCGGACATCAAGCCGATTCTGGGATGGATGAAGGCCCGTGCTACCAAGCCTAAGTGGAGGGACGTCTCAGCGATGAGTTCAACCACGAAAAGCTATTGGGCCCAATGGGACAGCTTGCTGATTCAGGATGGTGTCCTGTGCCGTAAATGGGACAATGGTCGAAGAGACAGCTGTCGTTTGCAAATGGTTGTCCCTAAAGCTAAAGTGCCGAACGTTCTACAGTTGTGCCATAATGGTCGTTCAAGAGTCCATCTGGGAGTTAAACGAACTCTACTGAAGGTCCGAGAACAGTTTTACTGGGTCCATTATCGTGACGATGTCGAGGATTGGTGTCGTACATGTACAAGTTGTGCGGCCGAGCGGGGACCTCGGACACGTAGTAGAGGAGCACCGAAATTGTACAATGTTGGTGCACAACGGGATAGGACAGCCCTTGACATTGCGGAGCCGTTACAGAAAGGCGCAAGAGGGACTCCTAAGATCGTCCATGTGAATCGCTTGGCGCGTTATTATGGGGCCGATAATGCTCGGGACGAGCATGTCTTAGGAGGGGGCAGTGTTACGCGCTCCAGTCAACGATACACTAGCGCCATCTAGTGTCAGGAACGAGAGCGAGGGGAGCATTGAGAAAATGACATCACAAATCGCTCAACTGACAGCGCCTAGTCGAAACTCGAACGTTCGGTACCTTCCGCGTGTTTACTTGAACATTCTGGATATTTCTTTGCTAATTTAAATATATAGGCGCTGCAAGATGCGAGGGGAGCAGTGTTGATTTGGGCGAAACAAGCGAAACTTCGGAGTGGAATTAAGTGAATTAGTGTGTTTAAATTATTAGTGTTTTAACTTTAATTGTGTAAAGTAAATTAAAGTGTTAATTTAGGTAATTTTATCGGCAATTTTTATTGTCACGAACCTCAAGCTCGTAACAATATTATATTCATATCTGCGTGTTCTGGTTATTAATGGGTCTTAATTTATGATGTGGCCGTTGTAAGAAGAAGAACAGAAAGAAAATGTCCACGTTATGGCACTTGTTTTTTAAACCATAATTTGTTCATGATTGTTTTTTTAATTTTAAAAAACTGCCTCTTTCACAGTGATATTTATACCATCCCGTAACAAGAACAGGAGTTTATTAATGATAGATGGGTATACCTTCTCACAGTACTCGTCTAGGATCTGGTACTGTACAAAGCGGAAAAGAGGACAGTGCCAGGCGAGCGTGCGTTCAGACGCTGACGGGAAAGTCACGTACGTCACGGAGCAGCACAATCACTCACCACCAATATACCATGTCACTAACAAGGGGGAATATATAAAAGTCATTTAAATTTAAAAAAAAAATTTATTCGGTGAAATTTGTGAATTTTTTCTAGAAATAAGCATTACTAACAAGTACAGAGCTCTCATGGTAAATCGATGTTTTGATTTTTTAAATATATAACGTTGCTCTCCTGCCCCTTCTATGTTGTGAGTTACATAAAAGTAATACATACTGAAATATTTATTATTAAATTGATCTGTAAAGCTTGCCCTGATCAGCGTGTCTCTAAATTATTTCTTATTTTTAAACATGGGTTATTTAATTGCAGTATTTTACGATTTTACGAAAGTCGGTGGTCGCGTATTGATCATCAACGGGGAACGCTTCAACCAGCAACGGTCCGATGGCAACAAGACCACGTGGCGGTGTGTCAAGAGAAATATCGGATGCAAGAGCAGAGTGTGTACCATCGAGGACGTCATCGTGAAATTTAGAGACAATCATACACATGGCATATCCAGAATATAGAGTTAACTGAATATTTACCAAATTTATTTGAAATTGCATATCAATATTAAAAAACTATAATAAAACATTGATTAAGATTTTTATTTTTATTTTTAATACCCGACGTTCGGGTGCTGGTAAGCAACAAAAAAAATAAATAAAACGCGAAAAAATCCGTAAAAGTAGTTTTAATCAATGTACAGTGTTCGCGTAAATATAAGAAATCATTATATAATAAAACACTTTAATAACTTAATTATCATGCAGTCCTACTCTCCGTGGTACCGTGGCAAGAACGCTGGCTGCGTTTTCTCGCTGAATGGCTATACCTTTAGCCTTATAGCCTTTAGCGAGAAAAGACCAGCCCTCTTATCACCAGCAGCTTTATCTTAAAATTATTAATTTTGTTAACGGTTCTGTTTCGGTGAAAAAATATCCACAACCCCGTTCCTTGGGTGTCGTAAATCTTGTAGATCGGATATTTGCCACAGTTAACAAGTTTGTCGAGTAACGTTGGCAAGCGCAGATTTTTTTTATTTAGAGTTGTTTTCAGCAATATGCTGCTCATATTTCATATTTTACCATTTATCCCTTCTTATCACGCTTCTTTCTTATGGATGATATGGGGTAAATTCTCGTACGCCGCCATTACGACATATGAAGTTCGCCAACACGCTTTGGGGCAGCGCGGCGGATATTTCCTAGCTCTAAAAACTCTCTCAGAAATAAGAGGAGGTTTGTGCGCAGGAGGGGGGCGTGTATAGACTGTAACTTTAACTTTTGACTTTAATGATTAACACATGGCTTCACGCCTATAATCTCCGCGAGTCCACACCAAAGAATAGCAAGATACTGGTACCATGTTTAGCCAAAAAATGTGGGTTAAGGTAAAATATTGTCAATTAAGTGATAGGTGTAATTAAAATTGTTCAATTTTAATACTGTAGCATTATACCGAGTCGGAAGCCTTTTAATGCTGCAATCCACTTATTTATTTTTTAAATATTTAAGCGCTGATTTAACACGTGCCCGCCGTTGAAGCATCGCGTCGTTATGAAAACATTTGGAGTCCGCCAGTGAAGGAGCACTAAACGAGTGTAGTGGACTAAATGCACCGTAACTCTCTGAACGAAGATCTTTTCTCAAGCAACTAATCTGTGGCCAAAAGTGGGACGTATATGTATATAAACTCTAACATTGTTTTTTATTAATTTACAGTGATTCAGACTCCAAATACGAAAAAAGGTTTACTAATGATAAAAGGATTTACATTTTCACAATACAGTCCTAACTTTTGGTATTGTACGAAGAAAAAGAGTGCCCTGTGTCCGGCGCGGGCGCGTACCGACGTCGATGGGACCCTCATGTATACGAGGCACGAACACAATCACTTACCACCATCCTATTATGTTACTAATGATAGAAAATTTATTAAAATAAATAAATAGAATTGTTATTTGTGTTTTTTTTATATATTGACACACCACCGTCGATAATACAAATAACTATTCTATTTATTAATTTTATTTGTTATTAAAATAAATAAATAGAATTGTTATTGGTATTATCGACGGTGGTGTGTCATTCCTAGTGCCACTACCCTAGGAATGACACACAACCGTCTCTCTGTCGATCTGTTGCGAGCCGTGGCGTTGGGATAAATGGTGACGGGTATGGTGCACTCAATTGAGGCGAGAGGTGTTCCTCAAACTAGATAAGACACATAATTTTATTTTATTTTGCGAATCTGAACTAATTTTTATATAATATACTCTGCCTGATAACCGCTAGCTTGGCTGGCCGCACGATAATATTTTATTGCGGAATCTACATCTAAAATATCAAGAACTTTTTTTTGATGAGTCTATCGTAGAATCCTTTCTTGGTGAGCGTCTACATTGCGAAGTGAGTAACTATACTAAATTTCAAGTCCATCGGGTGTACAGTTTTAGAGATCTCGTGATAAGTCGGTCAGTCAGTCAGGAGTATTTCGCTTATGTACACTGCATGTTTTTTTTTACCGTCCGGACAAAAATAGGGTAGGCTATGGGTGGGTATTATTTTAATTTCGATAGTTTTTAATCGATTTATTTATTTAGTTCAACATTTTTGTTTTTATTTTTTTAATACCGAAAGTATATTTCAAATTAGTAGTATTTATTGATAGATCAATTTCATAGTATGTCAACGTAAAATAAAAATAAAAATTGCAAAAAAAAAACAGCCATATGCTTCTACTCCGTTCACCTGTTACACCATTTTTTTTCCAGACGGTAAAAAGATCATCTGGTATATATTCGCAAAGTAACTCCTAATTCTATTAATTATAGACAATCTCCTTTAGTATACTATATTTGAAGTGGCAGTCGCTCAAGATGCTTTCAACTTTTGCTGAGTCGCATAGCCCATCGTATTCTTCCTACACAGGTCTTAGCCTAAGGGCAAGACCTCAGTAAAGCGCGTTTGGCGAGCAGAGTGACGTTATGGCAAACATAAGCTGTTGTTTTGCTGTGTCCTGATTGGTGGCCGTTCAAATTCGAAACGTGCATTGATGAAGCCTTAGGTGTCGTTACCACCCGTTCTAACCAAATTATTTGCAACATCTTTCATAATGCGTATAGCAATAGAGTGGAACAATTTGATTAGAATGTGAGTCTCCTCCCTTAAGGACAACTTTACTTACTTATTTACTTCCTTGCCTTTGAGAATGAATAGACTTTTGTTAAGTTGCGTCATAATACTTGACCATCTTTAACTGCAAACCTACTTGTCCTCGTGTTGGCAAGTACTGATGTATAATAGAAAGTTAAAAAATGTTATGGTTGTACCACAAATGGGTCGGCTCGACCTGGGTAGGACCACGGTCTCACAGAATATCAGCCGAAAATAGCAGCTTAATGCTGCTGTGTTTCGTATGGTGAGTGTAGAGAACCGCAGACCCTTTTTACTGGAAACGAGGCGCTCCATCTCATTCCTCAGGGGTGACAAAGTTTTGATTCTTAACTGAGATAAATGTAGATGTCTGTGGACCACAGCATCCAATTACTATCAGGTGGACTGTGTGCTCGTTTAAAGCTGTTATGAAAGCGTCCGGCATGGCGTGTCGTGAAGCAGCACGTGCATCGTAGATATTGTGTGGCCATAGCGTGAGCTGTATCATCAAACTGACGAGAGTATTGTGGGGCGGAGCGTCGGCCTGCATGGTAAACACATTATTGAATGGACTTAATACGAAAAATTATATCATTTTTTTAGTGACTTAATACATAAAAGCGCTGAAAAATTCTAGCTGCCATTATATTGTCGTCAAGTCGTCCTCTATATCACGCAACGCAGTGCAATGCGTAGTCTGTAGCCACAATGTAGCTTCACGTTTAAGGATTCGATTCCTCGGCGATACAGTTGAAGCAACATTGCCGGAATATACTCTGCAAGGTGTTGTATCATAACATTGTAACAAAATAATCACGAGTGAGTATGAGTTTATAGTTCTCAACAAGGTTTCCAGCAATGTGCAATTTTTATAGGCCGTTTACGAGCTCTTTAAGATGTAGAAAATTCCTAAAAAATAAACAACATTTACAGCACGATTCATTTCAGATATTCTGTCAGCTATCATGCGGTCACATTTCGCTAACGAATCGACGAACATCTTCATCGGTGGACACAAGTTCTTCCGACACTCGCGTTCTCTTGTTGGGAATCGAATCAGGTGGACCTGCGCCAAGAAACATAAGTTTAAATGCAAGGCATCTGCTGTTACTATTGATGGGATAGTAGTTTCGACAACCGGGCTTCATTCGCATACTTAAACTATGTTTTCTATTTTACCGACTTCAAAAAAAGAGGAAGACTCAATTCGTCTGTTTTTAATTTTAAATGTACGTTCGGGATCTAATCTTTGTTTATGAACGGATCTTAATGATTATTCCTTTATTAAATAGGTCTTAGTTAACTTCAGGAGTGGCTCTATATAAAATTTAAGAAATAAGAATATTTTTCTTGGTTCACGCAAAAAGGTAAAAAATAAACGAAAAGTAATCGGTTTTAACTTTTTTTAAGTTTATTTTTAAGTATGTTTGAAACAGCACTGAAATTGTTGTTGGCTTAAAAAGAGACTTCTATGTTATATTTATTATATGCTGTTTCGTTTTGTCTGTAAATATTTGTTGATATTTGGATCATACAGGTATTGCGGTACTTTAGAAGTATATAATTTAAAATAAAGAGTAATATATTTTTTATAAAATATGTATATAGATAGTATTATATGAATATGAAACATAAAAGTATAATATTTATAAAATTTTAACATTCCAAGTGTTGATGTTGATAATTTCGTTGATTTATTATTAGACACTAAATTAAAATAATTAGTTAAAGTACTAATATTCTGAAATAACGTTACCAAAGGAGCTTAAAATATTTTTAAAATATTGGAATGTGATTATTATAAAGTAAAAAGTATTTAAATTTTTATCACTAAGATAATTTCTTAAATGTTTTTGTTTTTAAGTGATAAAATAAAAATTTATTTATCTTTCGTGTTTTCTTTAAAAATCATAAAAATTATTTTTTAAGCCCGTAAAAGTGCACTGTGATTATGATGTCTAGTAGTAGTAGAAGATGAACCTTACCCGTTGTATATATTTATATTTCGTATATATTTATAAATAATATGTAAGACCAGATTAAATTATAGTAAGTGGTAGAGCCATGGTGCAACTATATTATGGTTGTAGCATGAATGGGAAGTGCAGAGAATGGAGACCTGTTCTACTGGAATCGAGGCATTCCATCTTAGTCCTCACGGGTGACAACGCAACGCATTTGCATTTTGTTTTTTATTCGAGGTTAGATGTAGATGTCTATGGGCCCAACATCCACTTACCATCAGGTGGACTGTATGCTCGTTTGTCACCGTTATCCTATAAAAAAAATTCTTAACATCTGGTCTTATAGTTTTGACTCAGCTTTACATCTTCGTGATGTAGTAAGTATCCTGGGTATTTTTCGCCTGGCGTAAACGGAACAGTTATATCGTCGTGGCAGTATATTGGAAACCATATCTTTCTGATATACCCCACAGTTGCCTCTAACGACATTAATTTCAAATCTATAACTATAAAAAATATAACTATTGTCGGTGTTGAACTCAAAGCTTTTTTTGAAATAAGTAACATTGAAGGTGCCATAGTCGCCATGTTTGGCGGGCTAGTTGACAACCGCAGTTTTTTATATTTTTTTAATTCTCGTTAGGAAGATGCTGCTTCCCATGCCCTTTTTTAGTTTCTGTTACCTCTTACGACAGCCATGAGATGGTATTTCTTATACCGAGTGGTTGCAACACAGGACCCACTAACCCATATAGGTTAGTGGGTGTTATGTTGCCATATATGCCAACATATTAATATCAATATGTTTATAACTGTGCACACATAGTATGTTAATTTTTTTTTCAGTCGCTAAGAGTATTAAGGTTGGAAACAAGGATTTTATTATGTTGAACGATTACACCTTCAATCGGCAACGCAAGTCAGGCAATGGGTGGGCTTGGTACTGCTCCATGTATCATCGAGGATGCAAAACTATGATTCACACCACCTATAACTTGGTCCTCACTGAGCAAAAGGGGACGCATTCCCACCCTCCATGTCTTTATCGCAGTCAAAAAGGTACATATTATAAAATATCCAAGTAATTATAAAGCAAGTAACATGATTGTAAAAGTAGGTTAGTATTATAGTTCCTTCATATTGTCATTAAAAACCGTTCTATTTCTGTATTCGTGTCTATAACATACTCTTTCCAGTCTTTAAAACGATCTCAAAATACTTGATGTACTAAATAAATTTATGTACGCACTATGATCGTCTTTCATTTATTCGAGAATGTTTCTTTTAAAAAAAAATTTCTTTTAAAAAGTTTTGTTACAAAAATTATTCCATTATTAGTCTTCGGTTCAAACTTGAATCTGTTGCAATAAAGAAGTACTGTGGAAAATTAGCGAAATAAAATGTAAAGTATATCCATACTTTTTTGATAGCAAATGCCAAATTTTGTTAGGACTATGGTGCCGTAGCTAGGGAGTCTTCTGTCAAACCAAGACTATCAATAAACCACGTTTTATAATAAAACTTATTTTCAATACCGTAATCTTCGTAATGCAAATGTGTAATGTTTATCAGACGGTATGTTCCCGTGAAGATCCTATGATCAGTGGCCTTAAAAGAGTCAGTAATTCGTTATTATTTTCAAGTGAAAGTTTTTGTTCAGTATTCCACTGTTTCTCATTATCACAGAGCCTGTAACGAATGTTTAGTTTCCAGTATATAATTTTAAACAGCCCTAAAATCTACAACACAAGACAAGTAATTCGAAATTGAACCAGAAGAAAGCTTAGCCAATTCGCCTATGTAGAGATATATAAGTATGGCGAATATTATTTTATTTGATATTACAGACAAACACTTCAATTTATTCATCAAATAAACTAGCTGGCTAAAGCTTATGTGTTGTAACATATTATACTACTTGTGCGGTTAGATAATGAGATTGAAAATAGCGGCGCCTCTATGCACCTCTCGGTCGCACACAGTCGCTATCTAAATATATTCACACCCGCCGGTAATGAATGCATAAAAAATACGTTGCGATATGTGTTTTTTGTACGTTCCATAACTTCAGTCCAATTTGTTATTGGAATTAATAACAACAAAATACCACAAAGCACCAAAAAATCATTCCAGTTTGTCTAATTTGTGAGCTACAACTCGTTTCGAGGTTTCTTCATAATTTAATGATATTAAAAATTAATTTTTCCGTTGAGAAATGAGTAACCATTTTTTTAAATTTTCGTTTGCCTGTTTGTCCGCGATCATCTTCGGAACGGCTGAACCGATTGAAATAAAATCATTGTACAATTATTATTTTTTTATTATTTAATACTATTTTAATTTTTCAACTCGGGCTGCTAAGGCTTAGAGATTTTATATCACTAATATTGTATAATTGTTTAATTTATGATTATTAATTTTAATTATTAATTTATAAGTAATAACTTTTAATTTTTTTGTTATAATTGGATGCAATTTTTTTAATATTTTTGCATGTAAAATTTTACCTTGAAATTAATAAAACTTTAATGAACAAATAGAGCGTAATACCAGGAGTGATCTAGACTAAACTTTATACGAAAAATTGAGAGACTGATGACTGACGATGATTATCTGAAGTATAAATACCGCCACATTACAAGAAACCACCCAGGCAAAGCCAGAGCGGGTCGCTAGTTATAAATTAAATTTTAAATTAATGTACCTATTTGCGTGTACAGTTTTTTAAATATTTTCTCATTAATAGAAAATTTCTAATTAACCGAATAATATAACGTTATAACGGTTATCGTTATTAGCGGGTTTTCGCTATTGGTACTGTACATGTTGACGGTGTGGGCTCTATGAGCCGCTATATCTAATCCCATTCTTTATCCGTAAGGGCTATATGTATATTCTATGAAGCAATTGTATTTCTAATTACAGCTTAGTTACTTGCCATTCATATTTAGTTAGTATAAATTTATCATCATCATCATCAATACAACCCTTTACAAGTTCACTGCATAACATAGGTCCTCCTCAAGGAATTTCACAAAACAAGTTGATTGTAAATAATATATTATGAATTACAAAATATGGAGAGTTTCTATGCAGGTAAACAGGTAAACATTGTTAATACAAAAGTAAACTCTTGAACTTAGAGATCTTGAACTCCTGTTGTTTTTACAGGGCATATTGTGATGACGGGTAGAGGAAGCAAAGCGCTGATGATTGGTGATTTTATTTACAACCGACGTCAGGCCGCCAGATACAGCAGATGGAGATGGTATTGTTCTAAATACCATAGGGGCTGCAAAGCGGTGGTGATAACCACCAACGAATTAATTGCAGTACAATATATCGGACAGCATCGTCACTCGGAATTACTAAACGATAATTCTGATAGATTATTCGGTGATTTTATAAATAAGCAGTGATGAACATTATTATTTAATTTTTCTTCAATACTATTTTACTTACACCTACATTTTTGTTTATTAAACCTTAAAAAAATAATTTGCAATTTACAATAAAGATATTTTTAAAGAATTTATCCGTTTAATTTGTAACACTTAGGGTAAAAAATGTTATGAAACGTTGTATTGTAATTAAATAACTGTTCCATGTTTTTTTTTTATTTATAGATGCAGTATTTCTAACGTCTCGTCGGGGCAGTCGTGTCATTCAGATCGATAAATATAGATTTATTAAAGCTTACAGCCATAACTCAAAGACAAGATGGCGTTGCAATAGAAAAAACATGGGATGTTATGCTTCGATTATGACAGTTGACGACATAATTTTTAAACACAACAATAAACACAATCATTAATATTCACTATCATCAGCCCCGTAAATGTTTCACTGCTGGATATTTATATATTTATAATGGTATTTTTTAATAGAATAAGGGTTACAAACGAGCACACAGTCCACCTGATGGTAAATGGATGCTGTGGACCGTAAACATCTACATTAATCCTCGATTAATAATCAAAACGCAGATCCGTTGTCACTCTTGAAGACTAAGATTGAATGCCTCGTTTCCAGTCAAAAGGTTCTCCGGATCTTTTTTTTAAAGAATATTAACGATGCTATAAGCATTACTAATATTCCCCTTAACCATTGGTGGTAAGCATAAATTGCTTGTGTTACGAATGGTTCACGCCAGTAGTCGAATGGTGGATTCGAACCCACGACCTTTTTGAGTTCGCGGTCCGCGCCCTGCCATTAGGCTACTGTCGCTTTACCTTTATTATACGAAATACAGCAGTATTAAGCTGCTATCTTACGCTGGTATTCTGTGAGAGTGTTGTCGTTCCCTGGTCGAGCATTCCATGTTAGTCCTCAAGGTTGACAACGCATCTGCGTTTTGATTATTAATCGAGGATAAATGTAGATGTCTATGTGCCACAGCATCCAGTTACCATCAGGTGGACTGTGTGCTCGTTTGTAACTCTTATTCTATAAAAAAATCTATCTTCTCATATCTTCATGTGGATTTCGAAAAAAGTTGCGTGTGAGAAATACTAGAAAGATTTCTGGCCTGATGAATGAAGGTGATAGATTTTTGCGTTATACCGCCACTTAAGGAGGTCCGGTCAGGAGGGAGGTCAAATATCATCATTATCACTACAGCCCTTCACAATCACACTGCTGAATATATGTTTCCCCCAAAGGAATACCACAAATCGCGGTCCTGGATTCCGGAGCTACTTGTCTTGATCGACTTATTGCTTGTCTTACCAAGTCGTTATTCCATCTAGTGAGTAACCGCCTTACACTTCGCTAAAGGGAACAAGGCCGCTGGCTATACCTCTAGAACCTTTCTTTCCTGTCAGTTGTAGGTTCTTTGAACTAGTATATGGCGGGCCTATTGCTATTCAAGTTTACGGACCGTTGGGTTATGTTGGGATATCAGCATTGCGTATTATAACACGCAGAGAACGTCCGAGCGAGCTCAACCTTTGCTGCTTTGCCTATAGCCACCACACTACCAAAGGTTAGCTGACGGAGAATGCTCTTTCTATCTATGTATGTGTATCTAGTGTAATATTGTCGTAAATATAAGAAATCATTATTCAATATTTTGTATTTAAATTACTGATATTTTAATCTAAATATTAAAATTGGCTGTTATATACAGAGGCATTTGACCTCGTATCTTGAACTTTAACGGACTTCGTATGGTGGATCGCGTCAAAGTGTATATTTATTTTTTGTTAATAAAGATTTAATAAATTTATTAATCCTTTAAGACCTCAAATTGTTATAATAAATTTTCGTTGACGATGTTTGTTTTAATGTTGTTGTTTTCTGAACGGATTCTGTTCAAAGCGTTACTTAAAACTATTGTAAGGTTACTATTATAAAAAAAATGTTTATTAAAATCCCACAAAAACTTTGAAATTGATATAAATATACATGTTGTTGTTTTAGTGGCATTTTGCTACAATAAAGACGGAAAGCGCATAGCGGTTGTCGACGGTTACACATTCTACTCTTCTGATAACTATGCCTCCGCCCGGGGCGGGTTGTGGAGGTGTACCAAAGGGTATCCATGTAAAGCCCGTTTCAAGGCATTGTGGTCTGGAGAAATGTTAAGGGTGATGTCACTGGAACATTCGCATGAACCGCCAACCATTGCAATCCATAACGGAATTTTAGTCAGATTGACAAGGAAGTCTTATTTATAAGTCTTTTTATCATAATTATTGAGTTTTTTTAAGCTCATAATTAATATAATCAGGACGTTAATATTTTGAAAATAAAGACAACGTTGGTTGATTTTCATTCTTATGTTATTGTTGTAAAATACTACTACTAGTTTCAAAACCACTACTGACAATATTGTTGAATCAACTCAATTTTGTAGTTTCAACGGATACTAAATAATATTATTTTTTTTTATGTTAGTAATTGAAAATATAACTTATATTAATAAAATTCATTAAGCACAAACAAAAAACCGGCCAAGAGCGTGTCGGGCCACGCTCAGAGTAGGGTTCCGTAGTTTCCCGTCCGTCACAATAAGTGTTCCCACTTATGAGTTTAAAGGTGGGTATCCATTATATTCGCGCTCCAGCAGTGCTCCGCGCTCCTGCAATTGCTCCCGGTAGTGGGTACTGTTGTTTCCGTCAAAGTTCAAAATGATTTTCCTAGAAATCCTTATAAAGTTCTACTTTTCAGATTTTTTTTCATATTTTCTAAACTTATGGTTCAAAAGTTAGAGGAGGGGGGACACACATTGTTTTTTAATTTTGGAGCGATTATTTCCGAAATTATTGACATTATCAAAAATGATTTTAGTAAACCCCTATTCATTTTTAAATACCTTTCCGAAAATATATCACACGTTAGGGTTGAAATTAAAAAAAATCACTACCCACTTTACATACAGGGGGGCTACCCTAATAAAATATTTTTTTCCAATTTTCATTTTACCACTTTGTCGGCATGATTGATACACATATTGGTACCAAACAGCTTTCTAGTGCTAACGGTCACAGAGATTAAGCGAGGACGGACAGACGGACAGACAGACATGGCGAAACTATAAGGGTTCCTAGTTGACTACGGAACCCTAAAAAGGCAGTCTGTCACAAGAACTGACGACAGAAGAGAAAACTCAATGATAAATATGCGCACATAATATGTATACAGGTTGCTGTACTGCGACCGACAGTACACATGCTCGCGTTGCTTTTGTTCGCAGTATGTCACGAGCATGTCGAGGTCATCAGTGACGGGAACCTGTAAGTTTTTCCCCTACCAAAAGTCGCTCAACGCGCTTCACTTCTAAATTCATATCTCAAGTTCTTCTTGTATGATTTTGTTGTTACAAATGGACCAAATCGCTTCTATATGTAATTTTTATGTTAAAAATATAAAAGTTATATTAAATTAAAAAAATCTATCTTCCCATATCTTCATGTGGATTATGAAAACAGTCGCGTGTGAGAAATACTAGAAAGAGTTCTGGCCTGATGAATGAAGGTGATAGATTTTTGCGTTATACCGCCACTTAAGGAGGTCCGGTCAGGAGGGAGGTCAAATATCATCATCATCACTACAACCCTTCACAAGCACACTGCTGAATATATGTTGCCCCCAAGGAATACCACAAATCACGGTCCTGAATTGCTGAGCTACTCGCCTTGATCGACTTCTTGCTTGTCTTACCTAGTCGTTATTCGAACTAGTGAGTAACCGCCTTACACTTCGCTAAAGCGTAGAAGGCCTCTGGCTATACCTCTAGAACCTTTCTTTCCCATCAGTTGTAGGGTCGTTGAACTAGTATATGGCGGGCCTATTGCTATTCAAGTTTACGGACCGTTGGGTTATGTTGGGATATCAGCGTTGCGTATTCTAACACGCAGAGAACCTCTGAGCGAGCTTAAACTTTGCTGCTCTGCCTATAGCGACCACACTACCAAAAGTTACCTGACAGATAATGCCCTTTCTATCTATGTATGTGTATCTAGTGTAATATTGTCGTAAATATAAGAAATCATTATTCAATATTTTGTATTTAAAGTATTGATATTTTAATCTAAATATTAAAATTGGCTGTTATATACCGAGGCATTTGACCTCGTATCTTGAACTTTAACGGACTTTGTATGGTGGATCGCGTCAAAGTGTATATTTATTTTTTGTTAATAAAGATCTAATCAATTTATTAATCCTTCAAGACCTCAAATTGTTGTAATAAATTTTCGTTGACTATGTTTGTTTTAATGTTTTTGTTTTCTGAACGGATTCTGTTCAAAGCGTTACTTAAAACTATTGTAAGGTTAACAATATAAAAAAATGTTTATTAAAATTCTACAAAAACTTTGAAATTGATTTAAATATACATGTTGTTTCAGTGGCATTTTTCCACAATAAAGACGGGAAGCGCATAGCGGTTATCGACGGGTACACTTTCTACTCTTCTGATAGATATGCCTCCGCCCGGGGCGGGATGTGGAGGTGTACCAAAGGGTATCCATGTAAAGCCCGTTTCAAGGCATTGTGGTCTGGAGAAATGTTAAGGGTGACGTCACTGGAACATTCGCATGAACCGCCAACCATTGCAATTCATAACGGAATTTTAGTCAGAGTGTCAAGGAAGTCTTATTTATAAGTCTTTTTATCATAAAGACAACGTTGGTTGATTTTCATTCTTATGTGATTGTTGTAAAATACTACTACTAGTTTCAAAACCACTACTGACAATATTGTTGAATCAACTCAATTTTGTAGTTTCAACGGATACTAAATATTATTTTTTTATGTTAGTAATTGAAAATATTACTTATTTTAATAAAATTCATTATGCACAAACAAAAAAAGCAGTCATAAGAACTGAAGACAGAAAAGAAAACTCAATGATAAATATGCGCACATAATATACAGGTTGCTGTACTGCGACCGACTGTACACATGCTCGCGTTGCGTTTGTGCACAGTATGTCGCGAGCATGTCGAGGTCATCGGTGACGCGTACCCGACATACGTAACGATTTATCGTAGCGATTTCAGACTGTGCAGATAAATCGAACGTTCCTAGTGCCTCCACACGCCTCCGATATCGACGTCGATCGGGCAGTTCTCCGCAGAAGCTCGCGCAAGGTACATGTTAACAATGGAAGATTATGACGCACTTGCTATGTTAGGCCTGGTTATGTGTTTAAAGAAAAAAAAGAAGCGGAGTCTATGGTGTAAAGACTGGCTTATGAAAAGGAAGCAATTTTCTCATACATATTACCACTTACCAATCATCCCATATTCGATGTAGATGGTCTCGGTACTTCTTGATCGTATAAAAAACTCAATAACTCAAAGTACCATAAACGAGGATTATAAATTTCGTCAGTCCCAGCTCAGATTTCATTTCATGCTCCAGATTTACACGATTTTTTTTTTATTTTATTGAGCTCTTTTTTATATGTAGTTCGAAGATTATTAATCTTCTTAACCACTGTATCCCTGGTGGCATTTGGATCTATGGGTTTGTATTTTTCGATTAGCCTGTCGTAGGCGGCATTTTTTTGTTGCGGTCGTGGTAATCCTTACATGTAGTCTTCCAAAGGCAAGTTTCGTTTCTGTAACTTTCTATAAAATCTTGAAGTAGTTCGCGGTGTCCAACTCTTTGGTCTTCCGACATGTTTCTGTGAAAGCGATGTACACGTGCGAACACTAGCAAGCTCTGTGAAGTACTGAACGAACTGAGCGATCGCCGTCCACACGCAACGATAAAACTGTGCAAATGTAATCGACAACGATTTATCTGATAGAAATTGCAACTGCTACCGACGAACGATTATCGACAACGATTTTTCATACACTCGATCGATAAAACTGCGCAAACTGGTCTGCACAGATTTATCGCTACGATAAATCGTTACGTATGTATGTATAAGGCTCGTATGTATGAGGCATAAGTTTTTTCCCTACTAAAAGTCGCTCAACGCGCTTCACTTCTAAAATCATATCTCAAGTTCTTCTTGTATTATTTTGTTATTATATTTTGTGCATAGTATAGTTACTTAAGTGTTGTGAGTGACAAATGGACCAAATCGCTTCTAAATGTAATATGCTTATGTTAAAAATATAAAAATTATCAACACCGAGACCAAAATGTAATTCAGTACCTAATATAAGGATTTTTAAACGTCAAACTTTTCTCTCTAAATAATTTTTATCCAAAAATAAAATGTTACACGTGAAAATGAGGTGTCTTATTTCTTAAATATACACTGCTCTGTCATATAATCAAGAACATTTTTATTTTTAATATGATATCCACGTTCTTTTTTATGTCGGTTTAAATTTTATCCAAGTATTAAGAGTTATTTTTTTATTGCATTTTTAAATTTCTCAGTTGTTTTCGTCCGTAACAAGACTGGTAAGCAGCTGGCTATAGTCGGTGGTCACACTTTCTACTGTGGCGTACGCGGGGCCAGGACCAATATCTGGAGATGCACTCGGTGGGGCCAGTGCAAAGCAAGGTTCATCATTACGATGAGTGGGGAGCTCGTAACCGCACAACTTAATCACGCTCACGAACCGCCTTCTTTTGTTATTCATGATGGTATTTATTACAAGATTTAGTTTTCATTTTGGCGTGTAAAAAGTCCTTTGTAAATATAAGGAATCAAAACAATTTAGAAATGATGGTTGTCTTCTAATACATCACTGAGACGTCTATGATAAAACATTGAACCAAAATGCGTTAAAATTTTTCTATGAAATTCTGAAACAGGAGTTGAAAACAAAGAAAAAAAATAATAATTAAGTGATTTTCATATATTCAAATGATGTAAAAGAAAAATTGAAGACATGTTTTTTAACAATGAAAACGAACGTATTATACAAAATGTTGGAAAATATAAAATATTGTGTTGGAATTATCATTTTGTTATTAAAATTTTTCAAATGAAACAATGTCCCCATTTTTACTTCTTTATACCAGTAGGTTTCGATTAATATTTTAATTATTTTTAGTAACTTACCTCCGTAAGCACAACGGAAAACTCATCGCTCTTGTAAATGGATATACATTTTACTACGACGGGCGCAGGAAGACTACTGACGTCTGGCAATGCAGCAAAGGGGGCTCGTGCAGCGCCAGATTCATTACAACTAAATCCAGAGAACTAACACGGTTCAACTTTATCCACAATCACCCCAGACCGCGGTATACCATTCGTGGTGGTGTTTTTCTTAGACTTTAATTTACGCTTTAATAAATTTATCTCTGACAAGATATTTGAAACATATTTTTTATTTAAAAAGTTTTCCCGCACAGTAAACTTTTTTTTACATTGTGGATACATTTTACTTATATAAATTGCACATAAACAAATGTTCAGATCCGAAATAGTTTTTTGGTCATGCAAATATTTACTCGTGTGTGATTAAAACCCCGGACTTGCAGCGCACCGGTTAAAAACTTAGTCATTGCGCTATTAAGCTGTTAATATATCGTCATTGTTCTACATTTTATTGAAACGCATTTTGTCTACCAAGGAGTCCGTCTGGGTGGAGGTACCCTCTTAGTGTAAGAAGTGATCCCCTGAAATTTATTATTTCCTGTATTATTTATTATTTTATTTCAGTTACAATTCTCAAAAAGTTGTTAGCAACGGTAAGAGTTCTCTTCCAAATGGGCGTGCTTCAGGGCTCAATTCTTGGCCCTTTACTGTTATTTGTCTATATTAAAAACTGTCTCGTTGGTATATTGGTAAGCGCGATTGTTTAACATGAGGTCGCGAGTTCGAATCCCGGGTCGGACCAAAATAAGTAATTGGGTTTTTAGTCTAGAAATTCGCAGTAACAACCTAAGATGTTTTTATACGTCTTTGGTAACAACACGGAGTCAGGAAGTAGGCGATCCTGCGCCTGATTTCCGTTTAGTCGTGTCGAATTTTTTTTTATTATTTAAAAATGTTACCCCTACACTATTAAGGTAATTAAGATTTCCTCTTGTATCGTAGGGGCAGTTTAGAAACATAAATTGCACAAGGACAAACATCCAGACCCGAAACAACTATTTGTAGGCCATACAAATACTTGTTCCGTGCGGGATTCGAACCCTCGACTCCCAGCGTAGCCACTCACTGCTAAGCCACTGCGCCACGGAGTCGTCAATTGCCGTTCCATCGGACTATGAGAGTCCGGGTGAGGATGGATGGCTGTTTCTGTACGCACACTCATGTACTCTAATCCTGTCCGGCGCAGACGGCCAGTTTCCTTTGAGAATTATGCCGAGATAGAAATTAGGTCTGGAGGACATTACGAGTATTATGTCAATAACTTTACATAGTATACGATAACCATGATATAGTTATTATTAGCTGATAATAATGCTTCAGTAATTTTCAAACTAAAACGACAATTATTAAAATATAACGAAGTTAATAACGCTCTTTTTAAATCAGTAAATTGGTTTAACGTTGATTGCAAAATTGCATTTAAATGGCATTAAAGATATATATATATATATATATATATATATATATATATATATATATATATATATATATATATATAAAATGCATGACATCTAAATATAACATCTAAATACTCAAGTAATTATTCAATATTTTAGAACCGTCTAAGACGCGAGCCCCTTATGTACTCCAAAATTTCATTAAAATATAAAATCAATGACCTGTCACACACCTACGATAGTTTTTCGTACGGAATTTTGCGGGCAAAACGAGATTCCGTACGTGTGTGGCCGACCCGTTCGTTCCGTTTCGGAATTCCGTATGTAGTACGTGGCGGGCCTTAGTGTGATAGGCTATGCGGCATTAAGCCTTGTACAGACTAAGCGTTCCAATAGTACGGACTAAGCTGAAAATATACGCTTGTGAATTCTGAACCAGCACATCTTATTCTCTTAGTCTTAGTCCTCAGAGGTGACAACTCGTTTGTAGCGTTCTTGGTTTGAAGTCATTTGCAGGTATACATGAGCTGCGGTAGCCTCTTACTGTCCCGTATACTGTAAGTGCATTTGTCAGTTTAGTTTCGTAAAAAATATAATGTATATTATGTAAAAAAAATCTATAAATGACGATTACTTTTACGATTTGACTATTAATCATAATTCTTGTTTATTTGAGAATTTCTACAAATGATGGTCACAATTTATACTATCAAGAACATTTTATACTATCAAGAATAAAGTACCATATTCAGTAATACTATCAATGTACCATGAATAACAAGCTATGGTCGTACATTCAAAACATACATCGATAGGATCTATGATCTACAACTAAAATTCTTAAAACTCATTGTAGATGACAAGGTTAAAAAAATATAAAGAAAATAACTATATTGGTCTTTTTAGATACTGTAACGTTATACCTATAAATAAAAAAAAACTTGAATATCATATCATGATTGAAGATTTTAATACGATTCCTTCACTGAAAATGATAAAATATTGTAATAGAACACGACAAAAAAACCGTAGCAAAAATATTATCAAACAACTTTTATGGAGACAGTCGCGTATATTATTGATCGAAGACAGGCGCACTCTTAATATATTAGCTTCTATTCTTAACGATCTTCAAGAAACAATTAAGAACGAATTTACTGAAACAAACTTTAAAATATTAAATTTAAACATCATATACTAGACAACCTAAATTGTCTTCGAATTTTACAATTACCTCAGTAAAACTTAAAAAAAAAACACACACTAAAAATTAATTGTTAACTAATTATTAAAAATAAATAAATTGCTATAGAAATCAGCCTGTATATGAAAAGTGCACACTAAAAGTAATGAAACCTGTTTGTTGTCATGTAGCTAATACAATTTAGAATGGCTAATTAAATGTTGAATATTATAAGAATGTGTTTGTAAAGTAAGATATGTACTTAGTTGTTATCATACTTAATTTTTTCAATTTTATGATAGTAGGTAGTTATAAAAAATAATATATTAATGCGTGTAGACGTCTGCCAGCACCTATACAAACCGTTTTGCGGTTTAATGGTGCTGTATAGTAACTATGTACTATGGTAATATGTTTTATGAATGGTTGAAATAAAAAAAAATTGTAGGTATATCAATTTAATATTTCAATTTTATTTTAGTGACGTGGACAGTGAACAGCCACGGCAAAGACATGGTGTTGATAAACGGATATAGCTTCTACTGTCATAGAAAGCTCGGCTACACGGATTATTGGTACTGCACCGCGTACTCATCATGCCATGCACGGGTGATATTCTCCAAGAAGAGAGAAGTTCTAAGGGCTTCTCTAAATCACAATCACCTGCCCCGCCAATATGTTATACATAAAGGAATTTACTGCAAAATATAATGCCGATTATAATATGTTTCGACTTCTTCAATGTTGCATAATACGGACCAAGTCGTGTCATTTTGTTATTACGTACTTCGGTTATTTTTTTTTTTTAACTTTTTAAAAGTCTAGCGACCTGGATGGGTACAATGATTGTTTGATCTCATTATATTTATTTTAATTTATATTTTGATGAACGTATTGTTTACAGGTATTTTAATATTACTAAATACAATAATTTCTTTTGCTCAATTGGAAACATGAACCACCGTCATGTTTATTTTCCTACAATAATTTTGTGATGTAATGTCTTATAGATCATGTCATCATGATCATCCTGTTAGCTATCTGTTTGTTTTTAATGCAAATTCGTATGTGCTAATGTTATTGAGAAACTGACATCCAAAATCTCCACAGGCGTTCATTCACATCTTGATCAGTCCGTAAAAATCCATTGTTGGCCATGGGCCTCTCCTGTAGAGACTGCTTACCGTCCCCGGTCTGTATACCGCTAGAAGCCGTTACATCTTTTTCGCATGTCCCATTGTCGCTTCTTACGACACTCACGAGATGAAAAATGATCGATTGTTGATGTCACCACCTCACGACAAAATTTCACATACTCGTTTATAACAATATTGTAGAGAACAGTGCATCTAGTCATCTGCTAATTGGACGATTAATGTATAATGTCCATCCGCTAATTGGATGAATAATTAATATTTATTTATTTCCAAGTCAATCGGATGGAAGTATATATTCATACGATAATTGAACGATTAATTTACTTTTTGCATACGATTATCATGTGATTTATTTATTTTTATTCGTCGGACATATTTAAAATTTAAAAAATAAGTAAGATAGTAAGATATTTGAATAAATATATCTGATAGTTACTGGTATGACTAGGCTATTTGCGTGTTATAAAACATTGCACAAATCTTGCAATATCACTAACTGTAGGTTGAGGTGCTTACATTATAATGATATAATCGTTAATCATAAATAAATTAAAATATAGTATTAAGACAATTATACTTTTTAATTTAAAAAATTATCCGAGGAATAAGTATATATACGAAAATATATTTTTTATTTATATAAAATATTCAAAATAAAATTTATTTTATTTTGCTATATGTACTACTTATTAGAAATTTAATAATATAAACTCTTTATAAAAATATTTTTTATAATAGGCTACATGTATAGCAGGTATAATTTTTATCAGTGTTAATATTTGCAATTATCGTATCGGTTTTGATGGTTATAGTGTACTTCTTCCTCTTTGCACTCGTGGCACTGGAAAGCGTTCTGTCATAATTATTGAGAACTGAGTAATACCATCCGCTCTTTTTGCATTAAAAATGGCGCGTAGCAATTGTTAAATATGTATAATATTTTTTATATAATTAAAAAATGCTTCTCATCTATCTCACATCCCACTACAAACCGTGTTGTTCATAAGCGGACGAATAAAATAATCTAGTCGTCCCATAAGAGGACGAATCAAATGAATTAATCGTCCAGCAAGGGGACGAATAAAATAAATTTGTCGTCCGATTGGCAGACGATTAGGATCTGCCTATAGATAAACACATTACGATAAAAACCACAGTACACTATAATGGCGGTGTAAGAATATCAGCTACGCCATATCGTCCCGTGAGTGTCTTCAGAGATGACAGTGGAACAAACAATATATATTTTATACGTGGTAGAGCCATGCTGCAGTTATATTAGTAGTATAGTTGTAGCACGAATGGCTCGGCTGACCGGGGAAGGACCCCGCTCTCACAGAATACCAGCGTGAAATAGTAGCTTAATGCTGCTGTGTTTTGTGTGGTGAGTGTAAAGAACCGGAGACCCTTTTTACTGGAAAAGAGGCATTCCATCTTAGTCCTCACGGGTGACAACGTCTAGCATCTGTATTTTGATTTGTAATCTAGGATAGATGTAGATGTCTATGGGCCGCAGCAAACACTTACCATCAGGTGGACTGTAGTAGACTGCGGTTGCCAACCCGCCGGCAATCTATAGGGAGGCCTATATTCAGCAGTAAACTTTTTATAAGTTGTAACGGTGTCTAAATAACAGTGTGATTGTGTAGCTCTGGTAGAAATCGTTTGCCGGAGGGAATCACTCCGCAACTGTTTATCAATACGAAAATATTTTGTAACCTAAAATAAGATATTAATTCAAAAAATATCAGGTTATAATCGATACTGATACTTTCACACTGTACAAAACATAACGAAAGCAAAAGTTAAACGTTAAAACGAAACCTACCACGGTTTTGATTCGACCAAAGTCTCACTGCAGGATCACATCATAGGACGTTTAAATTTCTACTTATTGTCACAGTTAATATTCACGTGTTATCGTTATTTTATTTTGATTATCATTGTTAATTATTTAGTCCACTCAAAAGAATTAAAGTAGTGCAATTAAAGAGATAAAATAATTTTCACACAATAGCTTCTGAAATCGAAAAATAATTTTGTAGTGTATAGAAAAATGAATGCTCATTTTTCTATGCACTTTGAAATTATTTCATTCCTTTGATCCTTTGTCTTTTGGCGACTTTAACTGTTTAATGAAAGCTTATTTTTTAATATTTAATGTTATAATATTATTATTTAGCTCAAATAAACGTCAGTAAAGCAGAGCTCCAAGAAATTGCCTAAAATCTTTATGTTATTAATATTACGCGCTATTTAGAGCTAATATTGAGTCCGTCTATGGAGTCCGTCTGTGTAAAGTATCTAAATATCCCAGATTTAAAAATTAAGGTATATACTGTGAATGTTTAGGTCTTAACTTAAGGTAAAGAAACATATCAACTGTGTGTCAATTTCTTTCAGTTATCTGGAGTCGAAGCCCTCGCGGAAAAGACGTTCTCATTTTCCGAGGTTACATGATGACTAGTAACAAATCTTGTGGCAATATCACATATTGGTACTGCACGCATGGAAGAGGAGATTGCAAAGCTAAAGCGACGACAGTTAAGAATACGAGGGACATAATACGTATGTTACATATACATAATCACAAACCTAAAAGCTTTACCATTAGGGACGGAATATGCTATAAATGGTATTGAAGAGCCGGATATATTGTATAGGATTGTTACGAATACAACAAACGCAGTGTGTTTTTTGAATGAGCATAAATTGGGAAATTAATAAATAAATCAAAATTTTAAATTTTAATTTTTAACATACTTTTATTAGCTTGATTTGTATAATGTGAGTATAATATATAGTTCAGTTTTCACCCACTTCCCGACGCGACGTGGAAATAATTTTAAATTTTGCAGGCGTATTGAAAATCGATGACAGTACGATAATTTTAAATATGGCATGGTATCCTCACTACGATTATCACAGCTCTTGACCAATACGTTGTGTTTAAGTTTTTTTCAACTTTAATATAATAATTATATTATCCGTCTACAAATTCAGTTTGTAAATTGTTTATCATCTCGATTCCAGCAAATTTTGAGCAAATATCGTTATCGACGCTTATTCGCGTTTGCTTTTATACATGTGAGCCCACAGTCAATCTGATGGTAGCGGAAGGTGCGGCCCATAGACACAAACACACAACTGTATACTTAACATCAGTTGTATTACGTTTTGATTAAGAATTAAAGTGTAGATTGATATACGTTGTCATCATCATCAAAAATGGTATACATTGATAAGGGAAACATTACGTTATTACTATATCTTAATAATAATAATCGTAATAATAATAACGAAATGACGTAATCTTTCCTGGGAAGGGATCATAATAAAAAATGTTAGAAATTATTTTAAATCTTTTTTTGGGGCTGTTTAACACAAAGGGAAGTGTCATTATGTATATTATATTATATTGTTTTTAAATAATTCGTCTGATAAATCAAGGCTTTTTATGATACATATGAATTCCAAGTGTTAAATCACATGCATACTAATGGTATTTCAACTGCGTAATTTTACGCATTGTAAAAGCATAACTTATCTCTATAGAATCTTAGTGTATGTTTTAACTGATGTTGACTCTTATTATAATTTTAATCTGGCACCTGCAAATCTGCAGAAACATCCTGTAAGACCTGAGTCACATAATGTTAGTTATGCACGTAACGTTATGGAAAATTTACTGTTTTCTTTTAAAAAGTTTTATTGATGCATTGATTAAAGTTTATTTCGTTAATTATCGTTAATTTAGTAATATATTATAAAATATCCCTTGAGTATTTTTATAAAATATAATTTTTAGTTACTCTTGTTATACAAATTGATTTTTATAAAATATAATTTTTTGTTACTCTTGTTATACAAATTGGTTTCATGTGTGATAAATGGTCAAAGATATGTTGTGCTAAATCTGATTGATGATCCATGTTAAATGCACCAAGTTATTTATGTATATTTTATACATATATGTGACATATTATATTGTAGCAGAATTTTAAATACATTAGTTTTTGTATTATATGTGTAAGTATAAAATAAATTTGATTTTCTTATACATTTTTTATCTCTGTAGCAGTAAGGTAAACAAAAACAAATAGACATAAACTTCTAAATCTATCCTCAATTCAGAATCAAAATACACTCGCGTTGTCACCCCCGAGGACTAAGATTCCTCGCTACCAGTAATAAGGGTCTCCGGTTCTCGTCACTTACCATACTAAACACAACACCATTATGCTGATATTTTCTACTGGTATGCAGTACGAGCTGGTCCTTCTGATCCATTCGCGCTGCAGCTATATCGAACTACATCATGGTTCTATTACCTATAGTTGGTTTTATCAAATTCTTTTATATTTTAAAATGATTCGCGCGGCAAAAATCATCCTCCTCAATTCAACAGGGAATATTCAAACCCCCCCCCCCCCGCCGTGACCACGGGTGCTGCAAAGTATTTGAAGCGTCGGGGATATAAGTACTATAATAGTCTAGAACATAAATTTCTCTAAAACCCGTAAAGGCTACAAGTTTCATTTCAACGTATCTTTTTTTTAATTTATTTTATGTACACACATTCAAGATACAGAAGCAGTCTTATAGTAATTTCGTACAAAGGTTTTACTTATTCCATAATTAGCTGAAATATCTTTCAGTAGATCTATAAAGGAAATTATATTGAAATTGTAAACTTAATATTACTAAAAAATAAATAATATACACAATGTTACGTAAATTATATAAAATAAAACAATAAATGAAAATAAAATAAATCAATACATAATAATAATAATAAATACGATCTTTTTCTTGATCTTTTTCATTCGTTCATCATTTATTACGTGGTAGAGCCACGCATGCTGCTATGTTATGGTTGTAGCATGAATGGGTCGGCTCGATCGGGGAAGGACCACGCTCTCACATAATACCAGCATAAAATAACAGCTTAATGCAGCTGTGTTTCGTATGGTGAGTGTAGATAACCGGAGACCCGTTTTACTGTAATCCAGGCATTCCATCTTAGCCCTCAGGGGTGACAACGCATCTACATTTTGATTCGTTTCGAGGTTAAATGTAGATGTCTATGGGCCACAGCATCCACTGAGCATCAGGTGGACTGTGTGCTCGCTTGTCACCCTTATCCTATAAAAAAAAATTCTGACTTTGACCCTTCTTCATTCATCTGTTACATGATGACGGCTTCATGACGCAGCGACTTAGTATTGAGGTTAGACTTAGCGATGAGGACCGCGGGTCCCGCACTGAACAAGTCTTTGTATGGCCTACAAGTATCACTATCAAAAGTCCAGTACTAAACATAGGTTTCTCCCATAGATATTTGCCATGGTTGGCTTGACGGACGAATTGGCAACATACGTTTTTAACCGACCTTAAAAAAGGAGGAGGTTCTCAATTCGAGTATATGTTTTTTTTGTTTTTGTATGTATGTTACGCGATAGCAAAACATATAATAGACCTCAAGAGTGGTTCCATTAAATTTTGAAGAACAAATCCGCCCCCAAAGGTGAAAAATAAGAGAGAAAGTTTCACATTGGACTTTTGCTTGAGGTATTTCATATATCATCACATACAAAGAACAGATTATAATGATTCTTTTTTTCTGAAACAGGTTGGGTGGTCCCATGTAATTTGGAGAAAAAATTTCACCCTAATGGTTACTAATAAACAACTTCTTTTTTCAGCAATTTGAAATCGGTTTTTACTTTTCGTTAAAAGTTATAATTATTTATTTAGTTGTGATAAAGAAAATGCTACTCATCCCACGTTTCAGTTTCCCTGCGTAGTCTCTTGCGACACCCACGGGACCAGTGGTAGTAGATTATCCTACTCCTCCACTGCAAATGGCAGTTGATATATTGTTATTTATCACTACCATACTTAATAATATTTTAATCGAATTTATATTTATGAATGTTTACTTCCAGTAATATGGGCTGTTAATGAAAGGAGTGGCAAAGAAATTCTCATAGTGAACGACTTCAGCTTCTACTGCTTGAGACGTCAGCGGAACACAAATTACTGGCGCTGCACCACCAACTACTGCAAAGCACGAATAATCGCCACTATTGAGAAAATAATTCTCCGTTGCTGCTTAGATCATAACCACCCTTCAAGGAATTTCATTGTCAGAGACGGTGTTTATTATAAATTATAATGTTTCTGATTTAAATCATTAGGTTTTTAAAGCAGTCTTAAAACATTATAACTTGTTGTAGATTTATATTTGAGCTAAAACGATATATTGAAGAATATATTTTAACTGCATATTTTAAGTAATTTCTACGAATTTACTATAGGAAGTGTTTGACGAACTCATAGCTCGTATATTATCATAGGAGCGAATGAAATAGAGAAACTTAGTAAATATCATGCGCTAAAAACTGAAATAACCCGGCTTTGGAAAACACCTATTGATGTTATACCTATAGTCGTTGGTGCCACAGGAGTGATCGCTAAAAGCCTACATAAATACTGCAATAAGTTAGACTCCCATATCAACATAAATGTTATACAGAAGGAAGCAACAACTCATTCGGTTAAAATATTGTCAAAACTTTTAGTTAATTCTATATTTGTTAGTCATGATTCAGAGCCTACCTCTCCCTAAGGTTCATGGGCGGGGGCTTAGAGAATACCGGGTTTATCTCGAGCAATCAACAAATAATTTATATATAGTAATATTTAATTATATTTAAATATTACTATTATGTATGTCTATATATATAGTGATATTAAATTATATTTAGTAATTTTTAAGCGACAGTGCGTCATGGTTTGTTTGTAAATTTGATGTGCTCTAGTTTGTATTCTCGTCGCGTCTTTTTTGCTTTATGTTTTAAGATTTTTTGTTATAATTTATAAGTGTATCGCATACAAAGAATAAATATAACATGAATACTTACTTCTATTTTTATTTTTGTTCCGTCACATTTTTTTGTAAATTTAAAGTCAAAAAAGTAATAAATAAAAAGCTACATTTAAATTAATGTGACGCAATTTCATTTAAAAAAGGCGCACATATTATTATTTTATATAGATTAAAACTTAAGAGGTCGAAGGCTTCGGTAAACAAATTATGCCAGAGTCAATGTTAAAGATTCCATTCACATCTTATCTGTAACTAAGCTATTCTTCCAGTGATGTGGGTAAGAAAAAAAGATGGAAAACAGCTGGCTATAGTTGACGGTTTCACTTTCTACGTGGATGGGAGAACAAAGCACACTGTGACCTGGAGATGCACATCGGGCCATTTTTGTAGAGCCCGATTCGTGGTCGACAATAATTTTCTTGTAATCAGGTCCAACTTGCTTCATGATCACGCTCCACCAAGATACGTGTTGCGGGATGGAATTTTTATTAAAATTTGAATCGTGTTTGATGCTCATTTTATAAAACTTAAAATTTAAATTAAAAACTAACAAATTCTTAAATTTTCTTTTTCACCTGTTTAGCTACTTATTAGGGAGTAAAGAAAATTATTATGTGAATATGTAAATATGTATATATTATGTTGTTTTATATGTACATGATTATAATTTTAATTATAGGTACATCTAACATAAGTAATTACAATAACAATTAATAAACCAATATACAATTTTTTTATGTACGTATCATCAGTTTCTGGACGGATTATATTTTTTTTTTTTTGATAAGAGAGATTAAAACAAGACTTAAAATATTATTGAAACGTTTTCAATAAATCAATTAAAACATTTAAACATGGAACTACTACACTTATATACGTGTACATGGAAACTTAACTTTTAAAATATGATGTAAAGCACATTTGTAGGTTAACATACATGTGTACGTACTAATGCACAAGAACACCGGTAGGAGGCTGTCACTCGAGAATATTTCTTCCCCGTCGGTTGTCGGTTCTTCGTACCGGTAGGCAAAGTGTGGTGTGGTCCCCCACTGGATGGAGTGACGATCTGGTAAGACATGCAGGAAGTCAATGGATGCAAGTGGCTCAGGATCGTGCTTTGAGGCATTCCTTAGGGAACCAGACGTTCACAAGTCCACTGCTAAACATAGGCCATGTTTAGCAGTGGACTTGTGAAGGTCTGTAATGATGATGATGACGAATGCAAAACACTTTCATTCCTTGTTTTTGGACCTCCGTCACATAGTCCTTAAACTCAGGTTTTCCTCTATATCATTGCAGTAACAAACATTTTAAGTGCTAGAGCCACGCTGCATCTATATTATGGTTGTAGCACGAATGGGTCGGCTCGACCATAGTAGGACCACGCTCTCACAGAATATCAGCGTAAAATAGCAGCTTAATACTGCTGTGTTTCGTATGGTGAATGTATAGAACCGTGTAGAGACGTTTTTTATTGGGAACGAGGCATTCCATCTTAGTCCTCAGTGGTGACAATGCATTTGCATTTTGATTCTCAGTTGTGGATAAATGTAGATATCTATGGGCCACAGCATCCACTTACCTTTGTCACCCAATTTTGCAAATAAAAAAGAAAATCTATCTGATGCTACTTATCTAATGTAGCCTATGTAAATCTGAAGCCTCTGTCTGCTCAGAGCACTAATACCTGGTTTCTATATTTAAGAAACTTTATCAAAAAGTGCTTGTGAAACAGTTTTTATTCGAAATCATTGTCATAACAGCCCTTCATAAGTCCACTGCTGAACACAGGCCTCACCCAATAGCCACCTGGATTCATTGACTTCCTGAATTACTTAATAAGTGTTCACTCACATTTCGCTTACTGTTACGAAGCTGCCGTTCGAGAACTTATCTTCCCCATCGGTTGTCGGTTCTTTGAGCTATATGATCGGTCCTCTTCCACTTTTGCTTAGTGATCCGTTGGATTATGTACGGTTACGACTTAAAGCGGAACAATTAAATCCTAAAATATCGCATAAAGGAACATATGTTATTATATGGTCTTCATCGACGCTGCGGGAAGACTTAAGTCTGTGAACAATTACTGGATCGCTTCCTCTACATTAGATTTGATAGACAACAAACCCTTAAACGAATACCGATTTCTTTTCATTATACATACAAGCTTATAGTTTTTATGTAATTTTTATTAATTTATATTTAAATGGATCTAATTTGCAAGTAAAAATAATTTATGCTTGTGTTTATATAGAGAGTCGGCTGGGGCTAGCCATCCGTCACAGTAACGAATCGAGTTAACCATGTTGTCGGTATATCCGGCTTTGACTGTATTATATACCTTTGATAATTTGTAAATGAAATTATGACATAGCATTTAAGGAATAAATAAAATACCTCAGTTATTCTTGCCGGTTCTACTATAGGGCCTTTTCTTTCGAACCGGTGAAGATTTTGACGTTCATAAGAGTTTTAAAGAAGCTTTTATCTCACAAATTTTATGTTGACTTATTTCGCAATTTATTGATTGAAAAGTTTTGACTTTAACTTTGAATAATCTCATGACTGCGCCAATATCTTCACAGTGCGATGGGTGAGGAAGACATGTGGCAAACAGTTGGCGATACTGGACGGATTCACTTACTACCTAGACGGCAAAAGCACTCTAACGACGACTTGGAGATGCACATCAGCTGGCCCGTGCAAGGCCCGATTTGTGATCTCCAATCATGAAATGCAGATCGTCCGAGGCAACCTTAACCATTCTCACAAAAAACCGACTTTTGTTATACGTAATGGAATATTCATTAAAACTTGAAACTTGTATTTTGTTTTAGAATTATGTGTATATAATGTACCTAACTATTTAATTAAAACCCTATATAAATTATTCATAGTTTGTTCATATTGTTCACAGTACAATGGGTAACGAAGGAAAGCGGCAAACAGCTGGCGATCCTCGATGGATTCACGTACTATCTCGATAGAAGAAGCAACTTAACCATGACATGGAGATGTACTTCAGCTGGCCAGTGCAAGGCTCGCTTCGTCATCTCCAATGATCCATTGAAGATAATTCGTTGCAACCTTTACCATATGCACAGGAGACCATCTTATGTTATACGCAACGGAATTTATATAAGAACGTGAAATAAGCTTTATTCCGCGATTTTCTTCGGAAATTTCTTCACTACTATACATTGAAAATTGAATATTTTAATATTAAATTATATAACTAATTCCTGATGTAAAATTTCGTACTTATGGTTAAGTTTTTTTAATTACTATGGCTAATAAATGTTAGTACTAAAAGAATGAACTAATTTTTTTCAAATGAAATTACGATTAAAAGTAAGTGCTAAAATTAATATAATAAACATGGTAGATATGTTGATGTTATATGTTGACCTCTCAGCCTTTAGGTGTTGGAAATGCAAGTTATAAAAATATGAAGAATAGATATGTATATGTACAAATATACAACATACATTTTTCCATGAACTCGATGTAATTTTTTTCAGGTAGTTTACTGTTTCCGTTAAAGCAAACCTTCCCCATAAATTGCCACATCTTGGTGATATTTGCCATAGTTGCCTAGCTTGGCCGACGGGTTGGCAAATACAGTTTTTTATTTTTAGTAGTTATTAGGAAAATACTGCAACCCACCTAGTTTTCTTCCTGTGTCTTACGATATAGGGTAGTGGAAAATCTTACACTGCCATTACGCGTCGAATGTTATTTATGTTTGTCTATTAACCCAAAAGCCAGTACATCAATTGATGAGCTTTCTTTCATTCATTTAACCTGTATAAGGAAAATATTTTTTTTTTGTTTTTCAACTGTTAAGTTCAATTCATATCGGAGGTGAAAGTTTGGTGACCAGATTCACAGATTTTGTACTACGTACCATGGACACCACACCCTCACATTTTAAAATAAATTTATCATGTACAAAATCTTAATGCTGATAGATGACGCTTAAAATTTGAGAAGTAAATTGAAGACTATTTATTTATTTATTAAAATTAATGTTGTTGCTTATGGTTTTAGTGCAATTTGTACAAAATCGCGCGGGAAAACTTCTAGCGTTGGTAGAAGGTCACACATTCTACCGGGATAAACAAAATACCAATACGCATGTCTGGCGGTGTACAAAGGGAGGCTGGTGTAAAGCGCGTTTCACGTTGACCAATGATTTGCGCCTTGTTCGTGGCACCTTTAATCATGTTCATCAGCAGACGAAGTACATTGTTCGTGATGGAATTTATATTAAAATCTAAGATTCCTCAAATTATATTACTCGAATTTCATCTGCATATAAAGTAATAAAAATATTGTTTTTGTATTAGGAGTTTAGTGCATAGTATGATTATAATGTAATTTAATGTTGTTTTGAAGTTGTTGTCTATATCTAAGGTTTATTCACACCCTTATGTCTTCTTGTTAAAGAAAAGCTTAAATGTACGAGTATAAACTGTGTATAAACATGCATATTATGTCGGAGAAACAACTCTTCATTTAAAACAAGACACAGTTTTGTAATTAATTTAAAATAAAATTATACTGTAACGTTTTATATTATTTATTTCTTAATAAAATTCCAAAAAACGGTTCTCGAGTGGCAGCCTCTTACTGGTAGGCGAAGTGTAGGGCGACCCCCCACTAGATGGAGTGACGACCTGTTAAGAGACATACAGGAAGTCGATGGATGCTGGTGGCTCAGGACCTTGCTTTGTGGCATACCTTGGGGGAGGCCTATGTTCAGCAGTGGATTTGTGAAAGGCTGTAATGATGATGATGATGATGAATAAAATTCCAAGATACCTAAATTGGTTTTAGAATCGAACTCTAATATCACAAGTTGATTTAGAATTACTTTTATTAAATCTTCTGCTTAGACTATTTATAAAATCGAAAATCAAATATGTGGTTTGTGTGTAATTCTAACTTTGAAAACATTTGCACAGTACAATGGGTTAAGAAGCGTACCGGGAAGCCGCTGGCGATCATTGATCGTTTTACTTATTACTGCGCCGTGAAGTCCACCGCCACGAGCACCTGGCGCTGCACGAAGGGAGGGCAGTGCAAGGCCAGATTCATCGTCAACAACAACATGGAGATCACACGCTCGTCCCTCCTTCACGATCATCCACCACCCAATTACGTTATACGCCATGGAATTTACCTTAAAATCTAGATCATTTCTTCAAATCTCTTCTTTTATTTTATATTTTACATTTACATAAGTACGTTAAATAAGGCTTACGCAAAAAAACGTTACTAAATCTCTCCACTACGTCGATAAAGAAATTTATTTTCAAAAATAATTATATTAACATTTAACCTATATATATATATATATATATATATATATATATATATATATATATATATATATATATATATATATATATATAAAATGTTACTTTTTTATATAAAATGCTATGATATGTAAGCATAGTTATTTAGTATCTTTCAGCGTTATATTATATTGTATAAATATATTTTTTACGTGAATCAAAGTTGTTATTTTTATTATCATAACTAAATGAGGTGATTGCGAATTGCATGAACTTAGTAAAAAGTTCGCAATTATCTACACAATATATATGTGACCCCAGACATTTAATAATTATTTTTACTAATTTCAGTGACGTGGGTCCATAAGCCGTGCGGCAAACGTTTGGGCATTGTAAATGGTTACACATTCTATTTGCATAAAAGGAATTCCAAGTCCCAGATATGGAGCTGCACCAAGGGCGGAGGATGCAGGGCCAGGATAATTTTATCCTGTTATACTCACATCGTTACGCACGCTCTTACTGAGCACAATCACCCACCGCCAAATTTTATAATCGAAAATGGTTATTATGTTAAAGTTTAATATTATTGTTATCATTTTTTAATATTAGAGTGACAACGAGCTTACAGTCGATCTTATGGTAAGTAGCTGCTGACTCCTGAATCCTGCAACTATTTCAAACAAAGAAGACACCAGGTGCATTGATATTCCTGAGGAATAAGATGAAATGCTCCACAGCCTGTAATTATGTGGGCTTATTTTACCCAATTTGGCTTAAAATCGGACTAGACTCTTGAAAATAAACCCTAACCTCTTTTTAATAAATAATAATGTTTGAAAACTGTATTTTATATTTTAATAAGGAATGACTTATACCAAATTAATTTGTTTGCCTGCTGTAAAAATCCAATTTTACCAAAAAGAAATTAAATAAATAAAGAATAAAAGTAAATTTTGAAATAATAAAAAGTAGTAGCTTATTTTAATACTTAATTACTGACCAGAAACAATGGGTGCGTTTGGCAGAAAAAAGCGCTAGCAAGCGATTGTAAGCAAAATGGCGATCGTAAGCGGTAAGCGCTGTCAAATCGTAAGTAGCTATTTTCCTCCAGGACACGATGTTAGTTTTAACCGGGGAACCTAACCTAATTTAAATATATGTTTGTAAAGTATTCATATTAAAAACTTACCAATCATGAATTTTTAATAACATGTATATGTTTATTCATGTCATTATATTACTTAAAACGAATATTGCGCAAAACAACTTATAAACTCTACTTCAAAACAAACAAATTAAATAAGCAAAATGGCGGATTGTGTCAGCGCTACTGAAGTAGCAATCGGCTTCCCAATAACTACTAAAAATAAAAACTGCGGTTGCCAACTTGCTTGCCGAGCGTGACAACTATGGCAAATATCCCCTGTATGAAGCAATCTATGGGGGAGGCCGTCCAGCAGTGAACTTAAATGGGCTAGAACCGAACGGAACGTATGTAGATATTCCGCTATCCTACCTATCCTATCCATGGAAGGGTGAAATATTTATGTAGCGCGAAATAATTATGTAACGGGGCCCCGTTACGTAATTATTTCGAGAAGCTCTTATTTCAGAAACTGTTATGTGGCAATTATTTCATTATTTTCTAATTTACTATAGTTGTAGCACGATTGGTCGGCTCGACCGGGGAAGAACCACACTCTCACAGAATACCAGCGTAAAATAGCAGCTTAATACTGCTGTATTTCCTATGGTGAGTGTAGAGATCCGGAGACCTGTTTTGACTGGAAACGAGGTATTCCCATCTTAGTCCTCAGAGGTGATAACGCGTCTGCGTTTAGATTCTTAATCGAGGATAAATGTAGATGTCTATGGGCCACGGCATCCTTACCATCGGGTGTACTGTGTACTCGTTAGTCACCCTTATTCTATAAAAAAGTCTGCTGTCTGCTGTACTTTTATTACAAGTATAAATTTTATGACAAGAGAACTAGATAATATCACAACTTCGAGTTAAAAGCTAGAATGTCTTTTACTTAGTTAATAAAAACTTCTATCACTTATGTTTCCACCCTTTGGATTGGATATTTTTCCAAATTAGTTTTTGATTTGGGACCCACCCTAAAGTTGAACCTTATCAACGAAGAAAATATTCGTTAATGCCGGTTCACAATTGAGAAGTTATCGCGTAAGATACATAAAATTAAAAGAACATGCAGTCGTATTCTATCCTTCTCATTTTTTTAAATATCAAACGTCCCGCTTGGCCCGCGCAAACACAACACATACCGCCCGCCCAGAACATGGAACGATATATAACGACCGAATCGTAATAATAAGACAATAGAAGTCGCCTAGACGCGTGACCTTGTCGCCGTTATGATGTGTTGACGAACATCATTCACCATTTTGTGATTTAGTTGCGCGGGGAACGTCGTACGTGAATTTATGTTATTATATTGGTGAACTGCAGCATAATCAGTAGTAAAAACTTATCAAGGACGTGTAATTCAACTAATAAAGTCATAACATTTTATCGGTAAGTTGATTATTTACTAATTATCGTTGTTTTAAGTAATTTACATCTAGATGAATACTTTAGTATGATATTTACCTTTGTAAACTTTCATTTATTACTTTTCGTATTGTACAATTACCATTGCTTATTTTGTTCTACCGTAATACACAACGCACGCGATGTTGACAGACTCGACAAGCAATGTAATATGAAACATTAGATATGATTGTGCATTGTGTATGTTTCTAATACGGCTGCAGGCATCGGTCGCTTAATGCGTATGTGTTAAGATGTGGCAACATCTATTTTTGTTTTAAAGAATATTAACAATGCTATAAACATTACTAATTTTCCCCTTCCCCTTAACCACTCGTGGTAAGCTTAAATTGCTTGTGTTACGTGTGATTCACGCCAGTAGTCGAATGGCGGATTCGAACCCAGGATTTTGGAAGTAATGGAGCGCTAATTCATTTCTATTGTCTTTGTGTGGATACGAGTTAGCCGTTAGAGCCGCGGCTCGACCCTACTGCTTGGACGGCGATTAGATAACTCATCTGTACACTGATTTTCAACCTAAATAAATTTTTTGTTGTTTAACTTGTGAATCTGTATGTCTGTCTGTGACATCGTTGTTTCTAAACGGAACTGATTTGGATTTAGTTTTTTATTTTTTAAAGGTGACTTGATTGATTCGGCTGTTTGAAAATCCTCAACTCTTTTTTTTTCGGGGTTTTTAAAATTTAATATATGTTTACAGGTAAACATTGAACACCGTTATAAAATAGTAACGTTCAGACATCATCATCATCATCATCAGTCCCCCGTTTTTATAGCCGTCCGATGAAGCCGGAAAAGTCAACTGGCTAACAACACCTTTACAAAAAGTATATGGTATAAAGTTTTGGTTATACAACGAAAAGAAACGAATTCGTTGAGAACAAGTGAAAAATTAAAAAAAAATACATATTCGAAGTCGTTTCATATGAATGTTTTTCAGGTGCAGTTTTTGTAAAGACAACGGCCGGTAGCAAATTAATACTGCTGGAAGATTATACTTACGGTTTCTATAGAGACTGCAAAGCAAAACATGTAACCTATTGGAGATGTTCTACACACAATAGCAAAAAATGTCGCGCCAAACTGGCCCTCAATGCTTTAAATGAGGTTATAAAGTTGAATTTGGAGCACAATCATAAACCACAAAAATATTTATTAAAAGACGGTCTGTTTGTTCGGTGTTAACAATAATATTTAATGTTTATCATGTAACTGTGTTCAAACATTCATTTCCGTTAGTTTGTTTTTTTCTTTCACTAATAACAAAATTAAATATATACAAACAAAAGAAGAATTTGATTTAACTTTCACATTTCATTCCAATTTTTATTTATTAATTCATTACAGCCTTTCAAAAGTATAGTGCTTAACCTATTAGGTTTTTAGCATAGTGACACAAATATTACTTTATTTACTACAAAAAAAGGTACACATTCTATTGAGATAATTTGAAAATACCCCACGGTTCAATTCGGGAACAAACGGTGCGTTCCATCTCAAGAATCTATAACAATTTGGTTTCTTGACATTTTGAATTGAAATCAAAACATCACCACTGTAAATAAATGACGAAAATAAAATTTTGAAAATTTTCATATGAAAATTAAATTATTTTTTTTATTTAAATGGTTCTCATAGAAACGTTTTAAAAAATACTGATTATAATTATAACAACAGATAACGTCATAAATAAGTGCAAAAAAATGAGAATCGTCAATTAATTTTTTTCCCTTAATCAACATGTTTGGCCCGAAATGGTGCGCTAATGAGGGAGGTTTTTTTTGTTTCTTTGTAGAACTGAACAATTCACAGATCTAAAAATACCATGAACTCGACTTTGGGAGCTATTGGCAACAAAATTATACGTGGTAAAGTCGTGCTGCAGTTATATTACTCGTAGTATAGTTGTAGCACGAATGGGTCGGCTCGACCGGGGAGGGACAACGCTCTCACAGAATACCAGCGTAAAATAGTAGCTTTATGCTGCTGTGTTTCGTATGGTGAGTATAGAGAACTGGAGACCCTTTTTACTGGAAACGAGGAATTCCATCTTTGTCGTCACGAATGACAACGCATCTGCATTTTGATTCGTAATCGAGGATAAATGTAGATGTCTATGGGCCACAGCAACCACTTACCATCAGGTGGAATGTGTGCTCGTTTGTCACCCTATCCTATAAAAAACGAGGAAACCTCAATTTGAAAATAAAAAGGCGGAAAATTTCCTTTTGCCATTTAAAAATTAAATCCAAAAATATTTCTTATAAAAACATAACTTACTTGTAAAGTAGAGCAATCCAAAAGTGAATTATACTTATATATTTCCTTAAAGAACTTAGAAAATATCTTAAGTTACACTTTCATAATTGATCTAATTAACATGAAATTATCGAAGTGTAAAGTTTGGGTGTAATTTTATGAATTTAAAATAATCAAAACGGTTTACGTAACACGACTTTTGTCCGAACCATTTTTGAGATGGAAGACGCCATTTCGTCCCCATAGTGCGACGTCGGGCTACGCCGTGCCACACGACGCAGTGGTGCTTCGTTGGTATGCGCTGCGTGCAAGTGCGGGCGCTGCGCCTCGCGAAGCAGCGTGATGCAGCATGACGACGCGAGGCGCTGCCTGAAGTCGTAGTGGTCTTGTCTCTACTATTTTCGAGCTGTGCCGCGCGATTTTACGATGATTCTCGCGGCGCTTACGCTGTGTGAAACCATTGGCCTCTTCAAGCAGCCCGTCTCTGTGTAAACTGGCCCGTCATTTTTGTACTCTTTATACTTTCATATCTATCTTTTTACATTAAGAAACAAGTAGAGATTGATTCAGAAAGAGATTGACCAATCAAACAATTAGCCAGATTCTATACTGAATAATTACATTACTTCTTATTTTAATCAAATATTGGTACATAAGTGTAATTTGAGTCCGTTTTTTCTTTAAGGCTTTCGCAAAATAGGCAAAACTGGTATTCGCTTTGGCTCCTACACTTACCACTGCAGACGCCGCAACCGGCACCGAAAACGCTGGTACTGTAAACACAGGACAATTACCAAATGTAAAGCTTTACTTGTCAGCATAGGAAAAACTATTGTCGCAACACATGACGGGCATAATCATTAGAATAAAATATATTTAGGGTTCCGCTACTTACATATGCCTAATAAAAAATACATGAGGATGAATTTGATTCCATACTCGTATATCATTCCCAAAACTTATTACCAACTAAACAATGTTTCTTTACTATGGAAGTAATTTTTGAAGTATTATTGTATTTTTAAGAGGTAAGTGGATACTGTGAAACATAGACATATATTTTTAAAATCAACTAAGAATTGAATTGCTAATGCGTGGTCACCGCTGAGGACTATGATAGAGTGCCTCGTAACCAGTAAAAAGGTATTGCGTATAGTCGACAATGGGTGCGTTTGGCAGAAAAAAGCGCTAGCAAGCGCTCGTAAGCAAAATGGCGATCGTAAGCGGTAAGCGCTGTCAAATCATGACACGAAGTTAGTTTTAACCGGGGAGCCTAACCTAATTTAAATATATGTTTGTAAAGTATGCGTATTAAAAACTTACCAATCATGAATTTTTAATAACATGTATATGTTTATTCATGTCATTATATTACTTATAGCCAATATTGCACAAAACAACTTATAAACTCTACTTCAAAACAAACAAATTAAAACAAAGCAAAATGGCGGATTGTGTCAGCGCTACTGAAGTTAGCAAACGTGTCCTGGCCGAAAACTGTTTATATTCGCCATTTTGCTTACAAGCGCTTGCTAGCGCTTTTTTTTTGCCAAATGCACGCATTGATATTAAAAATTCCAAAGACATATGGAATAAACCTAAAAGAAAGAATCCGCCGTTCTCTGTCAATACGTGTTGGCGGGTTTCATGTGTCGTTGGAATATTTTATTTGTATTTTATTTTGGAAAATTCCCTTAAAATTAGAGGAAGTCTATGCTTGGCAGTGGGACGTACATTATAAGGCTTTTTTTTTTGTTAAATTTTTTATATAAAGTTCTTTAATGCGCCAGTAATTTCTAAGAATAAAATGCATTACAATATTATGTCTTCATAATAGAAAATATTGTATTACTTGTTCTTCAGTTTTTTCATACAAAATCATGTTCCTTACTTGTTTCAATGTTTTAGTATTTAAATGTTTCTTGCATACATTTTAAGTTTGGTTTATATTAACAACGTAAAGAGGTTCAATTTGTTTGTTTATTGAAATTATTAAATTGTATATGTTTATAGTCGTGGACTTTTATTTTTTTACATAAAATATTGTTTGTAAAATAAAATAATCTGTGAGGAGCTAAAATATAACTAGATGCATATACCAACTACAATTTTAAGCACTTGCCAGGGTTGACTGGCAGAGAATTTCACATGTCCGCAATGCACAGTTTATTTTCAGATGTTATCGCTAAATACTGATTTAATATTAATAATTAACTTATAAATATTTTTTTCCTCGGCTAAGTGTAAAACTGCTCTTTACAGATTTCCACTTGATTCCTCTTCCTACTGGGCGATACCTCCTCCGTATCGGTAATTACACTTACTCTACAAACTGCAAAGATATATCATCTGTGAACTCAAGCTGGTACTGCTCTAAGAGGGTGAGTAAAAAGTGCCGAGCGCGCGTCAAAATGTACGCCCAAAAGACGACGCTCCTCATAGGCGAGCATACCCATAGCTACTGAACGTACTATAAAGTATGTGCGCACGAATATAAGTATGAAATATAAATTTACTTTTGAGCTTCTGACAACAGTCTTTTTTTTAACGTCGCTGCTAACAATTATTAATTTTGGAAAATATTGTTTTAGTTTTATATCCGTATGTTGGTTTCCTTATTGCTATCTAGGGGCTTAGTCAGAGAATCCTAAGATACCCAATTATTATGAAGGCGCTGAATGTGACACCATGCGGGCTGCACCCGCCGCTGTTGGAGCACATCGCATGCGTTGGACGAAAATGATGAACGCAAACGCATTTCGGGTATATTCTAGCGCAAAAGGGGAAGAAAATTGAAAGGATGGCGTTACGACTTAGGTACCTTCAAGAAACGAGCTCACTACTTTCTAAAAGATCGACAGCGCATCTGCAATTTCCCTCGTGTTGCAGTTGTTAATGGGAGGCGGTAACTTACTATCAGATGAGCCGCATGCCCGTTTGCACTTACTTCTATTAAAAAAAATAAGAAAACAACATAATTTTTTATCAAAACGATATTAATAATAAGTTATTTCGAAAAAGTTAAACATAGGCAATTATATTGAAAAATACCTGTTACATTTTTTGAAATAAATATTACTTTTCACAGGACTGATTAATCACCCCAATAATACGAATAAATAAAAAGTAATATGGGTTTCACTGGCAACACTGATGTTCTATCTTGAGATGTTGTTTGTTCACATGTAAAATTGCCGACTTTAACAATAGTGATTTTATTTTGTTATAAAAAAACATTTCATGATTCTGAAGTTAATCAAGTCGTTAACAAGTAAACAAGTCGTTTCGTCCAGTGGTTCTGGAGATATTTTGGAAAAAATCTATTCCATGTTAGTCTTCGGGGAAGACAAAACGCATCTGCATTTTGATTCTTAATCGAGATGGCGGTATAACTATTTCGTTTACTGTACTTTACTGCCTCGTTGGTCAAGTGGTGGTGAAATCAACTGCTAATTATGTGTTCCTGCGTTCGAATTCCGGGTCGGGCCAAAATCAGTTATGATTTCTTATATTTCCGCGAACACTACACATTTAAATTAAACTAATTTTTACGAATTTTAAGTAAGAATAAGTTAATTTGCGCGATAAAATCATTTGGTAACGTGAAATCAACTGCTAATACTATTTGTTCCTGCGTTCAATGGGTCGGTGTACTCAGAATTGAAAGTTAGGATGTTTTATATTTCCGCGAATACTACACATGTTAAATGTCAAACGAATTTTTACAGACTTTTAAGTAAGAATAAGTTAATTTGCGCGATAAAATCATTTGGTAGGAACGTCAAAATTAGTTTAACCAAAAATATTTAGGTTTATTTATGTAGGTGTACTCAGAATTAGAAAGTTGGCGGTGTTTCACTCCTGCCTCGGAAAACACGTACAGCATGCGTACTAACATATGTCAGAGGAGTCAAAGACAAGGTTGGCTACAGCTTGAAGCGAGCTTCCACTAAAACATACTTCAAGCCGTTGAAGAAGATTAGTATAAATGTAATGTAATATACGTAATATTCCTCTACAAGATGCAGGAGTGTACAAGCTTGACTGTGAATGAGGTCTCTCTTATATACCGGACAAACAAAAAGAGCTATAAAACCCCGCGTGAAAGAACATATGTGCGTAACGAAGCTAACGTAAAGCACCGACGCTTCGAAAAGTCTGCGATCTGTGAACATGTTCAAGATTGTCACCACCATTACATAAGATTTGATAATCCTCGCAAAAGAACACCGATTCCTACCAAGGTTGATACGCGAGGCTATTGAAATTTAAAAAAAAAACATCCCAATTTCAATAGAGAAGATGGGATGGGTGCTGCTATCTGCATTTTATAAATATATTTTATTTTACATCTAAATAAGTTTAAATTATTTTTGTTATTTCTTTAGATTACGAGCTTCTTCCTCTCCGGTCTGGAAAATACCTGCTACGTGTCGGGGAGTACACTTTTTCAATTAATTACAAAAACCCGATCGGTACAAGTGTCTGGTACTGTTCGAAAAGGAGACGAAAAAAGTGCCGGGTGTCTGTCAAAATGCATGATGATGTGCTTACCGCTATAGTCGGAGAGCATAACCACAAATAATAGCTTATTGCGTTAATTTATATGCACATTTATTTCTACCCTATGTTTGTTACTAGCATCGAAAGCATTTTTAGACGAATAAAAAAAAGAAAAGATTCTTAATTCGACTGTATGTTTTTTGTATATGTGTTACGCGATGTCTTCTTCGATTGTGAACCGGTATTTTTTTATTTTTCATATTTTTTATTAAAAACGTTATACTTTAAATATGGGCCCATATACATTTGAAGAATAAATAGCACCCTAAAGGTCGTTTTTTTGCAACTCGCCTACTGGGTTCCTACTTATAACGTTGTAGAGTAGCAACGTGCGCATACCTTGACTGTAACCTTATTCCTCAGACATGCTGGTTTCCTCACGATGTTTTCCTTCACCGCCGAGCACGTGGTAAATCAGCACTTAAAATTGCAATAACAATTTCATTGGTGCCGGCGGGGATCGAACCCGGGTTACTCGCGTTCTGTTATATTTACAGCGAGCGTTAACCATCTGAGCTACCACGGCTCTGCTTTTGATGTCGCAGCTTTAAGTTTTTTACACCCTGTCTTATTAAGAGAAATTGTTATTTACTCTATAAAAGTCTTTGGAGGGTTCAGAAATTCAATTTCAATTTAATATTATCTTTTAATTTTAAACATCTTTAATAAATCTACTTAAATTTGGAGGGCCCTCGTCTTTCTCTTTTGTACTCGTTGTATCTTCTAATTAACTTTCTGTTTATTTTATTCCAGAACAACTTATTCTATTGCCAACCAAGAGCGGTAATTACAAGCTGCAATACGGTGATCAAACATTTTGGTGCAACTGGTATAAATCGAATCCCAACGAATACAAGGCATTGCGTATCTGGTATTGCTCCAAACGCAGCGGGAGGAAGTGTAAAGTGTATTTGAAGACCTTAAATGGTAAGCTGAGGTCTGTACACGGTACGCATAATCATTAAGGTTTGACCAACTTTGTTATTCTTTATGAATTACAATAATACAATTATTCTTCAATAATATCAAAGTTGGGAGGTATTGTAAAAACTGTCAACTGCTTATGTACAAAGTAAACCTAAAACGCAAATACTCAGTTCTGTTATGCTTTCGACATAGCAATGCTATCGAATAAACAACTTTCACGGATTTTGTTGCGTTTAATTTTACTTATTTTTAACTCCCGACATTTAGAGTGCTTCATGAGGAGTAAGGGGAGCGTACTAAGGTTTGACGTCTCGATGTCATAGTTAACCCGGTATAGCTCACGGAGTACATTATATATTGACATATAGCTTCAGCTTTTAGTTATTAATACACGCAGAATAAGCTCACAGCTTTTTGAAGTCTTGTAGTTATGTGCTTGAGCTTATATTTAATTTGCTTAATTACAGGATCACAAGCTGGTGTTACTCCTGACACCCAGACACCTTCTCTATTGAAATTAGGATATGTTTTTTTTTTTATTTCAATAGCAGCACGGATCATCCTTCTTAAATGTTGATGTTCTTTCGCGAGATTTATGGTCTGTCACGACTATCTGTCGTGTCGGGGACCGTCTAGGATTTGATCACAGGCTGCAGGCTTGCCGGTGCGTTGGTATTTCGTATCAGCTATAATAATAATAATTTTACAATAAAACTAGTGATTCCTGGATCTTGACAACAGCGCCACCTACCGAGTCCAATTGAGTTTTTAAACCATCAATGAACCCACTCAAATACACACAAAAATTCTACAGAGTAATTTTATTATTTATTATTTTCGACCTATAATTAAAAAAAATTCACTTTCGTTATAGCCCCCGCAATCCTATCGTAAAATTCGTTCTTAGCTGACCTCTACGGCGAAAGGAATATTTCTACCAAATTTACTAAGTTTCTAGATATCGATCGATCGATAGATTCTAGATATCTTTATCTATCTATCTATATATATATAACGACTATATTGAATGTTTTCTTAAAATACACGTTAGATTTGTATACATGTTTAACAATTTTTATTCATCATTGTTAAGCATTCTTTAAGTATAATGCAGGAACTCTACAAATAAATGACTTGTTTGGAACATTGTGTATGTAAGGCTGGTTTTTAACCGAGTTACAAAAATTACAAGGTTGTATATTCAGAGCGTATGTTTTTATCTATGTACATAAAAATATTATATAATGTGTATTGTTCGCGTACATTTAAGAAATTCATTTATGTTGAACTTATGATGTTCTTTATTTCCACTCAAAAGGGTACACGTAAAAAATTAAGGGTTAAATTAAAGGGTATAATTAAACTTTAAACAATTTAGAAGACTGACTTCAAAAACAATAAAGAATAAAAGATTTCCACAATTTTACGATACCATTCGATACACTATGTCTTGACATCGACTTCAGAAGCTATGGAATATTTTCTTGTTTTTTATTCTTGAAGTCAGCTTCACTTTTATAAAAGCTTAATTACTGTGTATATTAATAGTATTAGACGTCGGTGTGAATTTTCCGTCTCTGTAATGTGTATATATGAGTAGTGCATAATTAATTTCATATATAAACATGTTTAATGATTTCGCTCAATATTATTTCCTATAAAAAATAATCCATCCCGCGTTTAGTTCCCTTGTTATCGTTTAAGCACAGAATATATAACCGTACTACGTAGTATATAAGGCTTGCGTAGATAAAATGATATTAATTACAAGTTATTTCGAAAAAGTTAAACATTAAAAATACATGTTACGTTTTTTTAAATTAATATTACTTTTTAGGGGACTGATTAATAACTCTAATAATACGAGCAATTAAAAGGTACTCTGTGGTCTACTATTATTTAATAAAAAGTACTCTGGGTTACACTAGCAACACTGATGTTCTATCTTGAGATGTTGTTTGTTCACATGCGAAGTTGCCGACTTTAACAATAGTGATTTTATTTTGTTATAAAAAAAACATTTTGTGATTCTGAAGTTAATCAAAAACAAGTAAACAAGTAGTTACGTCCAGTGGTTCTGGAGATATTTTGAAAAAAAAATCTATCCATCTTAGTTTTCCAGGGTGACAAAACGAATCTGAATTTTGATTCTTAATCGAGGATCGATGTAGACTACAAAGGGATAGACCTAGAGCATCCACTTAACATCTGGTGGACTGTGTGTGTATATTACCACAATTATAGGGCCTGATAGAATTCATGGATACCAATAGATGGCGGTATTACTATCTCTTTTACTGTGCTTTACTGCCTCGTTGGTCAAGTGGTCGTGTAAGCAACTGTTGATCATGTGGTCCTGGGTTCAAATTCCGGGTCGGGCCAAATATCAGTTATGATTTTTGTTTTCTTTTTACGCGAACATTACACGTTTAAATGAAATTAAATTTTACCTTGTATCTGACCATTAAAGTACCCCCATGGTAACAGGGTGCTGTAATGTAATCAAAACGTTGGGAATAAAAAATAAGTTAATTAAAAGCGATAAAATGCGTATAAATAATTTTATTCGATGTAAATTGATTGAAAATTCACTTTTCGTAAATTTCAATTTTTTATTATTATTCTACTAGCTGTTAAAAATTAAATCTGAAAATTATTTGTTTTAACATTATCCTTTTTCCTGTTCCACGACATGATCGACTCATTTGGCAAATTTCGTTAGAGTTCGTGCAGCTGTTAACGTATGATTGAAGAACAAACTTTCAAACAGATACAGTTTAACATTTATGATATTAAATAAAATGAAATGGAAGTACCCAAAAGTAAAAGCCTATAAATTGACCTGCCGTCATTTTATAAATCTAAATCTTTTAACAATCGTGTAGTGGCGGTGTAAAATATCCACTACCCCATATCGTCCCGCGAGTGTCGTAAGAGCATACAGAGGGAAACAAATCTGGATATGGGCAGTAGCGTCTTCCAACCGCCTGCCAACTGTGGCAACTGTGGGGAATATGAGGCAATCCATGGGGGAGACCTATGGACAGCAGATTGTGACCTATGGATTTTCGATAGGCTGTAAAATACCGTTATTTTATAAATATATTTTATTTTCTTTATAATTATAATTTTGAGAGTTGGGGTTGGGGAGTTCCCTGCACTGTATTGTGAAGAGACAAAATGTGTCGAAAAAGGCACGTATGGCAATTCACAATGCTGTGTTGGTCCCTACTTTAACGTATGGTAGTGAAAGTTGTGTGTGGCAAAAGAAGCACGAGAGTAGAATGAACGCAGTAGAAATGCGGTCGTTAAGGAGTATGTTAGGGCTGAATCTGAATGACAAGGTGAGAAATTGTGTGATAAGAGAAGAGTGTGGTTTGCAAGATGATGTTGTGACCAGGATTAGGAAAGGAATGCTTCGGTGGTTTTGTCATGTGGAAAGAATGAATGAGGAAAGAGTGACAAAGAAAATTTATGTTGCAGAAGTGAATGGTAGAGTCGGAAAGGGACGTCCTAGGCAAAAATTTATCGACCAAATTGGCGATTTAATGAAAACGGGCCAAATTAAAGAGTACCCTTAACCGACTAGCATGTATGCGTAGGTATATGGATGTCAATGTCAGTATCGTGCCAAATGGAAGTCTGTAGTCTCTGCCTACCCCTCTGGGTGACAGGCGTGGGTGTTTATGTATGTATGTATGTTATAAATTTGAATAATTTTTATTATTTCTTTAGATTACGAGCTTCTTCCTCTCACTTCTGGAAAATACCTGCTACGTGTCGGGAAGTACACTTTTTCAACTAATTACAAAAACCCGATCGGTACAAGTGTCTGGTACTGCTCGAAAAGGAGACGAAAAAAGTGCCGGGTGTCTGTCAAAATGCATGATGATGTGCTTAAAGCTATAGTCGGAGAGCATAACCACAAATAATAGCTTATTGCATTAATTTATATGCACATTTATTTCTACCCTATGTTTGTTACTAGCATCGAAAGCATTTTAGACGAATAAAAAAAAGAAAAGATTCTTAATTCGATTGTATGTTTTTTGTATATGTGTTACGCGATCTTCTTCGATTGTGAACCGGTATTTTTTTATTTTTCATATTTTTCATTAAAAACGTTATACTTTAGATATGGGCCCATATAAATTTGAAGAATAAATAGCACCCTAAAGGTCGCCTACCTACTATAACGTGCGATACCTTGACTGTAACCGTTTCGGCACCTGATAAAATCCTTTGTATAATTACTTAATATGCTACTGCGCCTACTAGACATCGTAGCGTGAGCTATGACTGGACTGACAGCGACGATCTGGACATGGCCTGCATACTGAAAGCGTATACAATATGTATATAAAATATATTTCCACATCAGACCTTTTGATGTCGCAGCTTTAAGTTTTCTACACCCTGTCTTATTAAGAGAAATTATTATTTACTCTGTAAAATTCTTTGGAGGTATCAGAAATTCAATTTTTAATTTAATTTTATCTTAAATTTTAAACATCTTTAATAAATCTATTTTAATTTGGAGAGCCTTCCTCTTTTTCTTTTGTACTCGTTGTATCTTCTACTTAACTTTCTGTTTATTTTATTCCAGAACAACTTATTCTATTGCCAACCAAGAGCGGTAATTACAAGCTGCTATACGGCGATCAAACATTTTGGTGCAACTGGTATAAATCGAATCCCAACGAATACAAGGCATTGCGTATCTGGTATTGCTCCAAACGCAGCGGGAGGAAGTGTAAAGTGTATATGAAGACCTTAAATGGTAAGCTGACGTCTGTACACGGTACGCACAATCATTAACCTTGACCAAATTTGTTATTCTTTGATAATAATTCTTCAATAACATGAAACTCGGGAGATATTGTAAAAACAGTAAGCTGCTTATGTACACGGTAAACGTAACATACAAATATTCAGTTCTGTTATGCTTTCGACATAGCAATGCTAACGAATAAACAACTTTCACGGATTTTATTGCGTTTAATTTTACTTTAGACTTTTACTCCTGGCATTTAGAGTGCTTCATAGTAGTGAAGGGAGCGTTAGCTAAGGTTTGACGTCTCGATGTCATAGTTAACCCGGTATAGTAGCTCACAGAGTACATTATATATATTGGTATAGCTTCAGCTTTTCATTAGAGTGTGGTGCCACTCACGCTAAAATCGCGGTTACATTCTGCAGGCTGCCGCCGTGTTTGGCACCATATGTCAGCCGATTGAGATAGGATGCAGTCTTTCTTTGCGTCCTACCCTTGCGCGAGTTTGCTTCTCGCCGGACGATCCCAACGTTATTGCTGACTCTGTCGCTGTTGTGGTACTTCAGGGTATGGAACTTTTTATTCCTTCCTCTGTGGTGGTCATCGGAGGCAGATCTCAGCCATGGTTTAATCGTTCCCGTAAAATAGCATCATGCTATAAGCAGGAGTGCTACCGGGCCTGGGCTGACGCATCAACGTCCCGGGATGTAAACACCAGCGCCCTAAGAAAAGAAGTATAATTCCGCCTCCAGGTCCTTTAAAAGAGTCATTGCCAAGGCAAAGTCAGAGCACATAGGCAAAATTAGAGAGAAACTAGTTCGCCTTCCTTCTGGAACCCGTGCATTCTGGTCTCTCGCAAAGGCTGTCCAAGGGAATTTCTGTCAGCTATCTCTTCCATCGCTGCACAGGGAGGATGACTCACTGGCCATTGCCGCAAAGGAGAATCCGATCTCTTAGCTCTTTGTGTCCGACTCAACTTTCAATGATGGGGGAGTACACCGCCGACCATCCCGCGGTGTGAGTGCTCCATGCCAGATGTGCGGTTCACACAGCGCTCAGTTCGCAAAGCAGTCCTCTCCCTGGACATCCACAAGTCAAGTGGGCCTGACGGAATCCCCCCAATTGTGCTGAGGACGTGTGCTCCAGAGTTGGCACCGGTACCAACGCGTCTTTTACGGTACTCGTACTCCCTAGGCGTAGTCCCGAAATCATGGAAGATGGCTTTCGACCACCCGATACCTAAGAAAACGACCGCTCAGATACGTCAAACTACAGGCCTATCGTCATCACCTCTTTGTTCCCCAAAATAATGGAATCCATTTTAAACTGCCAGCTCATGCGGTACCTTGAGGATCACCAGCTGATTAGTAACCGTCAATACGGTTTACGTCGGGGTCGATCAGCTGGTGGTGTTCTGGTCCACATGACGCATCGATGGGCGGAGGCAGTAGAATCCAAGGGGGAGGCATTGGTTGTTAGCTTGGACGTAGCGAAAGCTTTCGATCGGGTCTGGCACAGAGTGCTTCTTTCGAAGCTCCTTTCCTACGGGCTTCCCGAGAAATTGTGCAATTGAATCACCAGCTTTCTTGCAGATCGGAACATCAAAGTCGTTGTAGACGGTGCATGTTCCGATTACAAGCCTTTTAATGCTAGCGTTGCACAAGGCTGCGTGCCTATCACCAACGCTGTTTCTTCTGCATATCAATGATATGTTGCAAAACGGGGACATTAATTGCTATGCGGATGACAGTACTGGTGGTGTACTGTACACCGGCTGTGCCAATATTTCTCGGGAAAATATCTCCAAGTACCGGGACAAACTTGTGTCTGATGTCGAGTCTTTGCTGAACAAAGTCTCCTAATGGGGACGACTAAATCTGGTCCAGTTTAACTCTCAGAAAACCACTAAAAGGAACCCCTTTGTCGTATCTCCTCAGTTTCAAGGCACTCCCCTTGTTGCCTCAGCCAGTATCGAAATCCTCGGCGTCGACATATCAAGTGACGTGCAGTTTCGTGGTCACTTGGAAGAAAGGGCCAAATTGGCCTATAAAAAGCTTGGCGTGCTATTTCATGCCTGTACACCTTTCTTCTGCGAACGGCCTCTTTGTGGAATAGTTTACCACCGGCGATTTTTCCGGACCGATACGACCTGGGGACCTGCAAGCAAAGTGCTTACTCCTTTCTAAAAGGCCGGCAACGCACCTGCAATTCCCCTGGTGTTGCAGCTGTTCATGGGCGGCGGTAGTCACGTAACATGAGGTGAACCGTAACCGTGCTCGTTTACCCTTCTCCTATAAAAAAACGAGGCATTCCATCTCAGTCCTCAGGGCTGGCAACTGGAAGATAAATGTAGATGTCTATGAGCCACAGCATCCACTTACCATCAGGTGGACTGTGTGCTCGTTTGTCAATTTTGTTCTATAATACACAAACATATAAATAAAATAACTATGACTATATTGAATGTTTTAGTAAGGTACTCGTATGTGGTAGTAAGTTTTACAATTTTTATTATATTGTTAAGATTTTTAAAGAAGAACAGATATATATTTTTATGAATATGTTTTTTTATATTTGGAAGACATTCTAGATGCTACATTGAACTTATGATATTCTTTAGTTCCATTCAAAAGAGTAATAAACGTAAAAAGTTAAATATTAAATTAAAGGGTATAATTAAACTTTAAAAAACCGACTTCAAAAACAATACAGAATAACAGATTTCTACTATTTTACGATACGATTCGATACACTATGTCTTAACATCGACTACAGAAGCGTTGGAATATTTTTTTGTTTTTTAATCTTCAAGTCAGCTTCACTTTTATAAAAGCTTAATTATTGTGTATATTAATATTGATTCTTGGTGTGAGTTTTCTGTATCTATAATGCATATTGCATAATTACTTTCATAAATAAAGATGTTTGATGATTTCGCTCAATATTATTTCCTATAAAAGATAATCCATTCCACGTTTTGTTCCCTTGTTGTCGTATAAGCACATAATACATATTAGTACTACGTAGGTTAAGGCTTCCGTAGAAAAGACTGAATAAAACTGTGTTCGTCAATCCACATGCAAAATGGGACGCCTTCATGTGAAGGAAAACATGTATCCCAGCCGTGATTTCTTACCGGCTAATGATACTAACTTTTATTTTAACAAATTAAAATAATTATAAATACGAATATATTGCATGCATATGTACATATAAATGTACCGTAAAATGCGGTGAATAGAAATAAATCTCGTTATTTGCTTAAGTTGTCTCTAGGTTTAACTACAGATTGGGAACGTGTGTTTATTTCTACTGTTATTTATATGCTCGCATATTTCCTTTATTTTGACAATCTTAAAAGACCTAGAGGCAGCTTTATCAAATAACCATACTTGTTTCTGTTCAACCCGTTTTACTAAGTATAATAAATATTTTAAATTTGTGGTAGCACTAATAGAACTGTTAGCGCATCCACAAATTTTGGAAAACGACCTTTAAATATAACATTGCAGATTTTACATACATTACTAACAAATAATAGAATTTTTGTTAACATATACATTTTGTTTCAGAACTCATTCTGCTACCAACGAAGAGCGGTAATTATAAACTGCAGTACGGCGACCACACGTTCTGGTGCAACTGGCACAAATCGAATGCTTACGAATATAAGGCACTACGTATATGGTACTGCTCCAAACGCAGCGGTAAGAAGTGTAGAGTGTATCTGAAAACCTTACACGGAAGGTTGATATCTATACACGGTATGCACAATCATTAAATTGAAATTAAATTATCAAGGCTCTTTTGTATTTGCTGTAATCAGTGCATCCAAACGAAACGTATACCTAACGTAAAAAAATGTAAAAAGCTAACGTGCCAACTAAATGCTTCCCCATCTTAGAGAAATACATTCTGCTTTAGCTATGCAGCATAGGCGTTCAATTTTAGTTCCATAATATTCTATGCATGTAATTATCAAGATTAGTCAACAATTAGTTTAAAAAAAAACCTGAGCATTTTCCGTGATTTGGGCGCGTAAACACAGATCAAAACGCCGTAGCACAAGCCTATAGTGATATAGCTGGTATATCTTTTGATTCACTAGCTTTGTTCACGTCTAGTTAACTATTTGATAAGTAATATGCATTGATATAGTTGAGATTCGTTGGGGTCACTCTCCAGACGCGAAGATATCGTAAGAAGAAACGCGAACTCGTTCATATACACATACATACAGGAACAGTTCGAAACCAAACAAGTCGCATTTAAAAATCAAGCAAATGTATACAGATTTAACAGAACTAACAATAGACTTCGGACACTGACTGAAAAATCTTAAAAATTAAAAGTAGCTTTCTCCTTTGTTCGATTCGTCGGTGAGAACTTTGCAGATCGTAAATAAAAACTAAAAAAGACATTTACCTATTTTAGCAAACATTTAATTTAATGAAGGTTTTTTACTGTACTTAAAGTACACATACACGCAAACAGGCCGTAACGTCTCAGTAACAGTACAGTGACTGTAACTGACACAATAAAGGGGTAGCGACTGTTTGAACGTCTTTTTGTTCGATGGTGGAAGAGTGGATTAGAAGTCATACATTATGTATCCTGTAAAATACCAAGAGGTTGACTATTTTGCGCCTATGCAAATATGCCCAAATCTATTATGTATTCATTTTAAAAATAATATAGCTTTACTTATGCTGACATTTTAGAAGAAAATGATAGACTCATAGACTCCTACGGCTGTATTTTTGTCAGTATCAAGTTGTAGGAATTTACTTATTTATATTTACGACTTTATAACAATTGACAAACAAGCAAGACTGTCGAAGACGACATTATCTCAAGTTTTTAAGGCGCCTGAGCGGACAAACTAACTTTATCAACATCGGAGCACTTGTTTCGACGTTTCACTAAATCGCATAACTATAATTTAAATCATAAAATAGTAACTAAAAATCCGCCGCTGGTCAACTTATCTTTATTATATTAAGAGAGATTATATTAAGATTGTTTTGCTGGTATACGTTTTGGTCTTGGTTTGTACACATAGGTTAGACTATTTAGATTTTAGATGCACTATTGTTAAAGGTTCTTTAAAAATATTACAACAATTCATATTATTAAATTAATTGTATCAACTTCTTAGGCAATTATAAACATTTGTGTGTTAGACTAGTTCTTATTCTTACGCGTTTTAAATAATATTAATTACTTGCATGCTTTTTATGTGTAATATTAGTGAAGCAAACAAATATGTAGTTTGCAATGCGTGTAAATGTAATGGTGTATTTCTTTCATAAATAAAGCTTTTTAATATTCTACGGATTAGTTTTTTTTTTGTAAATAAATTTAACATTTCATCTTGTCTATGGAAAATCTCAGAAAATTGTTCTACTTCTTATCATCTCGAGTGTGTCCACCATCTTCTTCACCAGCATCTTCCTAATAATAAAAAGCAGTTAACAACCAGCCTGCCAAACTTTGCAACTGTGGCGAATATATCCCTATTAGGCAATCTATGGGAAGGCCTATGTTCAGCAGTGAACTTTGGGCTTTAATGATTGAATGAATGGAAGCTAGTCACTGAATCCATTCACTGGGTGTTTCGTCCGTATACGTCTAGTGTTTTAGCGTATGTGTTCGATTACTGACTGAATTTTCGTAAGCGTATGCTCCTTACAACAAAAATATAAATATAGTGCATAAGTATTTGTTGTTCTGTGGTGGTATGTCCTCTTCCAAGACAAGATTCGGTCACCGCAGCCAATCACAACAGTCTCTTTGTTTTATTGGGGGCAAACGAGCATACATGAGGCTCACCTGATGGTAAGTGATTACCGTTACACATGAACAACTGCAACAGCTGGGGAATTGCAGATGCGTTGCCGACCTTTTAAAAAGGAGTAGCCTCTTTTCTTGAAGGTCCCTAAGTAGTATCGGTACGGAAAAAATCTCCGGTGATATTCGATTCTGCAAGGAAGTTGTGCGAGGAAGCACTTTTAAAAGTGCTTTTAAATCACACAGTGGTGGACCGCCAGTCATCCAGATGGTACGGATGGTATCGCGAGTTTATATTTGTTATACGGGGTAGAGCCACGCTGCAGTTATATTAGTAGTATAGTATAGTAGCTTCATGCTGCTGTGTAGAAGTGACCTTTTTTAGTGGGAACGAGGCATTCCGTCTTAGTCCTCACGGGTGACAACGTATCTGCATTTTGATTTGTAATCGAAGACAGATGTAGATGTCTACGAGCCACAGCAACCACTTGTTGTCAGGTGAACTGTGTGCTCATTTATCACTCTATGTACAAATTCTATTTTTGTAATTCGTACATTAAGTAATAATAATATATTACGTATATTTATTTCAGCCAAATTTTTACCAACGTCGGCAGGAAACTATCGGCTATGCTACAAAGATCATACATTCTGGTGCGATAAACGCAACCTGATGATGAGTAAGTTCTGCAGATGGTACTGTTCTAAGAAGAAGAGTAAAAAATGTCCCGCTTCGTTGCGAACAAAAGACAGCACAGTCGTCGCCGAAATAAATAGTCACAATCATGAATAATTCGAAATTGTATAGTTCAATGTTATGTTATTATTAAAATATCACCCAAAATAAAAAGCTTTGGTTTTCTTTGTCAATTTTCTTTAAATTGACTGAATAGTTATTGTAAGCTTTTATAATAAGCTTTGTTATTTATGTATTACGGAGTGTTTTTATTTTAAAATGTTTTTTTTTTACCATAATATATTTTATCTTATTATATTTAAACGAGCAATATATTATATGTATATCTAATTAGTTTCTAGGGAATGTTTCTAACATTTTGGATGAAATTTTGTATTTATCCTAAATACAAAATTTTAACTTTTTTATAGAATAAGGGTAACAAAAGAGCGCACAGTCGACCTGATGGTAAGTGAATGCTGTTACACATTACACCTGTATCTACATTCGATTAAAAATCAAAATAAAGATGCAGTGCCACTCGTTTAAGGCGGTCGTCCTTGAGTTTTTTAAAAAAATACCGAATATAACACAAATGTACTTTCATCTTTGTTTATCATAAAAGGGGGAATATAAAATCTTTATCTGATTTTATATTTAATTAAGTATAGGATAGGACAGATTTAAAAATTAGCTGTTATAGGTGTGCACGGGTCCGAGTGTATCATCAGATCAGCTCCGTAGTATCACATAATTAATTTAACTATAAGGAGTAGAATGTATATAATATATTTCCGCTCGGTTTAAAAATGTTTCCCCCATTTATAGTGCATGTTTTAACTTGTTATCAATGTATTAAAATTTTTCAGCTATTTTTATAACATCGCTGAGCGGTAAAGAACAAATGGTTTACGGAGATATAAAATTCTATAAGCAGTATGAAAGCGGAGTTAAAGTAAGATGGCGGTGCACGAAAAGACGTTGCAATGCTTTTTTATATACAGTTGAAGGGCGCATTATTAAACTGCAGACAACTCATAATCATTAATCACACGTAAATAATTAAAATTACTTCTGGATATTCTTGGTGGTTAAGTGATGATGGCACATCGCGGTACTTATTACACCTCGATTTTGATAATCGTTTACTTACACACGTACAATAATACATCGTGCAGCATTTTTCTGGTTATTTACGACAGTAATTGGTGTACCAAATCAGCCCTAAGATATTATAATACACAATATTTATAATACTATATAACTTTTAATAAAAAAAATGTACAAGCGTGTGTGTTTTATTGTATCTGTAAAAATTAAGGTCTTGTTTAAAATAAATTAATCGGGGTAGTAGTTTATATCAATGGGTAGTAGCAAGTAGAGGGATGTATGTATGTAGCATCTCCTTCCTTGTGATACACGTGGGCTGTTGCACTGCGCATTTCTTAAAGGGTTATAGTAAGGTAAGAATTAGTTCCCACGCGTCGCGTTATATTATGAAAGAAAATTCTTAAAATGTTATGAATAACATCTAAAAATTGTTTGCTGTTTATTTATAGAAATATATAATTATATTAAATATATTATAGAAAATTATAATTTATAGAAAATATTTTTTTGGTTTTATTTGGTATTTATTATGGGGTTAAGTAAGAGTAGTAAATAAATTTTCAGTGTAGGATATCTTTTGTAAGTTTTTTCTTATATAAAATAAATTATGTATAAATTATAATGTATAATATAATGAACGATATATACCTAAAAAAATATTTCTATGTATTAATTATAATGTGTAAATTACGTGTTATATTCTTGAATAATATATTTGTCTTAACTCTCTCAGAAATATGAAAGGAGGCTTGTGCCCGGCAGTGGAGCGTATATAAGCTGCAACTTTTATATCCTTGATTGTAATTAATAAAAATGAATATAAAAGTGATTCATTTTTAACATTTTTATTTAAAAAAAATATCTAAGTGTCTTTAGATGAGAGGTGTTTGACAGGGTTACAATTTTCAACTACCAAGACTTAGATATTGATTGGAATTGATAATGCATATACAGCCTTTGTTAGAATTAGTTAGGTTCCCTTACAGCGCCTAAATATTTGATGGTTTGTTGTAGGTTTGGCAAATTATGTTTCAAATGAAGTGTATCATCTACGTTCATTGTATATTTGCTATTACTTTTGCAGCGAAAATCATTTGTTAATTTTTTTTCAGCGCTCTTCGTGATGGCGGCAAACAACAAAGAACATTTGTGGTTCCGCGGCTACAAGTTCTACAAGCGGCTGGCAGTGAACGGCAAGATACGGTGGTGTTGTACCAAAAGGAAATGTCGGGCGGTGTGCTATTCCATCGGCCACGACATAGTCCGGCTACAAGACACGCACAGCCACTGACTGCTTAGTAAAAATTAGGCTTTAAAACGATTAAATAAGTTAAAGACAATATATTACCAAGTCCTCAAGAATCATGCGTTTCTATTCATATGAAGCATAAGTCTGCCCAATGTTTAAAAATAAATAAATAAGTTAAAAGTAATGTTACTATTAAGATACTATACAAGACATTGAGATAATCTTGTGCTGAATTTAGTTTGTTGTTAGGAATCAACATGTAATTGTTTTATTTAAATCAGTTGAAAAAAAAAAAATGAATTTTAGTGTGTGACAAGGCGGAAGAAAAGCAACCAAATTTTTGGATATATACGTGAAAAATGTATTATTGTAAAATTTAGCATAAAGAGAAAGTCTTGAATACTTTATTCCAAATAATTAAAAACGTTGTAATGTATGATTTACTTGCAGAACTCCCTGAGAGATATACACGTCACGCTCTGCTACGACGTGACAAAAAAAGGCGTTGCGTAGGCTGCTACAAAAAATTAAGGTTAACACTGAATAGCCTGCATGCTTCCAAAAAAGCCAAAAGAATAGTAACTTATTGCGTGAAATGTAATCAAACAATGTGTTTGTCATGTTTCAATGAAAAACATTTAGTTTAATATTTTTAAATAAAGTATCCCATTGAAAACTAATATTTCATTCTATTCCCGTAACCAGCCTTAACAACATAACACTATATTAAATTGATTATTTATTTACTCTGTAACTTATCATTATAGTTGTGGGCGAATCTATATAAAGATAGAGCAATTGATAATATACAATTCACTATATATTATATGAATACATATGTATGAGTATATGAATATATATGAATGTTTTTCTGAGGCTGAAAAGATCTCATATAGGTACGCACAGTAGTAAGCTTAACATAAGCGTCTTAATTGATCTCCAACGCACCGAGTGCAAATTCTTTGAAAACGGCCCCGCACCTAAAGTGTGAATATAATATATTATCATTGGGTTTTGTACAATGTATTATAAGCTTTAATGAAATAATTTTTAGGACCGCCATTAGCTACGCACAAATACATTTGTTATTGTTTAAAGAACAAATATTAATATTTTATAATTTAAAAAGATATATTTTGTTGTAAAGCATAATTAGAGTTTGGCCATAACAATCTTACAGATTAATGTGGCTAGAGATCATGCAACCAGCTTGTGTTTTCTACCACCATACGGATAAACTACTTATTGCTTTTAAAATTATTAACCTTATTTAACTAAATTGAACCCTACTTAAATTATAGTTATAGTGCATGCTGTGTTTACTGGTAAGTAGTCACTACACTAAGCTTAAGAAAATTTTCTGTTATTTAAGATTGTTATTGTGTAAGTTGACGGTGAGTAAGCCATATTAATAAAATAAAATTAAATACCGTACCGTATCACTAGTCCACTGCTAAACAAAGGCCTCACCATAGGTTGCCTAATGGGTTTATGGGTATGGGTAAATGGTATTTTTACATACACACTACACAATTTTCTGGAATACATAGTTTTGTTGAATATATAAAAGTGTGATTAATCATGATAACTGTGCCACAAATTATTTCTGTGCTGTTAAGCTACAAATTAACTTGTACCTGACCTGATATGAAGTAAATTTACGATAACTAACACTGAAAATAAATATTTTAATAAAAATTATTTCATAGTTATGTTCTGTGCGTGTGTATGTGTTATTTTTTATAGGATTGGGCGACAAAGTAGCACACAGTCCACCTGATGGCAAGTGGTTGCTGTGGCCCATAGTCATCTACATCTACCCTCAATTACAAATTAAAATGCAGATGCGTTGTCACCCGTGAGGACTAAGATGGAATGCCTCGTTTCCAGTAAAAAGGGTCTCCGGTTCTCTACACTCACCATACGAAATACAGCAGCATTAAGCTGCTATTTTACGCTGGTATTCTGTGTAGAGCGTGGTCCTCCCCGGTCGAGCCGACCCATTCGTGCTACAACTATACTTCTAATATAACTGCAGCATGGCTCTACCACGTATAAATTTATTAAATTTATTAAATATTAAAGATATATATTTTTTAACTGACTTTAGATTTTTATACAAGAAAAAAAGAAAAATAAAAGAAACTACAATAAAAGCAAATTAATGTAACAAAAGAGATTATGATATAATACTGTAAGTAAATACATTTATATCGTATCATTACGTATACATGTAACACATATTCATAATATATTATGAATAAGATTTATTCATACTAAGCAAGATTTTGAAGAAATTCAATTAATCTAACAGAAAAAGAAACAGATATATATACATTTAGCAATAGCATTTTTAATCGCAAAAAGTATTGAGTATCGAATCAACTTTTTTCATCTTAAAGGATACAATTTAACATTTTTTTTGTGTTACCGTATTATAAATTATGTAGTTTTATTATAATTATATTATTTAATCATTACATTTGACTATAAATTGTTTATAAGTAAGTAAAATTCGCCCAGGATGCACGCCGTGGTAATCTATAATAACGACGTATTGTATTAATAACATAAGAAATTCATAAAATACGCTCCTCAAAAATAATAAAATTTAAAAATATAAAATAAGCCCGGCCTTTGGTTTTACAATCAACCCAAGTTTGCTACTGTTTGAGCGGAGGGCTGCGGATATTAAGCCTTTGACTGCCGTGTCGGTCACTTTGTACGGAGTATTGCATTTGTGAGAGGTGTGAGTGAGGTGTAGTTTTTACGTGGAGACATCTTGTTTTTTTGCAAATTTTTGAAATCACTACGCCAGAAAGCAGTCATCGAGAAAAGCAACTGTTGCCAAGGCGACAATCAATTGTCGAGGATCCTATTGGTTGGCAACCTAGTAACACGTACTGTTTATTGGTCATGCCCGCGCTTTCCGATTAAAGGGATTTTATAACGTAAGGAATAATGTAAATCTTGTCAATCAAAAACAAATAAAATCAATCATTACAGCCTGTCAAAATTCCACTACTGTACATGTGTACATAGGTCTCACTCATAAATCACCTCATATTATTGATGTACGGTCCAAAAACCATACATTGTTTTAAGCAGTCGCGGCTCGAACCGCCGCGCCGCGAATTATTTATAATGCACGGTTTTTTTTATATCGAACTTAGTGTGTGTAATGAATTGTCAAAGCAATAACACGTGTGCTTCATACGCCATTCAAACTGACGTACTGTCGTCTTAAACTAACTTTAAAGTACTTATGTACTTCATATTAACTAAATTAACCATCAAAGAAGCTGTACGAGTCGCAAACTGTGGCCCCACACAATTGATATTTACCATAGTTGCCGTACATGGCTTGGGTTTGTGACTGCTTTTTTAAACAATTTCCCTCTGTCGCGATATATCGCGTATTCATATGAAAATATGTAGTGGAATTGTAAACCTCTTTCTTTGAAGCCGGCTAACAATAAAAGATAATAAAAGATATTTTTCAAGTTCATGTTTTCAATTTATTTTTTCTGTAAGCGAACATCGTATAAATTTAAATGTGTATCGATACTAAATGACAAAACTATTGTTTCAGCGGTGTTCCTAAGAAAACCCAACGGGAGGATAAAAATGATTTACAAAAACGAAAGATTTTACCAGCAAATGGAGGGCAAGGACAAGATCCGATGGCGCTGCACTAAGCGAGGCTGCAGGGCGTTTTACTACACCGTCGGTGGCGTTTTGACCAGGACCCGTGAGATTCACGACCATCCGAATCAACAGACCGGTGACGTGCCGGTGGACTACGATCTTGCCTAAGGAAGTTATGCAATTTCTTAGATTTTCTTATATATAACATAGAATGTTTAAAAGCAAGAAAATAAAATATAGAGATCTCAATAATGTATTATGAATTAAGAATATACTACTGAATTCAAACTTTAATTTTAAATAGGTATACGGATAGACTATACAACATGTAACAAAAACCCTGTAGGTCCTGTTACGTACGTTATCAGAATCAGTATTCAGGCGTATAGATTTTTTTTTTCAAAAAAACACATTTAGAAAAATTTAATGAAAAAAATAATAATTTACAAATTGTATGTGGTTTTATTATCTCTGCATTGGCCGAGGAGTAAGATGATTGTCAAAGATCCCGCGTTACCGACACTCGTGTGAGTTAAAGGAAATAAAACCAAATACAATTTGCAATTTTTTTTTCTTTAAAGTTATTTTTTTTTAAATGTCTTATACGCTTGAATACTGATTCCGATAACGCAATTAACGGGAACCACAGGGATTTTTGTTACATGTTGTATAAGACGGAACGAATCCCATTATTCTCGAAATTCATTTAATTTTTCGTGTTTAACTGGTATTTGCTATTATTATTGTATTACATACATAACTATTTAGGTGTTAGCTTTATTAGTGTGACAAAAAGTACGTAAACATGTGTAATAACTGTAAGCGTAGCGCATATAATTTTATACAGTACTGTTAAATAAATAATTTAAATTTGTATTGCTATTTCATTCCATATTTCCATAATACGTTCACTAAATCGCGTTATTGTTCACATTAGTGGTAAGCAGTATTAATATATGTACATTTTTGCTAGTGATGGTACTTTTGCGAGTGGTTTTGTGGAATTATCAGACCGTCTTCGTAAATATTGGCCACACGTGGCAAATAAGAATAATTTATTATTAAATGATTTGTTTCTAATATCCAGGGTCATTTTGCAATAACTGGCCAAATTTGTAGAGAAGATTCAGAATAAGTAATATAGGCAAATGGTGAAGAAAATTAATTAAAAAATCTGAAATATTATGTCCTTTTTATTTTTTAAATTCTAAATAGCTGATTGTAATATAATTTTAGGTAAGCCACATTTTGAGGATATAAAATTGTTAGTCAAACTTTACAAGGTGAGGTTCTCAGATCGATCACTCTCATCTCAATGTGATTGATCTCATAACTTCTCTACTTTTAATAATTAATTATGGATTTGAGAACTTTATGTAATAAGTTCAAGTATACCTAATGTAATTGTTTTTGGTGATGAACTAACGGAGAGAGATATTCATAGTGTGATTAAGCTCATTGATAAAGAAATAAAAAAAATCAAAATACGTGGTAATGAATAATTTAAATGATTTTACTGCGCACGTATACATTCGTAACGATCGATCGTTAGGCAAAAATGTTGTTGGCTATAAACCACATTGAATTTGGGATAATTTCAAATAAAAGTAAAAGCGTTATTTACTCGTATTTATAAAAACTGCAATAACGGTATATCGTTATTTATATAAATATTTTTTTATTATTTTGGGTTGTTATCTTAAAGATGCTTAAGCATATCTCCCGTTTTATTTCCATCTGGTCTCTTAACACCCGCGGGGGGATATGGGATAGTGGATACTCTTATACCAAATTAACTTACGGCGTCTTACGATACGTTAAAACGTTTTTATACGTTTAAACGAACGTTTTAGATACAGATAACTCAATGATTATTTTATGCGTGGTAGAGCCACGCTGCAGCTATATGGTTGTAGCACAAATGGGTCGGCTCGACCGGGGAAGCAACACGCTCTCACAGAATACCAGCGTATAATAGCAGTTAAGTTATATATATATATATATATATATATATATATATATAATAGTACACGTTTAGGTTTTATAGATCTTTATAAATTGGTTACTAAGGTGTAAAAGGGAACGATGCTTCAACGGCTCGGTTGATTATTCTTAGTGGGTATTGAGTTTCCTTTTCTGTCCTTCGGAATCCACAACGTAATATAGAAAATGGAATTTCTTACACAATATGTCGCCTTCATCATTACAACCAAGAAAGTCATTGAGTCCATTAATCGGTTCGTTTAAATATAATTACAAAAAATATTAAATATTCAAAAGTCAACTCATTCGAAATTATATGCTGCGTCTTACATTCTTTTCTATTTTGTTTATTCGTTTCTTTTTTATTTTATTTTAGAAGTTACTGCTTTTGTTATATTTATATATTTACTGTAAATATGTATATGATAATGTAACCGTATGTGTGGTATAAATATTTGTGTGTATATTGACTTAATAACTCTATAATAATGAATATCGTTAAGTTTAGTGTTTGTGAAATTTTCGTTGGCTCCCACGGAAGATCAGCGTCGAAGTACTTTGTAGTACCAAGACTATGCTGAGTTGGGTACCTTTTTAGTAAGCATTAGGCAAATTTATATTATTTTTATTTATGTAAGCATATTGCTAGAAATTCACTGAATGAACTTATTTTCTTTCTTTCTTCTTTCTTCGTTGCTGAACATAAGCCTCTTGTGGCATTCCTTAGGCTCTCCTAAGGCATGCCACAAAGCACGGTCCTGAGCCACCTCCAATTATCGACTTCCTTCATATCATACCAAGTCGTCACTTTATCTGATGGGGAGCCGTCCTTCACTTTGCTTACCGGTTAGAGGCTCCCACTCGAGCAAATTATACAAATATTTACCTCCATCACATTCAACCATATTTACCGTGTAGCGGCAGTGTCAGAATATCCACTATCCCATGTCATCCTGTGGGTGTTGCAAGAGGCGACGTAGGGAAATACATTAGATGGGTAGCAGTGTTTTCCTAGTAAGCGTGGCAGCTGTGGCAAATTCGGCTCCATAAGAAAATCTATGGAGGAGGCCTAAGTTCAGCCGTGGACTTAAATAAGCGGTAACGGTAACAGTCATATTCAGTTATAATATTTGTAATATCTGCAATGTACGATACTGCTTTTTTTTCTTTAAACGGAAATGGCTTGTTGGATTTTAAACACTTTAAACACTTTCCACCATTAGACTACCGGTTACCGGTTTACCGGTACCGGTAGACGGTCGGTTGATCTCCATTTCTATGTTGTCCATAACCCACACGTTTTTAATAAACCTTTTTTAATGCTTCGTCTTTCGTAATGCGTACAGTAAAGAAGTAGTTTCCGTCAGATTACAATGTAATTGTTTCCAAAAAAAAAAGAAAAGTTACAGCTTATATACGTCCCACTGCTGGGCACAGGCCTCCGCTTATTTCTGAGAGGGTTTTCGGGCAAGGAATTGTCCGCCGCGCTACCCCGATGCTCGTTGGCGAACTTCACATGTCTTCGAAATATCTTTTTTCTTATTTCTATGACATGCAGGTTTCCTCACGATATTTTACTTCACCGCCGAGCACGTTGTAAATCAGCACTTAAAATTGCAATTAACAATTTCAATGGTGCCGGCGGGGATCGAAACCGGTTTGCTCGCGTACTGTGAATTTTACAGCGAGCGCTAACCATCTGAGTTACCACGCTTCATATTGTTTCCAAAGTTAGAGTATATAGGCTTTTGTTATGCTAATATAATGCCATTAAGGGCTTCATCACCGCTTATCATCATGTGATAGTCGTCATGTACAGGCAGTACATGACGACTTTTGCCTTATGATAAGTATAAACACAAAATAACAAACTCGATGTATAAAACATTCATATGGCGATGTACTAGTAAGAACTTCTATCCCATATTACCTCGCGGGTGTTTTAAACCAGGGTATGGGCAACAGTGTCTTCCTAATAATAATAATAATAATAAAAATATTGCGGTTGGCAACCCACCGGTCAAGCGTGGCAACTCTGTTAAAAGTCACATGTTCAAAAATTAACTTTTGATAAACTGTAACGGTCACTTATATAGCTACAAAAGTCTTTTATTACATTAATGATTAATGATAACTTAGTAAATTACAATACATTGGATCATTACAGGTCATGTAATAAAAACGCATCGTAACCACAAGTTGCTGCTTCTTAATGGCTTTAAATACAGTATAAACGGCTTAAGCGCCACTGGTGAGAAAATAAGATGGCGGTGTTCCGTGCGATCGTGCTCGGCCAGGGTGCACACAATTGAAGGAAGGATTGTGTTACTTGTCGACGAGCACAGTCATCCACCTCAAAAACTAGATAGTGAAGACACATACAAAAAGTTAACTGCTCTTTATTTTTAAAAGGATACCGCTTTCTCGATTAAAACTTTGCTAGCTTATGGTAACACAAATTCATACAACACCTCAGTTCTAACTTTTTTACCGTTTGGAAAAATGTGTAACATGTAAACAAAACAGAAGCCTATGGTGACTGATATTTTACATTTTTTTTTTGTTTGACATCAACATATTATGAAATTGATCTATCAATAAATACTACTAATTGGGTGCGTATTATTTGAAATTTTTTGTATATTTTTTTAATTATTTAGTCCAAAATTTTTGTTTTTATTTTTATAGTATCGAAAGTTTTTTTTTTGAATTGGAAGTATTTATTTGATACATCAATTTCATAATATGTTAATTAAAAAAGACGTTTTTCCAGACGGTAAAAAAATAATGTTTAAACAATAGTCTTGTTGTTTTGTATAATATCTCGTATAGTGAATGTACTTATGTGCGTACATATTTAGAACAAATAATTAGAGATTTATACATACATATTTAGTCATTCATTTACCGGTAAGTTACATCAACAGTAGTACATGTGAGTGCTAGTAAAATATAAATCAAAAGTCCACTGCTGAAGATAGGCCTCCACCATTAATAGGCTCATTTTGCCAAGCGTGGCAAATATCCCCAAAATGCAAGCGGTTTGGCAACCGCCCCTTCCTATTTTTATTCAGCTGTTTTCAGAGATGCTACTGCCCATCTTTCGATGCAGTTTCCCTCTATCACCTCTTACGACACCCACGGGATGATATGGGATAATGGATATTCTTACACCACCACTTTACGGTTCGTTTACGCGTAGCTATCATTGATGGACGTAACAAAAAATTAAAACGTAGAAAGGGGAAAGAAATGCAACTGCTTAATCCACATTATTTCATAAGAATTGTTATATCAAATAAATGTTGATCAAAACAAAACTTAGATTTACTTAAGCCAATTTAAACTCCTTCCATTGCGGTTAAGGTCTAGCGAGAGTGCTGGCGACAGCAGAATTTCGATTTCGACTTATTTTAGATATTATAAAACTATCGCTTCTGTGTAACCTAGCATTATATGGCATCAAATAAACCTATCTTCACTTTAAGAGAAAAGGGAATCCTAATCCTGTTCTTAAATGTCGTTTGCGACTTCTTAGACCAGTACATGGTCCTATACAAATGCTACATGCCAATTTATATAAGTAAACCTTCACCATAAGGCTCCTATCCAAATACTCTCTCCACTGCTCGGTAAGGGCCTCACCCTTTCCTTTTATATTTGTCAAACTTGTGTGCAGTCTTACATAAGTTGCTGGCAGGTCACACAAAATTCGTAGTCACCATTTCCATTGGTACATAGTGAGAGTACGAAAACAAAAATGCGCATAAGCGAAAAATATTCTGTCTGTCTGTCTATCCCGACTGTCTTAACGCGTCCAGTGCTGAACATGAGTTTCCCTAAAGGAATGCTAAACTAAATAAAACTATACACGGTCTGAAGTAACCTGCATCCACCGGCTTCCTGCATGTTTTACCAGGTCGTTACTCAATTAAGACGAGCTCTTAGCACGATTTCAAATTCGTTTTTCACCCGCGCGTCCCGCAGTGGGCGGAGCGCAACCGGCTGTCGGAGAGCGCCGCGTGAACACAGTAGGTATGCGCAAAGCAAGCAGACAATTCACCTCCAAACAAAAACTTTTCCGTGAGGTTTACTGTTCTCAACACCACTAGGTATTAGTAATCATATTTTGAGAACCTACTCACTAAAATCAAAACTGTTTACAATATAGTTAGTCTGGACATCAACTACATTTTAATTATCAATATTTTTTTAAAGTCAGTTTTATGATATGAGCAGGTAGGTACTTAGTCTACTATTTACATACATAAACATTTAAAACGCCACCTCACAAATTCTAAAAAAAAACCAAGCTTCGTTTGCAAAATAGCTAAAATAAGAGAAAAAGAATAGTTTCAAATAAAACCATTATAAAATTCAAATTTATTTTACTGTTTTCTATTACCTTACCTCCGGAATTGATGGAGTGACCTGAAGGTGTACTTTGGTAATCGGTATTGGAACAGGTCGCCGAGTACTACTAGGTGTGCCGAGTTTGGTCTCGTTTTATTAGGTATGACGAGCCCTTACCTTCGGACTTGATGGAGTGACCTGAAGGTGTACTTTGGCAATCGGCATTGGAACAGGTTGCTAAATACTACTAGGTGTGCCGAGTTTGGTCTCGTTTTGTTAGGTATGACGAGCCCTTACCTCCGGACTTGATGGAGTGACCTGAAGGTGTGCTTTGGCAATCGGCATTGGAACAGGTCGCTAAGTACTACTAGGTGTGCCGAGGTTGGGCTCGTTTTGTTAGGTATGATGAGTCCTTACCTCCGGACTTGATGGAGTGACCTGAAGGTGTACTTTGGTAATCGGTATTGGAACTGGTCGCTAAGTACTACTAGTTGTGTCGAGTTTGATCTCGTTTTGTTAGGTATGACGAGCCCTTACCTCCGGACTTGATGGAGTGACCTGAAGGTGTACTCTATTAATCGGCATTGGAACAGGTCGCCGAGTACTACCAGGTGTGCCAAGTTTGTGCTCGTTTTGTTAGGTATGACGAGCCCTTACCTCCGGACTTGACGGAGTGACCTGAAGGTGTACTTTGGTAATCGGCATTGGAACAGGTCGCCGAGTACCACTAGGTGGGCCGAGTTTGGGCTCGTTTTGTTAGGTATGACGAGCCCTTACCTCCGGACTTGACGGAGTGACCTGAAGGTGTACTTTGGTAATCGGCATTGGAACAGGTCGCCGAGTACTACTAGGTGTGCCGAGTTTGGGCTCGTTTTGTTAGGTATGACGAGCCCTTACCTCCGGACTTGACGGAGTGACCTGATGGTGTACTTTGGTAATCGGCATTGGAACAGGTCGCCGAGTACCACTAGGTGTGCCGAGTTTGGGCTCGTTTTGTTAGGTATGACGAGCCCTTACCTCCGGACTTGATGGAGTGACCTGAAGGTGTACTTTGGTAATCGGCATTGGAACAGGTCGCCGAGTACCACTAGGTGGGCCGAGTTTGGGCTCGTTTTGTTAGGTATGACGAGCCCTTACCTCCGGACTTGACGGAGTGACCTGAAGGTGTACTTTGGTAATCGGCATTGGAACAGGTCGCCGAGTACTAGTACTAGTACTAGTACTAGTAGTAGTAGTAGTAGTAGAGTAGAGTAAGGGCTCGTCATACCTAACAAAACGAGCCCAACCTCGACACACCTAATAGTACTCGGCGACCTGTTCCAATACCGAGTACCAAAGTACACCTTTAGGTCACTCCATAAAGTCCGGAGGTAAGGGCTCGTCATACCTAACAAAACGAGCCCAAACTCGGCACACCTAGTAGTACTCGGCGACCTGTTCCAATACCGATTACCAAAGTACACCTTCAGGTCACTCCGTCAATTCCGGAGGTAAGGGCTCGTCATACCTAATAAAACGAGCCCAAACTCGGCATACCTAGTAGTACTCGGCGACCTGTTCCAATGCCGATTACCAAAGTACACCTTCAGGTCACTCCGTCAAGTCCGGAGGTAAGAGCTCGTCATACTTAACAAAACGAGCCCAAACTCGCCCCACCTAGTAGTACTCGGCGACCAGTTCCAATAGCGATTACCAAAGTACACCTTCAGGTCACTCCGTCAAGTCCGGAGGTAAGGGCTCGTCATACCTAACAAAACGAGCCCAAACTCGGCCCACCTATTAGTACTCGGCGACCTGTTCCAATGCCGATTACCAAAGTACACCTTCAGGTCACTCCGTCAAGTCCGGAGGTAAGGGCTCGTCATACCTAACAAAACGAGCCCAACCTCGACACACCTAATAGTACTCGGCGACCTGTTCCAATGCCGATTACCAAAGTACACCTTCAGGACACTCCATCAAGTCCGGAGGTAAGGGCTCGTCATACCTAACAAAACGAGCCCAAACTCGGCCCACCTAGTAGTACTCGGCGACCAGTTCCAATAGCGATTACCAAAGTACACCTTCAGGTCACTCCGTCAAGTCCGGAGGTAAGGGCTCGTCATACCTAACAAAACGAGCCCAAACTCGGCCCACCTATTAGTACTCGGCGACCTGTTCCAATGCCGATTACCAAAGTACACCTTCAGGTCACTCCGTCAAGTCCGGAGGTAAGGGCTCGTCATACCTAACAAAACGAGCCCAACCTCGACACACCTAATAGTACTCGGCGACCTGTTCCAATGCCGATTACCAAAGTACACCTTCAGGACACTCCATCAAGTCCGGAGGTAAGGGCTCGTCATACCTAACAAAACGAGCCCAAACTCGGCACACCTAGTAATACCTACTCGGCGACCTGCTCCAATACCGATTACTAAAGTACACCTTCAGGTCACTCCGTCAAGTCCGGAGGTAAGGGCTCGTCATACCTAACAAAACAAGCCCAAACTCGGCACACCTAGTAATACCTACTCGGCGACCTGCTCCAATACCGATTACCAAAGTACACCTTCAGGTCACTCCGTCAAGTCCGGAGGTAAGGGCTCGTCATACCTAATAAAACGAGCCCAAAGTCGGCACACCTAGTTCTACTAGTCCAGGTGTTCCAGTATTAGTTACTGAAGTTCACTTTCAGGTCACTCCATCAAGTCCGGAGGTAAGGTCTTATCATAACTGACAAAATCAGCCCAAAGTCCACAGCTAACTTCTCAGTGCCAGCAGAGGGCTCCCAGTGCAAAGCAGTCTCTAGAGTAGGTATTCGTACCTCGTAACTAAGTCTTATTACTCTATGTATCTAAGTATATTTTTGTGGTGTAAGAATTCAAAAACAAATTTGATCTTTCAAATTATTAAAATAATTTTATTTGACTACGATTCCCGCAGCCAACCGTGCGTACACTTGTGTGCGTGACTCATGTCAATGTAATAGTTCGATTCTATACCTATATCAATTTTGTAAACGCGTCCTTAAAAAATCTTAACGTAAATACTGCGGCAAAAAGAGCGACACGTCTCTACAGCACCAGGCCTCGGCCGGCAGTGACTGCACAGGCGTTTACGCAAACATCCGTACGTATTATTTCAGAAATAAGAATATTTGATTTAAAAAAAAACTATTAGTTGGACTAAAAAATTGAAACACTATAACGATAATATGTTCAATGTATAAAAATCTGACAAAAAATCAGAATGATTGAATGTATACTAGTATGGTTTTTACTAGTTAAAAGAAATTTTTGGAGGTATGTTTGTGATTTTTTTCTATCGTATTAAATTAGTAGTATCACGTTTTCAACACACTATCTAACTAGGATATATCCTGGACAATATCATACATTTTTCTGGGTTTGTTTACTGCAGTGGATCATTTACTTTGAGGCATTATAAAACTTGCGTTTAGGGTCATGCCTCGTCTTAAGAGGGAAGCCTCTCCACACTTCGGTTACCAGTACCACTCGAGATCGTTTCTCCCCCATCGGTTTTTGGTTTCTCATTTGTCACATAATACAGAATAATTATAGGAGCAAAATAGTTGCTGCATTAAATATCTCCTCGTAAAAAATATTTTACAAAATACTAATGACGGACTATTTACTACGGCCATCTTCTTTGACATGTCAAAAGCTTTTGACTTCGTATCACACGATCAGCTTTTGTTCAAATTAGATCAAAACGGAATTAGAGGCCAAGCATATCACTGGATTAAGTCATTCATACAAAACAGGCATCAATGTGTTGAGGTGCTAAAACTTGACAATAGACATGTAAGTCAAAGTTATAGATCCAAATTTAGAAAAAATGCGTTTGGGGTACCTCAGGGTAGTGTACTAGGTCCACTTTTATTTTTGATATATTTAAACGACTTACCTGAAATTACTAAATATAGAAGTATTTTATTCGCAGATGACGTCGCAGTAATAGTCACAACAAATAAAAATATGTCATTAACAAAACATAATTTTGACATTAATCAAACAATATTTGACGTAACTAAATGGCTAAGTAATAATAATTATAATAAACTTAAGTAAAACTCAATATATAAATTTCAATAATATAAATAATAATTTAATAAATATTAATTATAATGGACAAACTCTTTGTAGTGCAACTAATATGACATTCCTAGGTATAATTATTGACAAAGAATTAAAGTGGAGAGAACAAGTTTGTAAAATATGTAATAAAATAAACAGGTTCACATATGCGCTTTATAGACTAACAAAAGTGGCAACAAAACAAACTGCAATTATGACTTATTTTGCATATATTGAGTCGATTATCCGCTACGGAATTATAATTTGGGGCAACAGTGCAGAGATTAATAAAGTTTTTATTGCACAAAAAAAATGTGTTCGTGCCATTCATGGTGTGGGCCCAGATGTTTCATGTCGACCTCTATTTAAGACACTGGGAATCTTACCCGTGCCTTGTTTATATATATTAGAAGTTGCTAAATTTGTAAAACAACACGGGAAAAGTTTTTATAAACTTAACAAAGAAGTGGTATCCATGAACACGAGATACCCAGATCGGATAGTAATTAGCGAAATACCGAAAAGTAAACGCTTTAGTAAAAATTGTTACTGGATGGGTAAAACAATATATAATAAAATACCAAACATAATAAAAGATCTTCCTATAAAAACATTTCAAAAAAAAATTATACCAGTGGCTTCTTCAAAACACATTTTACTCCGTAAACGAGCTTTTAAATTACTGATGAAAACTTTTATAGGACTATAGCTCAAAATTGACATTTTTTTTTTGTTATTAACTGACATGGTATATAATATTGTTTAATTTAATTTACTTTATTTGTTAATTATAATTTTTTTTTTTGTACTTTTGATATCTTTAGAATATAATTGGATGGATTGTTTGTTGTTGCTAATTTAATGATTTAATAATGATTGATTTTGATGTGTTAATTTTGTATAAATATAATTTCTAAGAATAAATAAATTTGCATGTCTCCATTAGAGACTTAGTGTGTATGCATAGTATTTAATAGTATATCATGTAACATACATACTAAGTAGCAAATAAATAAATAAATAAATAAGTAAATCTCGATTCTGAACATTCCTTTGGAGGCTCTATAACTGCCACATTAGCGCTGCTGTTAGGTCAGACTACCTGATGATAGAGAGAATTGTGCATCGTAATATCAAAACTACCCTCCCACGAACAGAGAGAGCCCACTCCTCGCTAGCAGTCTACAAACTTACGTCTAGAGTGGGTTTGCCCAATCTCTTCGGAGTCCATCTGCGAGCTGGGCGTTCACCTTAGGCCTGCCGTGTGAGTCTAATGCACACAGCTTGTAAGTTGAAGTGAAAGTTACAGCTTATATACGTCCCACTGCTGGGCACATACCTCCTCTCATTTCTGAGAGGATTTTAGGGCAAGTAAATGTCCGACGTGCTGATGTCCCAGTGCGTGTTGACTAACTTCACATTTGTTTGAAATATTTTTTTTTCTTATTTCTTAGCCATGCCGGTTTCCTCGCAATGTTTCCCTTTACCGCCTCGCACGTGGTAAAAATCGTCGTAGTTATCAATTTTATTGGTGCCCGCGGGGATCGAACTCGGGTTGCTCCCGTACTGTGAAATTTACGCTAATCATCTCAGCTACCACCGGTCACATCTAAGTATCTCACTTTATATATTGTTAAAGCGGAAACTAATTCCAAAATTTATATACACCCAGTATATAAAATTTTGGTTACTACGCGATAATCGAACTTATCATCTCGGCTATTAAAATAACAAAAACCGATTTTATTTTAGGATTGTACCCCGTAATCCACACAACTCCAAAAGGGGCGAAGGTGTTGATCCTAGGAGGATATAAGTACAGAACCAACGGTTCACAAGGGAGTAAAGTGAGGTGGCGCTGTGCTTCACATGAGCGGCTTGGATGTCGAGCTATCATTCATACTGTCGATGACGTCATCGTCTATATTAAAGATATACACTCAACAGAAATTAATTAAAGCTTCTTTTTTAATTAATTACACTTTAGCTTTCGAATGTTTGTTTATCATAATAAACCTTAAGTTGACCTTTTCTTTTACGATTGTTTGTTGTATATTTGTTAATACTATTAACGATTATACATAGGAGTATATTGAAAAATGAATGAAAGGATATTTGGGTTGCACAATATTGAAGAATTGGTTTTTAACAGTACGTTTCAGTCGCATTGGAACTGAACGACCGAGGGCCGAGTTAGAATACCTTCATACACATGACGAAATTATCACCTCTATTCCCATGTTTTCTCCGACCGATTTAATTTTTTTTTTCAATAGAAGTATATAAATGTATGTGGCTGTCTGTATTTTATTCTTTTATTTTATATATCCTTTAAATTTATTTTCTGTGTTTCTTATAACAGCGGTTTGACGATTATAAAATTAAAAAACATTGGTATATGGCACCACTGGTAGATACGAGTATATAATGTATCTTACAGACATATTCTTTCCTATGTCATTATCCAGGGAAGAAGCAGAGGAATACTAAGCACTAGATGCTGTATGGATGTCCTCTTAGTTATTCAATTGATATACGAGTATTCATAATGAGCCAAATTAAATCGGAATATTTTTTTTGAAACCTTACATCTAAATTAGGAGTAATATTTTCAGGTTTTACATATACTGTTTCACCACGAGGGAGACGAATGATCAAGATCGGGAAGTATAAGTTTTGTCATAAAGTTACTAACAAATTTAAAAGCAGATGGGTCTGCTCCTCCCACAATAACAGAGGCTGCACTGCTCTCATACACACCTTTGGAGACGAAGTAATCAAGATACGGAACGTGCACTCTCATTAAGTTATCTACTTTATTTTCATATTAAAATATGTTTTACAAAAATGAATAGCTACACTTTTTAGTTTGTTGATGTGTCTAGGTAAATGTGTTATTTGTGGAATTTCTTGAATAAAATTTGTTAACTTCATAGTTTTTATTGATACAATAAAAATATATAATGTTTATTATTATTACCTTATACATGTTATATATGCAGCCTTAATTCGTATGAACTTGAAATATTTTTAAATGTTTTAATATTATAAACTATGTAACATCTGAAGACGGGACAGAGTAGTTTACTCAATTGTAATCAGCTTTGGTCCAAAGATATAAATATATAGCTTTAGAAAGAAAGAAACAGTTATATTTTGACACAGACCATTGACGTAGGTACACAACAAAATACTAATTTATGACAAGATATAAGAAATTGCTCCGTACGTCACAACGACAAGCCAAAAAAGTCATTTCTCTGCATGAATTGTAGCGAAACCACAACGCTAACTTTCAATAATGATCAACCATAACGCTGGAAATTTTCTGACGTTTCACTGAAGGAAAACCATTTTCTTGAATGGTTGTGTATTTTAGTTTTCCCTGTTGCATCTCTGAGACTAGATTCTAATTCACCACTGATCTTATCATACAACAATGCTGTGTTAATGCTACTGTATTTCGTATGATAAGTGTATAGAACCGGAAATGCTTTCCTGGAAACGAGGCATTCCATCTCAGTCGCCAGAGGTGACAACGCATTTGCATTTTTATCGAGGATGGATGTAGATGTCTGTAGGCCACACCATCCATTTACCATCAGGTGGACGGTGTGCTCGTTTGTCAATCTTGTACCGTAAAAAAGAAAATTTGACACCACTGTACTATTTACAAGAAGTTCTCTTCCTCGCGCAGCTTCCTTGACTACCACTAGCAATTTTTCCGTACCGATATGACTTACGTACTTTCAAGAAAAGAGCCTACTCTTTCTTAAAAGCCGGCAACGCCTGCGAACCTGCGAATTCCCTGTGTTGCAGTTGCTCATGGGCGGCGGTTGACACTTACCATCAGGTGAGCCGCATGCTCGTTTGCCCCCTCTTCTATAAAAAAGTAGGTTTGTATTTAGCGTTACACTGTGATACTATATACATGTAACAATCTTAGTAGTCTCGCCCGGATCGTACTCGTTTTGCTAGAGTACTACACAATCCTAAAGCAACCACGGTGATTTGCAGATCAAGGGTATTTGAGCTGTGTAAGAGTCTGGTTACATCTCGTTAAGCCTAAATTTTGAGCTGAAAGCTGTAGGGCAGAGCGTCGTCGTTTTTATTTTGAACCAACGTCAGAAGCGTGTGGTTTTGTCATGAATATCTTAGTTTCTACATTAGTAGAGAGCGATCTATGAGGTGTTATTCCGACATCGTGTGCTGAAAACAACTACCAAAGAATTGCCAATAGTTTTCAACAGAGTTTAATCGTCTCGGCCTTACCTTGCCTATAATATGTTAATAACTAACTTTCTGTTCAGGATATAAAGTTGGGGTATCACGCAAGGGTCAGCCTTTGATCAATTTTGGTGGATATACTTATTGTTGTAAAAATACATCACGCGATGAAGCAAGATGGGCCTGCTCCACGCACAACAACAAGGGATGCAATGCGACAATTTTTACGAAAAATGAAGCCATTGTGAGAATAATAAATAAGCACAACCATTGACAAATCTGTTTTTTTTTCTTTCAAATACTTAGGTATACTTATTATACTTCAGGTATTTTCATATTTTTATCTTAAAGTATTTGCCAAAAATTATGCCACTATTTTATTAGAGGAGTACGAATTTATAGGCTGCTTTATGCTGTTGTTGAAAAATATTTACTATCAACCACACTCTTTATTTATGGGATAAGAGTTACAAACGAGTGCACAGTCCACTTGATGGTAAGTGGACTTTGTCCCTCTCCTATATTTTTAAGCACCCAAAACGTCGGGAATTAAAAATAAAATAGTTATTAAACGCGATAAAATCCGTAAATATAGTTTTGTTGAACAACATTACCCACATAATTTGTTGATTGTTTGTTTGTGTTTTTCTAGGTGGTACGACTACGTTTCTACCTATAAGTCCGTCATCCGTTCGTCGTCTCTTAATATTTCTACCGTCAAATAACAGTGCGTGCACTGTCGTGCTCCGGTGTGAAGAGTATAGGAGTTGAGTATAACTACAGGCTGCGAGGTATTCCATTTTACTCCTCAGAGCTGACAACGCATTGGTAGTCTTCTTTATTTTGACTTGGTTGCAGGTGTCTATGTCCTTTAGAAGACACTTACCATCAGGTGGACTGTAAGTTTATTTGCCTGTGGCGGCGCTGTCGTCGCGCTACCAGCAAAACACATGGAAGCCTAAATCGCGCTATCAAAGTTCCGAAGTAAAACAATATATAATTATAGAATAGCTCAAAACTTTCACTCGGCTAATAAATCCACTTAGCCGCTCCCCGGGCAGAACACGTTACCCGCGGGAGATCTCCCCCTTTCCTTCCACGGTCTATGGCCACATGTCACTTAATTTTTTAAAACGTTAAAGGCGCGTGACCTATAATTCACCTACAGGCCACTCAAGTAAGAAGATGTACAGAAGAAAGGTTATGGCCTTTACTTCGCTAGTGCATCGAGCAAGCCTGCATGAACATGGTGCTCGCATCGCCAGAGTTCTGCGTTCCCTCCCTACACCTTCATCATTCCTGAGATCCTTAAATCCTCTAACTATATGACCTAAATATTTAAAGCTATCAACCGGCTTCAAAACAAGAATAATGTTGCCTATAAAAGTGGATGTATATAAGAGTAGAGGGAGTAAAATGGATGAACTGTTAGGGACGATATATGTAAGAAAGGTGTGAGTGAGGAGATGACTGCTAGAAGAAGAGAATGAAAGAGAAAGACACGTTACGAGTATGCTGACCCCTATTAACATGGTATAAGGGCAGGAAGAAAAAGAAGAATCTGAACAAGAGGTATACCGTTATGAAATATTTAAAAATAAATATGTATAGATATGCATTTATGTATGTTGTTTGTATGTATATGTTAAATTGTTTATATATTTTTTATTTATATTTCTTTAGTCTTTATTGACATATAGATCATTAAGTATGTTTATACCTGCCACAATAGCTGACTACGCTACAGGTTGACTGGCAGAGAATGCCGACAGGCATTAAGTCCTTAAGTCGTCACCTTAATTGTAAAGGTGTCACAGTAAAGAATATATAAATAAAAATAGATAAAATACAGGAGTCACGTGGTAAGGCTGTTGACTGCCTGTTTTAAAAGAAGTAACAAGTTAAAAATATATTTATTTTCAGGATATGAAATCGTCATATCTCGCAAAGGTCATACTTTGATCAATTTCAATGGATATACGTATTTTCGTAAGAAAAGCGTCGGTGGTAAATACAGATGGGCGTGTTCCACACACAATAATAAAGGTTGTAATGCACAGATATACACGATAAACGAAAGGATTGTAAAGGCTATTAATTATCATAACCATTAAAGATTTATAAAACCGTATGGATTCTTTTTAATTGCGCCATATAAATAGTTTAACTTTTATTTGAAAATGGAAGCATGGATTGTGAGGGGAATAACATTTTCTTTTAAATGGCAGAAAACCATGTGCATTCACTGTTTTGTATTTAAGGAGAAAGTAAAAACGTGACGGTTTACGTCAATCCCAGGGTCTTCTCATATCTATTTGCTACCCTTCAGGCCCGGTTCAATTTTTTTCTTTTATTAAGTCAGTGCTTGACCACAATCCTGGTGGTAAGTGGTGGTGCTGCTTTAGGTAGTAAATCGCACTGTCTTAGCGTTACAAATGCCTATCCACTCTTGTTTTTAAAACGCCCAGATTGTATTCGGACGGAAAGATAGACGCCGGCAAATTATTCCACTCCTTTGCTGTACGCATTAAAATGTGGAAGTAAACCGTTTGGTTTGGAACGTTTGACCATCTAGACGTAGCTTGTCTAGATGGTCATGATGGTCAAATGTCTTGACTTCGACCATATCGTAAGATGTCTATCGTATCTACAAGCCGTTATTTATATGTGGATGCTACAAATTTTCCACTGTTCTTCGTATTTTTTCTACATCCAGACTTTTCAAGACCTTACAAGTCGCTATATGGTCTTGAAGCGGCTTACAGTAACTTTATAGTTAATTTATAAAAGTTTATGAAGTCTTTTTCGCGAAAGAAGTCCTTTAGCAGCGGTGCAAAATTTTACGTTTGCTGTCAAATTCCATACTTTACTATTTGGTCCGCATATTTCAGCGGGAGTACTTTTGTGAAACATATTCTAGTTTAAATCTGAGACTAATTACAAACTACTTCTTGTAATAAGTCGGTTAAAGATTGTATTAATATCTTGTAAAAATTTAACCACAAAAAACATACCAAAACCTACAAATAATCCAATGTACTCGAATTTTAAACACAATTTTGAACTGAGCCTTCCAAAACTTTCAAACTTCCGACAGTCAAGAGTTCTCTCACAAAGTGTGATATTGGCTAAACATTGTATTAACCATTTTGTTAAAAATTACCCTAGGTAACTGGTGTAAGTTTTCTTTAAGAAATTAGGTAAAATTGCGTTTACCCAAAGGGTTTATCTAACTGGATGATTAAACCTTCGGACATATAAATAATTATCGGTAACTTATAATTCAGTGTCACTATTTTAAACAATTATACGAAAATATTTCTTGTCCAAATTAATAGTTAAACTTTCGCATCATATCTCGTATGAATGTTCCTATATTTGCGCGTCCGGTAGAAAATAAACTCGTCCGTAACGGAAAGTGATTTGGACATCATTCTCTCGTATTTCAGCATGGAATATTCATCTTTTACTTATTGATATCAGTATGTCTTAACATTGATATTGAAATGAAAAAGTTTTTATACTGTTTTCAGCAAAGTTCGTGATGTCACGTCGAGGGAAGACCATGATAGAAGTGGGAGGGTTCACCTTCTGTACTCAGATTGTGTCAGGGCCGAAGGTGCGTTGGGTTTGTTCGACGCATAACGGGAAAGGCTGTCACGCTGTCATTCACACCATAGACACCGAGATCGTTCAGATAAAGAATGAACATAACCACTGAAGTTTATATTGTGAGTGAAAGTGTTTTTATGAGATAAAAATGTAATGTATGAAATGTTCTTAAGTTCAATATAATTACATATTGCTTTAATCATCTAAGCCTTTTTGTAATATCTTAGCAATATTATATTATTCCTAAATAATTAGTATGATTATATTTAAATAAATCATAAAATAAAATTTTAAATATCGCATTGTGTATATTTCTTTTTTATTGGATATAGATTGCCTTATTGGGAGAATATTTGCCATAGTTGCCACACTTGCCAGGTTGGCAACCGCAGTTTTTTTATAGAAGTGGGGGCAAATGAGCATGCGGCTATGGTAACTGACTAAAGCCGCCCATGAACAACCGCAACACCAGGGGACTGCCGGTGCGTTGCTTGTCTCTTAAAAAGGAGTAAGCTCTTTTCTTTAAGGTCCTTAAGTCGTATCGGTCTGGAAAAATCGTCGGTGGTAAACAATTCCACAGAGAAGTTGTACGAGGAAGAAAACTCCTGGTAAAACGCACAGTGGTGGACCGCCAAGCATCCAGATGGTGAGGAAGGTACCTTGAATTTTGACGCGATGCGCGTTCATGAAATTTGATGGCTGGAATTAATCCGAACAATTCTTCAGAGTACTGCCCGTGATGGATGCGATAGAAAATGCAAAGGGACGCAACATCCTTATGCATTTTTTTTTAGTTGTCTATAGGAAGACTTAGAGTTCTTAGGATGATATGGTGAATATTCTTACACAGCCACTGCACGGTAAATTTGCTGTTCCTAGCTAAATACTGCTACGATATTGACATTTATAAATATTTTAACATTTAAGTTTGCCGAATATTGCATTGCCATTATTGGGATTTCAAATAACCATATAAATGCTGATTTATCACATGCTTGGTGTTAAAGAAAAATACGGTAAGAAAAATTACAGATATATTAAAATATTTCGAGCACGCAATGCAGTAGTGAAACTCATTCCCGTTTCTAATCCTTTTGGAAAATAAGAGTGCGCCTGAGTCTGCCGAGTGACATGTAGACGTTAATTCAATTTTTTTTATTTGTAATAATGATAGATACTAAGGATACTAGGTAAGTGTCAATGTATAAAAGTTAAAATTTTACTCTTGTCAACTTCTGACACGAAATAGTACCATATTTCAAAACGCTTATGCAAATTAAGTGATTATTTTTTATAAAACCTTTAGTTATATGGACTAAAAACATTTTAAGTATGTACTTTAATTTTGTCACTTTAGGATGCTCATAACAATGCATAGTTAATGTATATAACTTTGTTTCTAAAACTGAAGTGCTTCGAGAGTCCACCAGATAGTAAGTCTGCTCTTTGTCTACTTGTAATGTAAAGGAATGCAATAAAGAATAAATGCCCATAAATATCTGCAACCTACGTCAAACAAAGTAGGCTATGTCACCTCGTCGACTAAGATGGAACACAGCCTATAATTATGCTTGCTCTCTTTACCCTTAAAAACACTGCAATACCTGCTGCGTTCCGCTTGACGGAAGGAATAGGTAACAGGGTGATACTCAGACGGACTACCAGGCAAGAGGGTAGTCCTACCTTGTCATTGGACATTTTTTCAAAGTCGTAATAACCACGTACAGATGCAAATTGTCTATAAGAAACTAAAAAAGAAATAGACAATACGATAAAATTATATGAAAGAAAGAAATAGCTAGTCTACGATGTTGTGCATCACACTGTATTATGGCGCAAGTAACATATCGATATAGTTAAATATCATGATCCAATGATGATTAATTTTTAATGGTTAAGGCGGATAGTATTGATTTCTTTGATTAATAGTTAATTATTTACAGAGTTTGAAATAACACAATCGCAAAGAGGGAAGCCGATGATTAAGATCGGTGGTTATACGTTTTGTCATAAAATAACTCACAAATTTAAAACGACCTGGGTGTGTTCCACGCATAAGAATAAAGGGTGCAGTGCCGTTGTTCAAACTTATGAGAACGTTATCATTAAAATGAGGAACGAACACAATCATTAACGTTGCAAATTGCAATGTAAAACCAATTAACAAATTTGTCAACAGATTTTATATTACCTGATGTTTTTGTTTAGTAACTGAATTAATGTTTTTGTTTGAAATGGTACTAGTTTTGGACTATGTAAAGTCTGAGTCAACGTGAATAATAGCAATAAAACAACTCAAACAACAATAAAGACGTAATAAATTCTAAATAGAAAATTGTATAAAGCTCCATTTGTCGACACCTGGTGATGAAAACTATCCTGTAAAAGACATTTGTTATGATGACATGGATTAGCCCTGCAACTTGAAACTTTTTATTCTATATTAAACACTAGAAAAAAAAGGATAACTTTTTAGCATAAAATGTATACAGGTTATGTCGTGTAGAGTACATGTATACAAAGATTTTTATTGGTTCTTTTTGCAATCTAAGACATACTTTATTATCAATCTTTTACCGTTTGCAAACAAAATGGCCAATGAACGTGAAATTATAAGGTTTGACGGATGAATATTAGTAGTTTATAGTTAGCTTTGCCAACATTTAAAAATATAGAAAATTCTTATTTTATATTGTTTTGCACAAGACACTAGTCTGAGCATAGCGTCGGCATAACATAAAATGTACGCAGCACTCAGTTTGTATTTATTTGTTGGTCTGAGTGCCTAGTACATTACTGATGTAAGTGTATTCCATACCTTATTACAATTTGTATTATTTAATTTATAATTATATTACGTTGTTTTTTTTAATGTTTTATTTCGTAACCTTAACGGCTCAAAAATAAAATAATACAACATGCTGGCAAGTTGTATCATTTATTATCACATAATATGTAACTACATGATCACATAATATGCAAATTGATGATTCTGTTAAATGTAATTAAGAATTGTTTCCAAATAACATATGTCGTGATTTTGTGTGTTTTAAATTTCAAGTAAAGTACAACTAAATGAACTTCCGTTTGCCGTGTGGCGCACAAGAGACTCCATCATATAATTCTTCCCGTTGGTGTCGTAAATGATGACTATGGGAAACGCAAGAAAAATCTTATGGCCCCCGATAGATGACGGTATATGTATCACATGGTTAATATTTGTACGCAGAGTGTAAATTACCCAAATCAGCGAGAAGTAGCAGCGTCTGAGATGCAAGACGTGGTTTTGCGATTGTTGACTTGCCTACGAAGAGTGATGACTGAGGTAAATCCTCCATATTGGGAGAGGCTCATATCATTTAACATATTTTAAAATACTTGCCTTGTGGCCTTAGTATCACCATTATTAGTGAATTAGAAAAGAGCAATAAAGAAGAAAGAAAACATTATGGCTTTATCACGTGAATATTGAGAAGGTATGAATCATATCCTCGTATATTAAATGATTTATATGTGTTTTGATAAATAAAATATGTAAAACAACTGCGTGATTATGTCTGATGTGTCACTGATTAGCTCTTCTACGTCCAACTTTACGGGCCTCTATTAAACCGTCCTTTCTTTTTCCTAATGCATATTATTTATATGTAGCTAATACACCTTATTATAAATTGAAAGGCATATCGTAAGATTATTTAAACATGTTTTTTTTTAAATAATTTTAGCAGTTGAAATAATTACATCCCGGAAAGGCAACCCTTTACTACGGCTGAACGGTTACACATTCTGCAAGAAGCAGAGCTCTGGGAATAAAACTAGATGGACTTGTTCTACACACAACTATAAAGGCTGCTGCGCATTGATACACACTGTTGGTTCATTTGTTGTTAAAGTACGAAATGTACATAATCATTAAAAAGTTTGTTTCATTTGTACATTAAATTATTTAATGAGATTCTAATTGTAAAAAGGCTAATTGTAAATTTTAATATTTTGTATTTCGTTTTTAGACGAGTATAAATATTATATTATAATAAAATAACTTATGAAGGTATTCCATTAATTTACCATTTACCGTTATTAATAACATTGTCGGTATACCGCTATTTACAAAGACTGAACGTTGAAAAAGAACGGAGAGGCAAAGTAAAGTTCTATGATAGGTTTTTTAACTCCGCGTGAATAAGTTACTGGATACTTCTAATGAACAAGAGAAGTGTAACTGGTTTATTTAATGTTATATGACAAAAACTTGAACTATTGTACAGACAGGCGAAATGCTTTAAAGTTACCTGAATCCATCAACTTCTTGCATGTCTTACCAGGTCGTAACTCCATCAAGTTATTGGCCGACCTAAACTTCGCTTACCGGTAAGAGGCTGCCATTCGAGAACCATTTGTTAAATCAATATCAATATTATAACAAAATATTTTTTAATAATATTAGATTATTCACCGTTGGCGAATCTTATATTAAAAACTCTATCTGTTAACAAGTAGTGGCTACTGCACCTCATTGACACCCGCAAACAATTTCAAACAACAACGGATAAAACTGCGTTACCATGCTTGAGAATTAAGGTACTCGTTAAATGCCTCTAAGCTTGTAACTATATTGATTCTCTTACCTTTTAAACCGAAACACCAATTGGATCACTTTTGCTTGGCACGAGGTTTAGATAAAAGGGACCTACCACCGTTTAATTGTCCTTATAGAAATCTTTTAATAAGTAATACAACATAATCCTACGTAACATTATAATAAGTTTGTTTTTATATGTTTTAATAAGCGGCTCTTATAGACCTTACCTAGTATAAGAGCCGTTGTAACTCAATACTAAATTTACGCACAGTAACAGTAAATCGAAGGAAAACGTTATTAGGAAACCTGCATATCTGAAGTATACAATATTTTAAGGAAATACGAAGTTCGCAAACACGACTGGACTAGTGTGCTTTGGTATTGCCCCATAACTTTCTTAGCAATGAGAAGAAACCTGTGCCCAGCAAACGTATACAAGACTATTACTTTTCAACCGACTTCCAAAAGGAGGAGGTAGTCAATTCGATTATATGTTTTTTATTACGTGTGTTATCTCAGAACTTTTTTCTGAGTGAACCGATTGTGATGATTCTTTTTGAAGTTGAAAGCTGGTGCTTCTCGTGTGGTTCCATATAAATTCTAATCAAGATCTGTGTGGTAGTCTTTGAGTTAACCTTAATAATGCGTATTTAATTGACTTCGAATACATTGATGATACATTGATGAAGCTATTCATTAATTCTTACATCATATTCTATCGAAAGTTCACTGCTGGTCATAGGTCTCCCTATAAATTGTCTGGTTGGTGGATATTTGTCAAAGCTGCCACGCTTAGCGGGCGCGTTGGTAACCACAGTTTTTATTATTATTTCGAGTTAGTATTAGGGAACTGTTAACTATCCCTTTAATGTCACATACGACACCCTTGGTATGAAATGGGTTAGTGGATTCTGCCATGTAATAGCAGCGTTTTACGAAGCTAGGTCTAATATTAGATTTCATTTGATTTCAGTTGAGTATGTGAAATCTCGCCGAGGGCGCGATCTGATACGCATAGGCGGCTTCACATTTTGCTGTCAAAGTGTTATAGGGAGAAGGAGGCGCTGGGTGTGTTCCACTCACAACCACAGGAGGTGCCGAGCCGTTGTGCACACCTTTGACGATGAGGTCATCAAGTGCAATAACACGCACCAACACTTGCAATGACTGATTAAATATGAAGTTTTCGTCGTACGTCGTTTATTTTATTTTTTTGTAAAACTGTAACACGTCGTATTGCATCTTATATTATCTGTAATATTTTGAAATATAAAAAAATAATTCAGTTATAATATTTTTTAAGAATAATTAATATTCTGAGGAAACTAACCAAAATAACCACATTATTCACTTCAATAATACAAGTGAAAAGTATTCTAATCATGTAAACATGTCGTCCTGTGGGTGTTGTTAGAGGCCACGGAGGGAAACAAAACAAGAGAAACTCAAAATAATATAAACCGCGGTTGCTAATCCGTCAACCAAACGCGGCAACTATGGTAAAATTCCCCTTATAAGGCAAACCCCCTTATGAAGGTATGCCTTTGTCGTAGTAAAAACAGAATAGTAGGCTATCTTCTAAGAAATGTACCGAAAGCCGCTAATATGTGTGCGTGCCTGGCGCGTGACAGTACGGACTCGTACGCACGAGCCACAGCACGCACACAACGACACCTGCTAAGTCGGAAAGGTCTGGCCGAGTTGGGGACGGCCACCGCCGCGCTTCTCAATCACCTTTTGAGACTGTTGACTTTTAATAAAATTTTGCTAGCAGTCTTTTTTCGTTTTATTTTTTCTTTTTGTAAAATAAATAAACATATGGGTTTATTTAAGTAAATTAGCTTTTAATTAGTAGATTATATTACTATATATATGCATAAATACATACCTCATAAGTACATTAATTATCATATCACATCACATCAAATTAATTTTAAACATTAAATCTGAGCTGACACCATATGCTCAGTGTTAATTTACTCGTATTTTAGTTATTTGGCATTTGTTGTAATGTAAAGCTGGATTTTTTTTTTGACAAACATTGATTCTTTGAGAGGAAACTAAAGAAATGATTAACAAATATGATGCATAGGTACGTATCCGTATGTTTTATGTTTGTAAATATTATAACTACTTATAAAACTAAATGAGACTTAGCTATTAAACAAAAATACAGTGACAACCTTGCAACAGTAGACATTTAAGTTTCGCGCGGCGCGGGGTATCCTACTATTCTGTAATTTTTACTATGCTTTTGTTCAGCAGTTCACTCTTAAGGGTTGTAATTGATAGAAAGATGAACTATTATACCTACTATTTTTAAATACATGCTGATTAGGAAATAACTTACCGAAATTTTGTACCACTAATTTATTATAATTAATATTACATAAAATAATTCAACCCTTTTTATATTATTAGTTTTTAAGACACTGCTGCCCTCTTCGCCTCTTACGACACCCACGGGACGACACAGGATAGTGGAAATTCTTACAGCGCCGCTTCACGGTCACGGTATCTAGTAACACTCGAGAATTTCTACAGTAAAGAAAGTATTCCGGCTAAGTCCTTAAAGGTAAACGTAAATGCATTTATTTATTCAAAATATATGTTCTATTTCTAACCTTTATTGCATTTGCTAATGTTGCTGCTATAAAAATGGATACATAGTCAACCCATGAAGTTGTGAGATTTGGATGTAGGGCAGTATTCGTAAATGTATTCACTTACTGTCAGGTAATGAAGTGATCATTTGCCATCCTTTTTAATCTTACTAATGAAAAAGTTGGCATTGAAAATTTCGTTACACACTTTTTGTTTACCCATTATCGCTAATCATTATGCAACTGTAAATGTCAAGATTATAAAACATATTTAAAATATGAATGTTCGTAATTATAGAGAAAAATCCTTGCACCGTTTCATAATGACGATGGAATCAATGGCAAAAATAATGGTAATGAAATTATTTAACAGATTACTTTAGCCTTATATTTTTCAGTTACGTGCGAGCTCATATCGTCAAAGAAGACCGGTCGGATGATGATTAAAGTGGGTGGTTACGTGTTCAGCCAGCGTTCGTCCAGCGGCACCAAGAAGCGATGGGTCTGCTCCACTCACGTGTTTCGAGGTTGCAGGGCGCAACTCTACACCGTATTCGATCAAATTGTCAAACTTAGCAATGATCATAACCATTAATAAAATGTTTGAAGCACCTGTCCAGTACAAATCTGTTAGGTAAATTTTGATTGTTTTAATAATTGTAATCTAGTGAAATATTTATATTCATTAATATTTTAAAACTGTTCTAGAACTAATTGAAAAATTATAAGGTAATTGGATCTGTTTACTGCTTTTATTGCTTCTTTAGTTAATTTAAAAAATAATTGCCAAATGCAATCTAAATAATTTATGGAGGACACATCTAAAATATCATGGCCTTTGATGTGATAGCCGCGTGGCCTACTTCTTAAAGTAGCTTGCTAAACTCGCCGCTGGTCCGTAATTTTAAGGATTTATATTTTAAATTTTTAGGTCAGCGATGAGATTAGGTAGTTTTATTTTATTTCTTTCTTACTTTTTTGTGATTATGTAACATTGCAGTACGATCGGATCGGCCAAACCGCCGCTAAAGTTGTCGCCGATAGTTGAAACTTTCGAGCGGTCGTCTGTTTTAAAAAGTTTTATCCAAGATCCCTGCAATTTTGTATCGTTAACTCTAAAAAAAAATCTTAAAGTTTATGAAACATTATAACGATTTACTATATACAAGAACGCTACACATTAAACAAAACTAATTTTACGCGTTTACTTTAAACTTATTAATATATTTTACGCATATGCTTATTATGTCTGGTCACAGATTTCTCGGAAACAGTTAAACCAATTTAAATGATTCAATTGTTATTTTATTCTTTCATTAAGTGGGTGAAATTTCATAGTTAATTAAATTTGAAGAAAAAGTTCTATTCCTGTGGGTTAAACATGGATGATGAAATTTAAAGTAATTATTTAGATGACGCTTGATTTGTAATCTTGAGCTTGTAACATTCGTTTCTCTACTCAAACAGGTACAAAACTAAAACTTTTAATAATACGTAAAAACTGATTTAAATATTTAATAGGAGTAAAATAAAGTCCACGAAATATGTAGCTTCTGAATTCGGAACTTTATTAATCGATAGATACACTACTCTTATGTATTTTGACCACTACACGGTGTAAAAATACCCACTACCCCATATCATCCTCTGGATGTTGAAGCGGCGACAGAGGGGTACAAACCAGCAGATGGGCAGCACCGTCTTCCTAATAACAATTAAAAATTAAAAAAAATCTGCGTTTGCCAACCCGCCTGCCAAGCGTGGCAATTATGGCACATATCTCTCCCCTAGAAGACAATCTATGGTGGAGGGTTATGTTCAACGGCGGACTTTTAATAGCCTGTAACGGTAAAGATATATCTCATCAGTTTTTCACCAATTTAAGAAACAAAGAGATATCATTTAAAAATGTTCAAGTTGGTTTTTCAGCATCATCATCATCATCATAATTACCGTATAAGTTTACAGCTGGCATGGGCCTGGCAGGAAGCACGGGAAAATCGGTTTTTAATTTTTATGACGTTTCATTTTTCCGGACGTTTCGAGTTTGTAAGGCGTTACAGCCACCATGGTTACCGGACAGGCTGAGATGTTTAAGGATGTCGGATGTCATAGTTGACGATTTAACTCAGCATTGAATTTCAAATCATAATTGAATAAATTATTTTTCAGCAATAATAATACATTCAAGGACGGGTAAACCTATGATTCTATTCGACGGCTATACCTACAGGATGCATCGCCAGTTGAAGACAAAAGTTAGATGGGCTTGCTCCAGCCACAAACGTTGCAATGCCTGCGTGCACACGCTGGACGGGATTATAGTCAAGGTGCATGGCAACCATATACACTGACAGAGTCTCGTTGCATTTGTTAGTCAAAGAATTTTATACGTAATTGTTTTTTCTAAATAGTTAATTAAGATCGATTTTCTCGTAAATTAAGCACCTAGTTACTGTAACGCTATTACCATTTAATCGGAATAATTCTTTAGTGAATCTAAAAAGTTTGCATTACTCAAATAAATAATGCATCAAAAAGGTGATCATAGATCAAAAAATTAAGCAGTACTGGCAAATTAATTCAAAACTTAACATTGTATGAAGTACTTACTCAAATTTGCCGTAATAATGAACAATCGTTAAATTTTTACCGGAATGAAAATTAAAATAAGTACGAGTATTTATCAAAAACACGTGTTTATATTTAAAATATTTATACTTGTTTATTTGTTATTAAAGAATTATTTTTAAAATGCTTTTTAATTCCTATTTTTATACAAAATTTACAAAAACTTAAAATAAAATATTTCAGACTTTTTGTGAAATAAATTAAAAATGGCTTTAGAAAATACATGTTTATACGATATTCGAAGTAAATTGAAAATTTTCGTTTTTTTGTTATCTCTCAAGGTATATTGGTTATTTTTTATTATTATTATTCCGAAATCTTGATAAAAAAAGAATGATTGCATTAACTGCTTAAATATTAATAAACAAATGCGAAGGACATATTGAACCGATATACATCATAGACAGAGGCATTTACTCGACCTTACCTATACCTGCACTATGCAATGTTTCGGATCAAAGTCATTCTAGGATACAATGTCAGAGATACATGGACAACATTTTAAAACCATAATTGAAAACCAAATACGTAGACCACGAACTCAAAGGTTGTGTGTGTTTGGACAACTTTACAAGCATTTGAAGGATACCTGAAGAGTTTAACTGGAATATTAGTGATGTTAGTAACATTGTTAGTATTAAAAAAATCTAAACCTAAAGAATTTACGAGAATGATATAAGATATGTCATTCTCATTAATTTTTTAGGTTTCACGTTTAGACACGTGACTGTTGTTACGTTAAATACCTAATTTTGAAACTTATTCTTTAATTTTATATATTAAAGGAACTTTTGCTGTTTTCAGTTACCTTAATAAAAACAAAGAAAGGCAAGACTAATATTAAAGTGGGCCAGTATACGTTTTACCTTAAGCCAGGAAACTACAAACCGGGAAGGAACAGATGGTGCTGTACACAAAATAAGTATTGTCGGGCGTGCCTAAGTACTGTCGATAACAAAATAGTTGCAATATACAATGAACATAATCACGAAAAGAAATAGAGCCTTGCTGTTAACTTTAGTTATTTCATTATTATAACCTAAATTTTATTAGTTTTATTTTCACTGTTCTGTTTTACCCAAACATTTTATTTATTTGTTATGAAATTACTGTTAAGCCGTGTTTACTGTTTGTATTAAACCGTGTTGTTGTGATGAAACAGTATCCACTACGCCATATCGTCATGAAATTCTCAGTAGCAAAATCTGAAAAATGGCGGTCTTTCACCGTTACTACTGGGAAAGTACGTAAAGCCGTTGGTTTTGCGCTTAATCTCTCTTCGGTCGTACCAGGTCAGTTCCATCGGACTATAAGAGTGACGCCACAGATAGTGCACTTGTGCTTGCGCACTCGCTCGTGCACTATAATCCTGTTCTGCGCAAAGGACTTCTACCGAAATTCGGAATAAAGGATAGACGTTATAATGGTTTTTTTTTATAACTCGCTGCATTGCGAATCTTCCGAGATTCCCATTTTCATTTCCTATGCTACCTTAACATGTAATCCGAGTAAATCCGATCACTTTTACAAGTACGTTGCGTGTTTTCTGTTTACATATAAAACCATAGCTATTTTTGGTGTCTACGATAAAGATCAGACATCCGTAGGTCTCGTAGGAGGTGAGAGAGGGAGGCACAACGAAGACAGGAACTAACAGAGAAGATAGGCAACTTCCTGAACCCAATAATTATAGTAAAAAATTTGGTTGCAACCCATCTACTAAGGCAGCAACTGTGGTAAGTATCCCCTCCTATGGGGCAATTTTTAGGGGTGGCCTTTGTTTTGATGGGCTGCAAATGAACGTCGAGCTTTTAAACTTTTGAAATGAGACTGTTCTTTGTTGTACGCTACATAAAGGTTATTTAACAATGCTTCAATTGATTAATTAATATTATCGTTACCGTATCAGCCTTTTAAAAGCCCACTGCTGATTATATTGATGGTTGTGATATAGCAACAAACATTAATTGTTGTAAATTGCGCTTATTCCTAAGTAAAATGCTTCTCTGTAAAGTCGGCTTACGGACGATAGTTTAACGTGACAACGTCGTAACAAAACATTCATAACACTCAAGCCGGTCGTGCCTTTCGCTCGTACGTGCCGCGCTCTTGCTCCGATCGTGCTGGGCTCGGCTGGAGCGTAACGGGACGATGAATCATCCTTTTTCGTGCATGCATCCGGCGTTCATCGTTTTTTTAGACGATGTCACGTCAAAAAAAACATCAGATATTGAATTGTACATGTTCTATTTGCAGCAGTTTTCGTAACGTCACGTCAAGGGAACAGACAAGCTCTGTTAAACGGGTACAAGTTCATTTTAATGAAAGACAAAAGACGAACGCACTGTCTTAAGGAGAGATGGGGATGTGCGAGACGAATGGTGTTCCGATGTAAGGCCAAACTCTACACAGTGAACGAAGTCGTGATCATATGTGATAATAATCATAATCATCCACCTGAAGTCTAGTTTGTTTTTATTTTTTATTTAAATAAACAGAATACATGCGTTACTGTTTCACGCTATTTAATAGTTTGCATGTTTGTTAAAAGCACGTTAATATTAAGAAATGTTAGGCTCAATTTATGTAAATGTTGGAGTGGACACATGTGCTCAAATAAGATCTTAATCATACTATCGAAAGAAAGATACAACTTTATTTGTTCACATTTATATATAATTTTTTTACTACAAACAGACTAATAATGCTGCAGTGATGCAGTGGGATAACCGCCTGTGCCCTTAATCTTAAACTTACGAGCAGTCTTCGAATATAAGTTTAAAATGGTTTCTTATATTTACGCGAATACTACGGAGATAAAATCCATAAAATTAGTTTCATTTTATAAATTTGGGCTTTAAAGCATACTGAATGCAAAAAAAAATTAAAAATATACATATTATATAATATAACTCATTTCAAAGTTAAATAAAACTTAAAATTGATGAACTAAATAATAAAATCATGAATTTTTAAGAATATGTGAACTAAATTTTTCATTTTTATTATCGAGAACTATAGTACGTTACATTTTCGCAAATTTACTAAAAATGCCTATAAATAATGTCTAAATATATTAATAGCGAAGTGTATGGCGAGGGGATGTAATGATGGTGATGATGATTGAAAAATATTCAAATGAGATATATAAAAAATAAATTTTGCTTAATCCAAATGTATAAAAGTATTTTAAATACACACAAGTTTCAACAAATAACCTCATTATTGTGATTTCTAATTTTCCAATAGTTTTATTTTAAACTTCAATACAAAAAGTTTGGAAAATCCGAAAGTGCACGACTCATAATGCTTATATGATCGTGAAAAAATTAGAAAAACGTTCTCAATAAACAATAAAAAATATTTTTTTATTTTACCATATTGTTATTATTGATTTATTTTTGTTATAGTTAATTTAAAAAAACTTTTAACAGTATTATCTTAATTACTTAATTTTTAGCTATTTGTACTCAGGCATTAATATAAAAACTAGTCTTATTTACCTGACTCGTTAATATATTATTTTCTTGTCAACTTTATTTCGTTTTCAAAAAGTTTTTCATCTAGTTATAACGAGTATTTTAGTTTATCATTCGCCAAAGTACACCTTCAGGTCACTCTATCAAGTCCGGAGGTAAGATCTCATCATAACTAATAAAACGAAGCCAAACTCGACACACCTAGTTCTACTCTTCGAGGAGTTCCAGATACCGAAGTACACCTTCAGGTCACTCCATAAAGTCCAAGACGTATGAGTATATTTATATATAAATCTACGTACTTTTAGCGAAACAATATTTGTAACGAAAATCTGTGATTATAAAAATAATAATATCTTACCTTGGTCAAGTATGTATCAAATTTGGTTTTTGAAATATTTGGTATTTCTACAGCGATCGATATTTTCATCACGAGCCGCTGTAAACAAACGATACAGTAACCCACTCACAACGACGCGGCGGCCGAGCCCAGAGTGAGTCAGACTCAAACTCAAAGTGTATTTAGTAAAATAGATTATTACGAGGCTGATTAAAGCACCGAAAAAATCTGAATTTCTCAGTCGAAAAAAAATTATAACTAAACAAAACAAAATTAAACTGTCATTTATATTCCATGGCTTCCCACATGATAGATTAAGAAATTAAAAAAGAGATTGATTTGAACAATTGATATTTTCAAAAGTTATCGTGTTTACCCCTCCATGCGGACTTGATAAATCTACACCATAAGCCACTAAAACCACTTTTTTAATGTAAAAATAGCAATTAATCGGTTACAAAAAAATTAGTTCAACAATCATTTATCTTTCTGATAATGTGCTTTTTATGTCACTTATATGTTCAATATGATTGTTAGATAAGATTTCATGCGACAAAACGTTGGATTCTTTGCGCACACAACACGCATTGCGGTTAAGGTATGCATAATATTAAAAAAAACGGACTTCATTACAATTTTTTTTCCTTATAATTTCTACAGAATTGTGTGTTTTGTCAACTCTTAAAGATTATCTAGAGTTTAACCAGGGTGTCAAAATACACACCAATAGTTTACATACATACGAAATACTTTCAGCTTATAAACATATAAACTTACATAATCCATACTTCTATACTTAATATTATAAATGCGAAAGTGTGTTTGTTTGTTTGTTTGTCCTTCTTTCACGTTGCAACAGAGCGTCGGCATGGCATGATTTTGGTATGGGGATAGTTCGGTGGCTGTAGAGTGACATAGGCTACTTTTTCGGCGGAAAAACATATCATTCCCGTGGGAAAATCGAATATGTTGCAAAATTAAATTCATTTAGGTGGCGCCACCGTGATTCTACAAGACGGACGACGGTACGATGTACAAACACAGAAGGTCAGAATATCTGGATTGTTATGTATTTTTACCAAAATTAAGATAAAAAATGTATGGATCTGTATTTTTCCACGCAGGACCGGGAAGAGAGCGATAAAAAACATAAAATTCACCAGCTGATTTTCTTCAAACGTTTTGGTGCATTGTAATTCACAGAATGGGCGATAACCTCGCAGACGATATTAAGAAATCCGTTGATGCTCTGCCTACTCCGCAAGGGTTACAGGCGTGATTATAAGTATGGATCAGAAATACTATCACTACCTGTCACGCTTTCACCCTTAACTATTACTTAACTGTGGTAGAAAGAGTTCTTAGTAGGCCTTATTAATAAGGCTTAGTAATATTTATTGAACGGAAATGAATACAGTTCTTATATGTGGTTATGAATGAACCGGTATTACAATAAGAAAAATTGTGCAAAATTATAAGAAAAATATTTTTTCAGAGTTCTTATTAACTAACGTATATATAGTTTAAAATGATTCCGCTAGATGTCGTTACAAGGTTTTTAAAAAGCGGTAACGAAATGTTTCCTGACATGTACTTAACTCCCGCCGTTGAGCCGCGCGTCAACTTATAGTGCATACGGTACCTATACGCTTAAATTGTTTCTATTTCGTAGCTTATTCGACTACCTGCTTTCGATTTGGGTTGTTTGTTATTTGCTTTGTGATTTGGTTAAGGTTGAATGGATTTATATTGGCTTTCATTTTCGGATTTGTGTATTTTCTTGGATCGGTTTTGTTGATTTGGTTGGTATTCCTTTATACATATTTAGACTCTGGCTTTGATTTTGGATTTTGTTTATTTAGAATCGTGAATTTGTTTTCGTTGTTTTAGGTTGTTTAACAATATTTCAAAGGAATATTAATAGTATAGATAGTGTATACAGTACCTATACACTTACTTCTTTTTTCGTTGGTTATATTTATATTGACTACTGCTTTCGATTTCGGTTTTCTGCGATTTGTTTTGTGATTTGGTTTAAGTTGATTCGATTTTTTTGGCTATCGTTTTCGGATTCGTGTTGTGTCTTGAATTGGTTTTGTTGTTTTGATTTTAAAAAATATTTAAAAGGAATATTTATTCCTTTTGGATATTTTAACGTTTTTTTATAAATAGATTTCTTGTTACTTCATAATGCCTCGCAAACGTAAGTCCAGCCTTTCAAGAGTATCTTCTCAAAGACAACCGAAAAGATTAGCTCGATCGCTAGAATCTTTAGAAGATGCTGAACTGAGAAGGCAAGAACAAGCAGAGCGTCAGGCTGCTTTTAGCGCATCTGAGACACCTTCTCAACGTCAGCAAAGGCGTCTTAAACAGACAGAGCCTCAGGCTGCTTTAAGAGCTTCCGAAACACCTTCTCAAAGTCAGGAAAGGCGTTTTGAACAGGCAGAGCGTGAAGCTACTTTAAGAGCTTCTGAAACACCTTCTCAAAGTCAGCAAAGGCGTCTTGAACAGGCAGAGCGTCAAGTTACTTTAAGAGCTACTGAAACACCTGCTCAAAGTCAGCAAAGGCGTCTTGAACAGGCAGAGCGTTAAGCTACTTTAAGAGCTACTGAAACACCTGCTCAAAGTCAGCAAAGGCTATTCGAACGAGCGGAACGTCAGGCCGCCTTAAGAGCCGCGGAAACACCTGATGAAACTCAACACAGACTCATTGAGCAAGCTGAACGTCAATCTACTATAAGGGCATCTGAAACACCAGAACAGACACAGGCGCGAAGAGATGTAAATGCACAGCTTCAAGCTGAACGTCGACAAAGTTTTCAAAGAAACAATTGGTCGGATTTTAATGACGCAGCATTCAATTATGATCCATTAATTGATTACAAAAATCACAGGTTAGTTGTTATCGGACTGATGGACAAGGCGTGTCGATTTTGCAGCGCTTTAAAATGGAAAGATGAGATCTCAGGCATGTGCTGTTCCAATTGCAAAGTGTTTCTTTCGTTACTTGGGGAACCAGAAGAACCTTTGAAAACTCTCTTTTTATATGATGCTAATGAGTCACGGCGCTTTTTAAACAGGATCCGGAAATATAACTCATGCTTTCAAATGACGTCCTTCGGAGTTGACCGGGAAATAATAATGCCGGGATTTTCGCCTACATTTACGGTACAAGGGCAAATTTATCATAGAATAGGTTCACTTTTTCCAGCTGAAAACGAACAGCATAAATTTTTACAAGTATATTTTATGGGTGACGAAGAAATTGAGGTAGACCGTCGCTGCCAATTTATCCAGGGAGTTGAGAGAGACACAGTATTCAAAATTCAAAGATTCTTGCATGAACGTAACATTTTAGTCAAAACATTTAAAACTGCTTTAGAAAACCTACCTGAAGAGGATTATAAAGTCTTCATTAACGCAGATCGGACCCCTCGAGGAGAGCATGAAAGGCGTTACAATGCACCTTTGATAGCCGTAATTAGTGGTGATCAATTTTCTTCACGAGACATTGTCTTGCGAGCACGTGATGATACGTTGCAACGGGTAGCCGATACACACAATTTTTATGACGCTCTGCAATACCCATTGATTTATTGCAAAGGACAAGAGGGTTATCATTTTCAAATTCCACTCATTAACCCGGTCACAAAGGAGCCCACTCCGAACAAAAAAGTATCATGTATGGATTTTTATGCGTATCATATGATGTTGCGAGAAAATGATTTTAACCTCTTAGCCCGGTGTAGATAATTATTTCATCAATTTTTAGTAGACATGTATGTGAAGGTAGAAAGTGAACGTCTCCGTTATATATCTTTAAATCAAAAAAGCTGCGCGTTGAGAATTATATACATTAAACCCCAGAGATTTAGGTAAAATGGTAATTCTCCCTCATCATTCGTTAACAGTCCCCGCTACCTACATGAGTACGCACACAAGACGCATTCGCCTATGTACGAACTTACGGAAGACCTGATCTTTTTGTTACTTTTACGTGCAATCCCGCATGGAAAGAAATAACCGAGGGGCTAATGCCGGGCCTAAAAAGTACTGACAGACACGATTTAGTTGCTAGAGTATTTAGATTAAAAGTACAAAAATTAATGTATGTAATTAAAAAAGGGAAAATTTTCGGAGAGGTGCAGTACTTCATGTATTCAATTGAATGGCAAAAAGAGGATTACCGCATGCCCACATTCTAATATGGCTTAAGAGAAGTTGCGGCCCAGCCAAATAGACGACATAATAAGCGCCGAGATTCCGGATCCTGAGCAAGATAAAAAGTTGTATGATACCATCCGTCCGAAATATGATTCACGGTCCATGTGGAGCACGAAATTCAATATGGCCATGTATGAAAGAAGGAAAATGTACATAGAAATTCCCTAAACGTTTTTAAATTCCCTAAAAGCTATTAAAAGAAACAGTGCACAATGACAATGGCTACCCTTTATACAGACGCAGAGCTCCCGAAGATCTCGCTCTGGAGCGTTCGAAACCTTAGATAACAGCTGGATTATCCCATATTCGCCCATTCTATGTAAAATGATTAATGCCCACATGAATGTAGAAGCAAGTACATGTATAAAGGAAGCGACCAAGCAATATTTAATCTCAGGAGTGAATGTGAGGCAAATCCCGTTAATAAAGTACAGACCTTTCAAGCAGGGTGTTATGTCAGCAGTAACGAGGCAGCGTGGCGTCCCCTTGGCTTCCCTTTACACGAAAGGCACCCAACAGTTACTCACCTTGCTGTGCACTTAGAAAATGGAGAGCGTGTATATTTCACCGAAAGAAATTTCCAAGAAAGAATTGCATCACCGCCAAAAACTACACTAACAGCCTTCTTTCATCTTTGTCAAACCGACCCCTTTGCAAAAAACGTTGTTATATTCTGAAGTCCCCCGCTATTATACTTGAAACATATCTAGCGCTTATACTTTATATTATATTATACTTGGAAGGCGCGCCTGTTGCAAATTGGCCCGGTATAAAGTCATCAGATGCCCTTGGTCGTGTGTATACCGTCCATGTAACTAATTCTGAATGTTTCTGTTTACGATTGCTTCTGCACTATGTTCGGGGTCCTACAGGATATAAAGACCTTAAAACTGTCAACGGTCAGGAATGCGCAACTTATAGAGAAGCATGTGACGCTCTGCATCTTTTAGAAAACGATAATCACTGGGATGAAACCACGGAGGAAGACTTTGGAATGATAAGCCCTCAGCGAACAACCGAAAATGAAGTAAGTGATGAAATTATACGTGAAACAATCTACGATATACCAGCTTTGCAGCAGCAAGTAGCCGAATTTGTACCCCGCTTGCTTTCCGAACAAAAACGAGTTTTTAACAAAGTATTAGAACAAATTGAATCTGGAAATGGTGCACTTTTCTTTTTAGATGCCCCTGGAGGAACTGGGAAGACATTTTTGTTAAATTTATTATTAGCGCAAGTACGGAAAGATAAAAACATTGCTGTGGCCGTAGCTTCCTCCGGTATAGCCGCCACGCTAGTAAGCGGGGGGCTGCACTACACATTCTGTTTTAAAACTCCCTCTAAATCTAGCCCAGGAAGAATCGACGATCTGCAACTTTAGCAAAAATAGTGCACGAGGTATAATGCTACGACAATGCAAGCTTTTAGTGTGGGGTACAATGTCGCATAAAAAATCTGTAGAAGCACTAAATCGAACGCTCCAGGATTTGCGCAGCAATACCGATGTAATGGGAGGAATGGTGGTTTTACTGGCTGGTAACTTTCGCCAAACTTTACCTGTCATTCAAAAGGGCACACCTGCAGATGAAATTAAAGCATGCATCAAGTTGTCTATTTTATGGAACAAGGTGACCAAATTCAGTTTAACTACGAATATGAGAGTGCATTTGTATAATGATATCAATGCTGGAAACTATGCTGACACAATATTAAAAATTGACGATGGGCGGTTGGAAACGGATTTTGAGGACTGCGTTAAACTGACGAGAGATCTTTGTAATTTAGTACAGTGTCATTCCGAATTGATTGCGAGCGTTTATTTAGATTTAACGAAGAACATGCATGAAGACAAATGGTTATGTGAAAGGGCGATTCTTGCTCCAAAAAACGAGAGCGTTAACAAAATAAATTCAGATATATTAAGCGAAGTAGCAGGAGCAATAACAGAGTATTTGTCAGTAGACACAGTTATGCACACAGAACAAAGCACTTTATATCCCGTAGAGTTTCTAAATTCTCTAGAGTTGTCAGGTGTGCCCTCACATAAGCTTCAATTAAAATTATGCGTCCCAGTCATGCTAATGCGAAATTTAGATGCTCCTCGGTTATGTAACGGGACAAGGCTGCGTGTGACACATATTGGACGGAACATAATCGGTGCTACAATTTTGACAGGCGTAGGAAAAGGTGAAAATGTTATTATACCACGGATCCCTATAATTCCCACAGACCTTCCTTGTCAATTCAAAAGGTTGCAGTTCCCTATTAAGCTCAGTTATGCAATGACAATAAAGCGCAAGGGCGAACGTTAGCGGTAGCGGGGGTCAACTTAGAAAAACCGTGCTTCTCTCATGGTCAGCTGTAAGTAGCATGTTCGCGTGTGTGAAATGGCCAGAATCTCCACATTCTTCCCCGAATGGAAAAACATGTAACATTGTGTACAGTAGCGGCTTAAAATAGTGTTCAGTTAGTTTTTTTTCCAAAATTCCCACAATCAATTAATCAGAATTCCCACAGATCTTCCCTTTCAATTCAAAATTTCCTATTTAGCTCAGTTTCTTTTCTATTCCAAATGCTGCACCTCTGACGGACCTATTAAGCTCAGTTTCCTTTCAACTCAAAAGGCTGCATCTCTAACGGATCTTTTATTTGGCTCAGTTTCCTCTCAATTCAGAAAACTGCCTGACGGACTGACGGATAATTATGCTCACTTTCCATTTGGAATAAACAGGCTATTTTCTTGCTTTCCTATACGCTGCGTTTCAAAACATTTAAATAGGCTGACGAATCAATTTTGCTCAGTTTCCTTTTAATGGCTGCATCTCTGACACATCTATAAAACTCAGTTTTCTTTCAATTCAAAAAGCAATAGATAGTTCATTTCCCAGTGACCATGCGGGCGAAGCCGCGGGTAACAGCTAGTATTATATTATATGAAACAAGCTTCGGAAGTTCAACAACAGTAATGAGACCATCACGTCAGTTAGATTTGATAAAATCTTTTTCACGTAATCAGTGCATTAGTCCACTCCATCATGTTTATTAAAATGAAAATCGTATACGTTGTTCGTTTATGATCTCCTAATAGTTAACTTAATAGATTAATTGATATGACACAGAGTGTTTACATCATTAATAATACGCAAAATGTACAACATAAGTAAAATGTCGTCGATTAAAATTTGAAGAATGCACTACGAAATTAATAATAAAAACATTTTCAACATTGTTACTCTTGTTTGTTATCCCGACAAACCTTGAAAATAAATATTACGCGTGCTCATGAGACTCTCCCCGCCCGCTCCACGTCGCACCTTACCGCGTGCGCCCTTCTTTGTACAGCCAGCAACGAAGATACGCTCGTTAGTCTCGTTAGATTACCCTACGACCGAAGACGACGCACACCGTTTTCGCTCTTGAAACTTTTTATACACTGTACAAGCACGCAGCTGTGACGTCATCGGACTCAAAATCAAAGAAGGTAAGAGCGTTAAAGGTGCCGGTGTGATGATTAAGGCAACTTCTTTGTATAACGAGAGAGGTCTGAATCCAGTAGTGGACTTTTAAATAATAAGATAACGGGAGAGTCAAAACCAAGCAATGAGCTGTAATTGGCCGATAAAGAATAAAACAAAGGATCTAAACATAAAATTTTAAATAACAATTTTGAAATTAATAATAAATATATGGCTTATTTCCAGTAACATACGTGCAGTCGCAGAAAGGCAAAACTTTGATGCGCGTAAAAGATTTCACGTATTGTATAAAACCATCGCAATCAACGTCAAGTAAGAAGCGCTGGGTATGTTCCACCCACATGAACAGAGGCTGCAATGCAACGATCCTTACTATTGATAATGAAATAGTAATCCTCAACGACAGACACATCCATAACCCATCAAAAATAAGAACTGGTAAAGTTGTGTCGTAACTGCAATTTAAAAAAAAAGCTTTGAAAACGAATAAGTAACTTATACCAATTGTAGTCATGACGGCATTAAAACCATTTGAAGAATAATCCTTAATTTATGCGTAAATTCAGAAATAATGTTTAGTTCTCCGCAAAGAATGTTAAGAGAAAGTTTTTTGTTTTATAGTTTCTGTTGAGTGTTATGGATATATAGAAATAACAAGTGTTTCGAACAGACTTAAAACCTTATTCAAATTTGAATTTGTAGTCACACAATTGTCAAACACACTACTACACGACACGACTCACTAAACCACGGGATTCACTTGAGACGTATTCGTCGTTTTGGGAACTATGCCGTGGAGAGTACAATAATTTTTAATATTATATATTTATTAAATTAGATGTAGTTTAGTTAGTTTTTCATTGATAATAATAGACTTTTATTAAAATTAAATTATTGATAATTATTTTTACATATTTCACATACCTAAAAGGGCTTTATATTTTGCTGGAAATCTTGCTAAGTACTGATCAGTATTGTTTCCGTCGATACATTTGCTGCAATGTTATTGTGCAACACTTTGCAAAGTGTGTTCTGGTATTGCTGCTTTAACTGTATTGCCGAGCAATTGAGTTTATTATGGTGAAATTCAGGCTATAGGATAAGCAACGTTGCACTGCGTTACGTGATTTATGTGGCAACTTGATGTCTTTACTATTTTATACTCGTAGTTAGAAATCGTCAAATGCCTAGCCCGTTTTGGTGTATTTTTTATTAGTACTTATACATTGGTTTTATCTTTTTTTAAATTATACAGCATAAATCACTGTAAAAATGTATTGTCATATTAAATAAAGAATTGCTTCTAAATTTACTTTTAAAATTTGTAAATCTAAGAAAATGTTTTGAATAAATTTTACAGAAGCAATAACATGTTTTACTGTTGTTTGTATAGGCGTCCAATGTCGGTGTGGGATTTATTGAACGATCGTTTATTTATTTTGTTAAATTTACATGCCGTGCATGTCGTAAAAAGCATGCGATTATGGAGGCGATAGACTAGCTTGTCACTTGTTACACAATTTTTCATCTAAACCTAGAGGGGTAGGCAGAGACTACATAATTCCATTTGGCACGATCCTGACACACCTCTCAGAGGTGCGACTTTTCACATCCATATAATATACACGTAGACAGGCTCGTCGGTTAAGGGTACTCTTAACTTGACTCATCTTCAATATATTCTTCCACTATTTTCTTCTTCACTAAAATTGCTATGTCACTCTTTCTATGTGTCAGCCCCAACATACAAAAAAGAGGGTGAGTACATAACATACATAAACACTCACGCCTGTCACCCAGAGGGGTAGGCAGAGACTTCCATTTAGCACGATCCTGACATACCTCTCTCGCCTCTTCCACATCCATATACCTACGCATACATGCTCGTCGGTTAAGGGTACTCTTAATTTGGCCCATTTTTAGTATATCGCCAATTTGGTAGACAAACTTCCGCCTAAGACGTCCCTTTCCAACTCTTCCATTCACTTCTGCAACATATATTTGCTTTGTCAGTCTTTCCGCATTTATTCTTTCTACATGACCAAACCACCGAAGCATTCCTTTCTTAATCCTGGTCACTGCATCATCTTGCAAACCACACTCTTCTTTTATCACACAGTTTCTCACCCTGTCACTCAGATTCAGCCCTAACATACTCCTTAGCGACCGCATTTCTACTGCATTTATTCTGTTCCCGTGCTTCTTCTGCCACACCCAACTTTCACTACCATACGTTAAAGTAGGGACTAATACAGCATTGTGAATTGCCATACGTGCCTTTTTTGACACATTGTGACTTTTCACAATAGAGTGTAGAGCCCCATTTACTTTATTTCCTGCATTGAGTACACTCTTATGATATGCTTGCCCGCGTCTCCGTAACTGTGCCAGAGGAGTTACGAAAACATGTGAATATTTATTATCATAAAACTTAATAATAATCTATTTTAAGGACTCGTGAGATAACATAAATCCGTGATTATTATATATATATGTAACTCTCACTACGTTTGTAACGATGGTGTTAGATTAAAGGTGTGTAGTGTTTTGGACTGTTGGACTGGACACATCGTTGTCAATTATATCCTTATGAGTATATGTGAATGTATCACTGTGAATTTCTTGCCGCTATTTCACACACGGTCTTGTGCAGTAGGGAGGTGTTGAAGCCATAGCGAAGTTGTTTTAACTTTTCAAAAGTGGTTTTGTGAATAAAATATTCTCAAATAAAAAGTCTACCCATTGAAAGTCTTTTCTTTAAAGGATATGAATATTCATATGAGTATGATCAGGATATCCTCATATCCTTTCCTCAGATGCTGTCGAAGTACACGGTGTATTACAATGTCACAAATATGAACCCTTCAACTCTAAGATGATAAGATATATATATATATATATATATATATATATATATATATATATAGCTCTAACTTTATACTTTATATAAATAAAGTATATATTTATTTATATATTATGACAATATTAGGTATAACTGAACATCGGAGAAATCATTTGAATTTTTATATATATATATATATATATATATATATATATATATATATATATATATATATATATATATATATATATATAAACTAACGTGTTTTCGGTATCATTACCGTTTCTACTGCTGAACATAGGCCTCCCCCTTAGATTGCCTCTTAGATTCATTGAGGGAGATTGTGGGTTAGCAACTACTGTTTTTTTTTAGGAAGAAGCTGCTGCTCACCTCCTGGTTCGTTTAGCTCTGTCGCCTCTTACGACACCCACGGGACGATGTGGGGTAGTGGATATTACACCACCACTACACGGTCATCGTGTTCACAAGTATCCGACATGCAATTTTTATTGATTTATTCTCCTACAATGGATGAAATAATACAAGGGCAATTACGTAACATTTGTATAATTTAGAAATATAGAGACACAGGTTAACCACTATTCTATCTATTCTAGGGAAACTTTCTTATTAGTGTTTTGAAACTACTGTTATATGGGCCTTTACAAAGGTATGCGATTTTTATATTTATACATATATTTTTAGCGACATTCCTGACGTCACAAAAGGGTAAAACATTGCTCAGCGTTAGAAATTACACGTACTACCAAAAGAAGAGTAAGCAGGAGACACAAAGTGGTAAAAAACGCTGGGTTTGCTCCACTCACATCAGCAAAGGATGCAAAGCCGTCGTCTACACAGTAGAAGATGAGATTGTAGCGCTAAGAGATGAACACAACCATAAGCCTTCCATTAATCGCCCTATATATTTAAATTACTTTTAAATACAACTTTTTGGTCAATCACGTTTAATTTTTTTATGGCTTCACGTTTATTACCACTACCGTCCATAAATATCCGCAACACCAGATGGAATCGGCACTTCACTGGTCTTATAGAAAGGAGTATAGGTTCCTTATATACCATATAGTATCGGCCAGTAAATTCCACGGTGTGGAACGTTTTCCATCTATGAGGTTACTGTAAATGGAGTTAGAATTACATACGATGCTGGAATGTTAGTGATGGACGGTGGTGGAGATTTAGGAATTAATAACATATACAGTCCGTACGGATAAAGAATGGGATTAAAAATGGTGACTCGTTGAACCATTGATGGTACATCAACATGCACAGTACCAATAGCGAAAACCCGCTAATAACGGTATATCGTTATAACGTTATATTATTCGTTTAATTTGAAATTTTCTTTAAAGTGATTACATATCCAAGTAGGTAAGTACATTAAATTTAAAATAACATTTATAACTAGCGACCCGCTCTGGTTTCGCCTGGGGTGAAATATATTAATGTGGCATTATTTACATACGTAATAAACACATACATAAACACTCATGCTTGTCACCCAGAGAATAGGCAGAGACTACAGGCTTCCGTTTGGCACGATCCTGACACACCTGTCTCACCTCATCCGCGTCCATATTCGTGCTCGTCGGTTAAGGGTACTTCTTTATTTGGCCTATTTTCAATATATCGCCAATTTGGTCGATAAACTTTGACCTAGAGCGTCCTGTATGCGTTATTTAGAGTTAAAATAATCGTTAAAGACCATTTATTTTATCTTATCAATATTTCTATTTTAATAAAGTCTCTAAGTTTTTCGGACAAACTTTAGTCTAGATTACTCCTGGTATTTCTCCCATTCCGTGAAGTTTTATTAAAATCGGTACAGCCATTCCGAAGATTAACTCCGACAGACAGGCAAACGAATATTTTAAATATGGTTACTCATGTCTCAATAGCATGTAAATATTTTATACGAAAATATTAACAAACAAAATCAACAATAGTTATGAAGTAAAATCTTTTAACCAAGCGTAACTCACAAATTAACGAAACCGGATTGATTTAAGAAAAATAACTGATTTAAATAAAATTTTGTTATTATTGATTTCAATAGCATACTTATTTAAAAAAAATACTTGTTTATTTAGATAAACGTACGAAAAACGCATATCGCAAAGTATTTTTTGCAGTCTATACTGGCGGGTGGAGTATACAATGTGTTAATTTTACACTTGATCAAACGAAATGTGCGGATACTAGATAAAAAATTATCGGTAAAAAATCGAAAAATTTTTTTTATGTAAACTATTTAAAAAATAAAAGCATTTTAATTTTTTTTTTTGTTAAAATTCCCATCCTTCGGTTTTAAATTATTTTCTCTTTAAGTAAACGGTGTATTTTTTCAAAGTAGTTTTATTTGAAAGTTAGAAAGATCAACTAGCAATAAAAATTAAAAAAACCTATCTATAATCAAGCAGGAAATTTGTCAAAAAAATAATAAGATAATTTTTTTTGTTAAAAAAATACTTTTATTTTTAATTTTTGGTCAGTAACTTCAAAACTAGTACGTTGAGATAACCTTTTTAGCATGTTTTATTAAACTACATAGCTTACTGTACAAGTTCTCCAAAATAACATGCGTTCTATCTCTTTTCTTTTTTAAAATAATAATCATCAAAGAATGCCATCGGTATGTTGATTTGCGCTTATGTGTCGCACCTACCTCTAATTTGAACACCCCTGGTCGAAGATCGTAGGTTTTTTATAATTTTTATTGGTAGTTAATATTTCTAACTTTCAAATAAAACTACTTTGAAAAAAATACACCGTTTACTTAAAGAGAAAATAATTTAAAACCGAAGGATGGGAATTTTACCAAAAAAAAAAAAATTAAATGCTTTCATTTTTTAAATATTTTACATAAAAAAATCGATTTTTTTTGGATAATTTTTTATATAGTATCCGCACATTTCGTTTGATCAAGTGTAAAATTAACACATTGTAGATAACGACAGTGTGCGAGCGAGAGGTGAATAGAAAACGACGCCATTTTCAATCCCATCATTTAACCGCACGGGTAGTATATGTGTACTTTGTTCGATTTATTTGATATCTAAAACTTATTCACACTTGTTTTCTCTGTTATAGTAAATTTAATTTGTCGTAATTTGATTAAAAACATGATGATATTGTGTAATTTAAAACAGGGTAATGTTAAAAGAGAAATATAAATTGTATTAAATATTTTATGTATTTCATTATTTTTATTGAAGGCCTCAAGAGATCCGGCTATACTTACATTCCAAAGTAACTTACAGAAGAAATAACACCAACAAGTCGACGGTTGCTATCATTTTCTATATTTTAAATTCGTATTGATTTTTTATACAATAAGGGTGACAAACGAGCACACAGTCCACCTGATGGTAAGTGGAAGCTGTGGACATCTACATTCATCCTCGATTAAGAATCAAAATGCATATGCGTCGTCACCCCTGAGGACTAAGATGAAAAGCCTCGTTTCCAGTAAAAAAAACGGTCTCCGGTTCTCTCACTCACATACGAAATATAACTGCCTTAAGCTGCTATTATACGCTGGTATTCTGTGAGAAAGTGGTCCCACCCCGGTTGAGCCGACCCATTCATGTTACAACCATAATATAGCTACAGCGTGGCTCTACCATGTATTTTTGTATTCGCATTTATAGTGTTTTCTTTTTTACAGCAAATTATGTCCAATCACGCAGAGGGAAAGTACTCATTAGTCTAAACGGTTACACATTCTATAACAAGAAGGACTACCAATCAAAATCTACCAAAAGATGGTTATGCTCTACCCATGTTAACAGAAAATGCAAAGCCGTTCTCTATACAAATGACGATATAATTATTATGGCGAAAAATAAACACAACCATAAACCGGTGTGTAACGAAGATTGCGTCTTTCCTTAGTTAGTAGCAGGCTAAGTTATTCCACATGTACCAAATAGTTTTATCTACTGACATTTTGTGACAAGATACACGAGAGATTACCTCTGCTTCCTCTTTTCAATACCTGTTTCAAAGGGCAGATTGTTTGAAACAAATTAGTTTTTATTTCTTCACAGCCTAAGGACGACATTGTTACTACCAATTTGAAGAGACCTTTCCCAAGAATTAGATTGTCTATAAAAGATGATAGAAGAAACAAATAAACGTTGAAAGTTGTTATTCTTTACGTGACAGTTCTGTCGCTTAGAACTAGTATGCAGACCATTGACCATTGACTTTATTACCTTTTGTAATAAAATAAAAATATCATACATAGTACAAGCTAAAGTTTATTAAATTTAGTGCAATGTAAAATTTAATTCAAATGATTAAAATTTGATTGGGTGTTATTTAATTTTATAATTAGCAATTATTTATTTATTTAGTTAATGGCTTTATAATAAGCAATGTTTATTTATTTAGTAAAGATATAAAATGTACAAATTATAACAAAGAAAAAATTTTCAAGGATTATTAGACGATTAAACTTTATCCCTAATACCAGCTAATCTGGTGATGAAAATCTAAATATTTTTGTACAAGTAAGGGGACAAATCTAAAATGGGTTCGTTTAGATAGTGAAGCTTTCTAGGTGGTAGGACTCGTTATCTTTTTTGAGCTTTTTTTTTCATAGAAAATCATGCCCTTATATTGAAATTGGTTCTATATAACATTCATTAAATATTAGCCCATTCAACCCATTTCAAATTCCTTTATTAAATACCATAATTTTAATTAGATCAGAAGTAACAGTAACTTGAGCTCATCATCATTATCATCAGCATCATCGTTACAGCCCTTCACAAGTCCGCTGCTGAGTATAGGCCTCCTCCAAGGAATGCCACCAAGCACGGTCATGGGCCATCGATTTCCTGCATGTCTTACCTGGTCGTCACTCCATCTAGTGGGGGCCGCCTTACACTACGCCTACCGGTACGAGGTTGTCACTCAAGAACCTTTTTTCCCATCGGTTGTTGGTTCTTCGAGCTATATGGCCGGCCCATTGCCATTTTAGCTTACTAATCCGTTGGGTTATGTCGGTCACTCTGGTTCTACTGCTGATATCCTTATTTCAAACTTTTTCACGCAGAGAAACCCTGAGCATAGCCCTCTCCATAGCTCGCTGAGCGACCTTGAGCGTCCTCATACGGCCAGCAGTGAAGGACCACGTTTCAGATCCGTAAGTCATCACTCAACTTGAGCTCATCATGCGTTAATTGAAAAGAATCATTCCCAAACTACACAAAGATTATTTATTACTACTATATTAAGAATTCATTTTGCTTGGGGTAGTTACCACCCTGTTACCATTTCTACCGTCAAATAGCAGCGCCTGGTGTACTGTGTTCTGGCCTGATGATTAAACAGAGCCCGTATAATTGTAAAGTATTCCATATAAGTCCTCATAGGTGACAATGCATTATTTTAAAGCCTTCTTTGTTTAAAGTTGGATGCAATTTGCCATTAGCTGCAGTAGTCACTTACCATCAAGTGAACTGTAAGTTCGTTTACCATTTTAGCTTTATAAAAAAAACTTAAATTATAAAATCTTAATTTCTATTACCACCTTATTTGGAGTACAAATAATATCGGGTTAAAAAACATTCGAGACTTTTGTTTAGCCGTTGCTTGACTACAATTCCACTATGTGGTAATTGGTGAGGAAACCCTTGACGGTGAATATCACTATCTTAGAGTAACAAAAGCTTATATTCAATCTTGCCTTGAATACGCCTAGATTGTAGTTGGTATAAAGAAAGATGTCGGCAGATTATTCCCTTTATATACGATAACTTTTTTTAGAATAAGGGTGACAAACGAGCACACAGTCTACCTGATGGTAAGTGGATGCTGTGCATAGATATCTTCATTTATCCTCGATCAAGAATCAGAAAGGCAGATGTGTTGTCACCCCTGAAGACTAAGATGGGATGCCTCGTTTCCAGTAAAAAAGGGGTCTCCGGATCTCTACACTCACCATACGAAACACAGCAATATTACGCTGCTATTTTACGCTTGTATTCTGTGAGAGCGTGATCTTTCCTCTGTCGAGACGAGCCATTCATGCTAAAACCATACATCACCGTCAAAGAGTTGAAGACCCGCCGACCGTCTGATTGTCAGATGGTAGAAAGGAGATGGAGGAATTAAAGCATTTAATTCCTGCGCACACTTTCCGAAACGCGTCTAGAATGCCGAAAGGCAAACTTCTCTGCGATTAAGTCGATATTCCTTCCCTTTTCAATGAAATTATGGTGATTTTTTTGGTATGTTATGATAAGAACGTTGCTAAATTAACAACGTAGGATAAGTTGTTTTTTTTTCTTAGTGTAATTTTTGTTTGGTCTTCTTACTGGATGTTATAAAAATGGCACTCCATTAAATACATTCAAGTAAACTTGTACCTTTATTTAAACATTTTTTCTTAATCTATAGAAATGCTGTTTGCCTGAAAATTTGTTAATAGCATTCACTTCGTATCAAAATCAGTACAGATCAGTAACAAATCATATTTTCAACATTTTAAATGTGAAAACACTTTGTCAATACATTACATGCCTGTATTGATATTAAAAGAACTTTAATTTTTCATTTTGTCTTATTTTTTGTAATATTACGCTTAGTGTTACCGTGTAGTGGCGCTCAAGAGAGTATACTGCACCATGTCATCCTGTGGATGCTGAAAATCATTCTATAGGTGCAACAGAGGGCTGAACATAGCGATAGGCGGCAGCATCTGATAACAGTGTTATTAACTCAAAAATTTCGTGAGCTCGATTCCGCCGTTTGACTTCAGTCGAGAACCACTCCTATCACATGCATTTTAAGTTTACGTGAACTGGTTGGTTGACATTTCTTGTTATTAAAAAAATACTCAATAATAAAATTTGCAGTTACCAATTTGCCGAGCGTGGCACCTATAGCAAATATCCGCCTATGAGGCAATCTGTAGGGGAGGCCTATACTCAACACCTGACTTTTGATAGGTTGTATCGAATAATGAATTGAGTTTAGTGGTAATCGGTGCTCTTCACTTGCTGGTCGTGGACTCCTACTTCTAGAATTCCGTCTAGGTAGGTACCAACCTTTTACCAATCTCTGCTATCAAGAAGTGTAAGAAGTGTAACATGCCTCAGTGCTCGTTTAAAAAGTGTAAAAATCACACATCCAGGACGCTAAAAAAGGATGGAATTTCCTAATTTCGGTACTTATTAATATTATCATTATTTAATTGTTATCACTGTACGGTAAATACTTATATTTTGTCAAGAAATCTCCTTAAAACATTTTTTAAATTAAGTCTTAATAAAATAAGTCATAATTGTTCGTTGACTCTGTTCCATTTGTTGGAGACTTTATTATTTTTTTTATTATTAAAGTATGATTATTATTTTTTGTTTAATGAGACTTCTTTAAAGTTTCTCCAAATATTATAGTAACATATTAAAGATTTAATTCTGAATATGTGCAATAGTAGAAACTGATTTTGTATGTAGTAAAATTAAAGATGTGAGATTTTATTTTTAATTTTTCTCTAATTTTTTAAACTTTCCTCGAGATCCAGTTAGGTGCAGAATGGATATCAGTCATAGCATGTCAAAGGTCCGAAGAATTCTTCAAGCCGACCCAAGGAAGCGTTGTATGTTCGAAGCATGTTTTAGGAAGTGATGGATATGTAACTACGACTTACAACTTTCTGTACATACTTTTTATATTTAGTAACTATTGAATTTAGATTTAAGTTCTTTATCAAGCAATATTTTTAAATTTGTGACACAAGATGAAGAATAAATAAATAATTATGACTGTTTCAAGTACTTTCGTTATTAAATTAATGTGGTGTCCTATCCAAAAACGTATTTACATTCAGGTAAATTATAACCATTACACATAATACATCATAGAATAGAAATAGAATATGCTTTATGTACACCAGTTTTTAAAACAAGTTTGAAACATTTTAAAATTAAAATAACGGTAACAAAAAATATTGGGCAGTTCGACTCTAATGATTCCTTGTCTAAACTACGAGCTTCGGTCGTAAAATTTGATTCCTTTTTACTAGCACTTTGTAATTCTGACTTTAAAACACGCGTGTAAGGTTGAATTTGTTTTGATATAGGTTGACCAGCCAGTATCAGTCATAAAAATTTATTGCTTTTCGTACGTATCTTTGTGAATACACTATAGGCAATGTATTTAAGGTTGAATTTACATAAATGTATATTTATTTCAACTAGAGTTACGTCACAACAATTGGGGACAGTTTTTAGAGAAATTTTGTATGGGATTGTGCATCTAGTTCTTTATTAGTGATCGATGCCCGGAGATGAATTATGCCTACTAGCCTCTCAGCGAGGAAACTTAGTGGGTTAAAATTCATTACAATAAAGCGGGAAGAGTAAATACAATATGTTGGATAATTTTAGGGATAAGCTTTATATTGTTGTAAATATTGTAAATGACATGTAATGCAAATAATAAATAATCTAAATATTTTAGATATATTCTTTAATGATTTTAGATTGACTTTTTTTACGCGTAATATCTTATTTTTTAGTTTTTATTTTGTGTCTTGATCAATAACATAGCACTTATTTTTTCAGGGTCTATGCTGCTAAATATGAGACGATTTAATAAATTGGATTGGAACGCATTAGGTGAACTATCTGAAGAAGAACTTTCATTTGATATAAATAAGGAGGCTGAACTTAATGACGCAAGGAAGAATCCCTCTTTTATTTCTGATAGTTCCACAACGACGTCAGAGTCATCACCGTTGCTTGAAGATTTTGGAGTGACTCAAGGTCTGCTTGGCCATGAAGAGTCAAACTATGACAAAGAAACTCTGGTACTTAACGTTGCATCTTTAAAACAGATATCAGAATGTAAAACTTCAAAAAGTACGGGTAAGAAAATACAATCCAGTTGTGAAACTAATCGGGAGAAGGGAAGAAGTCTGTGCGTTAACAATTGGAAAGACATGAAAAGAAAAGCCGCAGTGAATTCTGGCCAGCAGTACGTTAGCAGAAATGGTAAGGTGCGAAATAAAAGAGAACTTGGTCCCGTTTGTCAAAAAACATGTAAATTGAAATGCTTTGAAAAATTTGATTTAACAACTCGTCAGGCGATTCATTCCAGTTTTTGGAATTTGGCTGATCACAGTAAGCAGTGGATGTTTATAAACAAATTTACAAAAAAATTTCCCAAACGTCGTATGACTACCGAACATTCATCCAGGAGACAGTTTACAATTCAATATTTTTTGCCTATGTCCATAGATAACCAGTTAAACTCTCATGATAGAGTACGTGTTTGTCTTAAGACATTTTTGAATACTTTGTCTATTACCGATAGACTTGTGCGAACTGCTCATTATAAACTAAGTTCTGACGGTGTCGCTCTTACGGATAATAGAGGAAAACACTTAAATCACTTAATAAAAATTGATTCAGTTATGATCAAAAGCGTTATTGATCACGTTAACAGTTTTCAACCCATTGAAATACATGATATGGGTAACAGTATAAGCAAAATTTATTTGGATAACAATTTAAGTTTAAAAAAAATGTTTTGTCTATACAAGAGCTGGGATCAACTTTCAAATTACAATAATCCAGCTCAAACACTACGTCAGTATAGAGATATTGTAAATAAGAACACAAAGGTAGCCTTTTTAAATCGTAAAAAAGACATTTGTTTTAAATGCCATAATTTTTCAAAAGAGCAAACTCCAACAGCAAAGCAGATATCTGTGCATAATAAACATACAAAAAAAGTTATCATGGCTCGGGAGTTAAAAAATAGTGATAAAACATCAGCTCTTCATTCTCCAGAAACAGTATGTGCCACCTTCGACTTCGAACTAATTTTGAATTGTCCTCACGGGGACGTAGGATTGTTTTACTATAAGCGCAGGCTTTCGGTATTTAATTGTATTGTTTACGATATAGGCGGAAAGCAAGGTACATACTACATGTGGCCAGAGTATACAGGTAAAAGAGGAACTAACGAAGTTAGTAGCTGTCTTATGCATTTTGTGAAAGCAAAAGTAGATGAAGGTGCTAGAAATTTTTTATTTTGGTCGAATAATTGCATTGGGCATTACGAAAATAGAATTGTGTATTGCCTTTATATGTATTTGGCCAAAACTTTAAAAGTAAATATTACTCATCGATTTTTAAAACCAGGACACACCCAAAACGAAAGCGATAGTGTTCGTGCACATATTGAACGGGAGTCTAGGGGTAAACTTATTTATACCCCTGAGCAGTGGTACGATTTAGTACGATCGGCTAAAACTAACGGAAAACCTTATAGTGTTGTAGAAGTTACACAACAGGACTTCTTCGATTTTACAAATTTATTGGACGATAAAAGATGGACAAAGGATACGAATAATGAAGATATAAAATGGAACAACGTAGAAGAAGTGAGCATTACAAAACATGATCCTGACTGTCTTCACATTAAGTACGATTTAAAAGATGAAAGTTTTTGCTTGAATACTAAAGAAGAGACTAATTGTGCCGAAAATAAAAAAGAAAGAATACCATTAGAAAAATTATATACTAATACGCTGGTTATGGAAGAAGCCAAATATAAGGATTTAGTTTCGTTATGTGATACCGGAGCTATTCCTGAAGAATATTCTAGATTTTATAAGAATTTGAAATATTGTACCGGAGTCTCGAAGGGCTCTGACGATTCTGATTAGTTTACACTTCAAACTTAATAATTATCGTATTTGTCACTACGACGTTATGTTTTGTATATATTATTTTGTTTCAAAAAGTTTTTATTTTAATTTCCTTTTTTACATTGCAATTTATAACGATTTTTTTAAAGAATTTTGTCAATTTATTGTTATCATGTTATCTGTTACAGTGCCATTGTTACTAATTATTATATAAGAATTTCGTGTGACTAATCCAAAAAATTGATATGTATAAATTATAAATAATTCTATGTTCATTTAATATTGAATAAACTAGTATGTCATCTTTATAGAATATGTTTTATTCGAGTAATAAATACTTAAACAATAAATGATATAAAACTCAATTTTGGTGCACAACCTACAATTTAGTTTCAACCAAACTTCTTTTGACTAAATTGACAGAAGTATTCAGTTGTTCAATATGATATGATAACGAAAACGAGCTAACAGTTCACCTTTAAGAGGCTACGTCAGCCCCCGGATATATGCAATCCATATTAGATAGAAACGCCTGCAGAGCCTTACAGCCGTGGCCTGCGGATGCAGTATACGCAGCGCACCTTCAACTGTTTTATTTATAAAATTAAAGTGACAAATAAACTCACAGTCCACCCGATGGTAGTTGGCTGTTACGGCCAAAGCCCATACTATATGATAGTTCTCTATACCCTTCAGACCTGAATACAGCAGTTATTGTACTTTTGCTTGCCGAAGGAAAGAGTTGCGAGCGTGTTACCTAGACAAACTCTTACACTAAAAGAAATCAAAGTTAAATTCAAACTTTTTATACAATTGAGGCTTGTTTATACCTCTTATAAACATCAAAATCTACGCCGGTTCAAAAAAATATTTATTTAAATGACTCGTTAAAATTACTCCAAGACGTAGAAAGTCTGTTAAGACTGATGAAAACTGTTAAACACAATGTTTTTACGCGTCGCAATACATGAAATCATGTCAAAATTAAAGATGAAAAAAACTATTGGCTAGCCTGCGTACAAAACGCGGATCTTTTCTTATTCATTTTTTCATCTTTGATATATGTAGTCAATATCTACAAAGTAGCACCTTTAGATTTTATTAATGATATAAGAAGGATCAAGCTTTTTAAGTATTGAATGTACGAATGTTGTAATAGTTAGATAGTGGAATCTGCTATTTTCTTACGATAATATTTATTTATAAAACATGAGCTTATTTGACATTCGACTACTTAAAAGTTGATATTGTCATTTATTTCTGTAAATACTTTATGTTATTAACAATTAAATGTTTTATATTTAAGAATTCCCGCCTTATAGTATCATGGAGACTATCAGAGGGACCCGCATCATTTGCGTCGAAGGCTATAGATTCTCAAGAAAGAAGGACAAAAAAACTTCGCACAGCCTAAAGATGCGATGGCGATGTTACTCCCACCATAGGAATGGCTGCACTGCTACTTTATACACAGTGGAAGAGAGAATTGTATCTATGAAGAATATACATAATCACAGCCCTCCTCCCCGAACATTACCGTACTGTTAAACAATTTTCTGTAACCAAAATCTAATCGCTGTTATTTTTACTTAATTAATATTTACACACAAGCAAATTCAAATAAGGGTTATCATTATATTATTTTTATTTTTCTTTTATTGTATTAAAAAGTTAACGATAATGAAATTTTTCTCGTTCAAATTGGCACGGCGAAATCTTAATTAATTTTCGACGTAAACGTAATCATCAACTTCTTTTTTTCATATTAGCGTTTAAACTAATATTATTAACACCTACTGTTGATCTACATTATGTTACATCATAATCATAAACCATGAAGTAATAGGGATCGACCCACACATACCACAACCACACCACATCGCTGCGACAAAATGTGGTCACGTGTAAATAAGGTCGCTGCAGCTTTTTGCAGTTGCGTTGTTGTTATTGTTACGAGCTTAGGGTTCGTGACAATAAAAACTGCTGTCGTAAAAGTGTAAACTGAGTGTCGACTTTTCTAGAAAGCTTAATTCTTCTATTAGATACTAGATGGCGCTGTTGGTGGTTGGAAAGTTCAGGCATGGCATTTTCTAGAGAGCTCTTCTTTCTCTGCTCCCCGACACTAGATGGCACTAGTGGCATCAATTATGGCTTGCAACATTATGCAACAAAATGTCGATGTGGCTGCGATGTCGCTAGTAGCGGCCGCTAGTTCCTTGTGGTAGTCGGTGTCACTCACGCAGTCTATAATGAAGGCAAAATGTGGTACAAGTAAATTGTACTATTTATTTCCAGTACAAAATGCGCCCGCCCACGTGTTGTGGTTGTGGTTGTGGTTGTGGTTGTGGTGTGGTTGTGGTACGTGTGGTTAGACCTTAAGACCTTTATATTTTTGGCGACAAACATATCGTCGAAAAGTTCTATTGCTGAATTGTACAATTTATATTATTGTCTAATATTATGTTTTATTTTATTATTTATAGTATAGTCCTTAATATTTATAATAAAATCAAAGGCTTTATCATTTAAAAAATTATATTATTAAATATGTAACTATTAAATTAAAATTTGAAGTGACACACAATGCGTGTAATTGAATTTTAACGACAAAACTTTTCAATGTTTTTAGAATCAGTCTTTTTTTTAATAAATTATACTATCTACTCAATAACATGAAGTTTCTTTTTCTCCAACTGTGTATTAGAACAAAGATTAAACCGTATAAAGAAACTATTATATAATTTAATTGATAGAATCAGGCGTTACTTTGCGGAAATCCATTATAATAAAAAATAAAAATATAAATTTATTTTCACAGGTACTGTTGAAGAAAATAACCTGTTTACCATAGGGAAGTCGGTAAGAGGCAATAATCTAATCACCATAGGTGGATATCGATTTACTATGAAGAAGGAAACGCACAGGCCGCATTGCGCCAAGTTACGGTGGCGATGCTCTTCTCACCATAAGGGTTGTAGAGCAACTCTTTACACAATAGATGACCAAATTGTGTCAATAAAAAATGTCCACGAACATCCTCCTCCTCGCCCTTGCAGAACACAATTAAAAGTTAAATCTAATTAAATATTGCGCAACTTCAAATTTATTAAAAATCTTATCTGACTATAAAAAGCTTATTTGGTTTTTAAGTTACGGGTACCACTCATAAACAAAACCCTAGATAGGGCGGATTTTCTGGGTGCGCCGAGTGCAGATGAGGTTGACGTTTTCAGTAATTTGGAAATTCTCCCTCACACATAGGCATTATCAAATGCAATATTATACGTATATATATATATATATATATATATATATATATATATATATATATATATATGTGTGTGTATTTATATATAATATTGCATTCTTACAGCGTCATAGGACTTGACCTCGATGAAAGTATCATCTACAATTAGTTTTGAGTTTTTCTATGTATTGTATATATTGTATGTGTTTTGAATAAACATATAAATAAGCACATATTTGTGTAAATTAAGATGACTTTTCAACGATCTTTTATACTCTACTTACCCGATACGCTTAAGTTAGTAGTAAAAAAAAACATATTTGAGCAAACCTCAAGAATAAATTATTACGTCTTTTTCGGTTGTTTCATTTATTCAGACTTAAAAAAAATCACATGTTATGTTGCTCTTTATTGTGAATTTCCCTTGCACTTTTCCCTTTGAGGGTAAAATTAATATGAAATATTGTTTGAAATTCTGCCATGTTTCAATTATATATCTGAAAACACTATTTATAAGCTTTCGATTAGAAACTTAGAAAACGTACTGAAGAATTTTTGAATGCTATGCTTTGAATGCCCCTGATGATGAAAGCTATTATAAAATCTCTTGATACAAAACGTAGTTTACGGATAGTCTAGGACTTGAACTGTGGTTTAAGACGAGTCTTTCTAACTTGAGAAGTCCCTAAGTCGCGGCGCCACAATCGTGGCAATATTTGACGTTTTCTGTCAAACATCATGCTTTATAAAGCTTTTATAAAATATATTTCAGTTTGCATATTTCCGTTGGACATCTTTCGTGAAAGGGATTCTAGTTTATGACACTTGTCCCACCGTCAACGAGGAAGCGATTAGCTATATATTATTTTCTCGTTCAAGAAACGAACAATAGATATAGATCCCATGTCAATAAAAAAAAAAACATAAGCACTCACGCCTGTCACCTATTTGGCACGATCCTGACACACCTCTCTCGCCTCTTCCACATCCATATACCTACGCATACATGCTCGTCGGTTATGGGTGCTCTTAATTTGGCCCCTTTTCAATAATATTTTCAAATATACAAACTCATCTACTTGCTCGACCAACTCTCCTTCTATTCTTATTTCTAATATCGTTTTGCTTTCTTCTCTTTCAAAAACCATAACTTTCGTCTTTCTTGCGTTCACTTTCATTCCCCTTTCTTTTAACGACCTGTTCATTAATTTAACCATCATTTGCAACACGGCCGCCGACGACGCAAATATAACTTGATCATCGGCGTACAAAACACATTTGACGGTTACCTCACCCATTCTTAACCCGCATTCTTCAACTTTCAAATTTTCCGAACAACTGTCCATAAGTAAGATGAACAGCCACGAGCGACACAGCTCTGTCTGATACCTTTATGGATGTCAAACCAGTCCTAGTAGACCCCGACGATCCAAACACAAGCACTGGAGTCCCTATAAAGAGACCTTAATGCCTGTATCAACCCAGCGCTCTACCCAAATGAGTTCAGTATTTGCCATTACAGACCCCTGTCCAATAAAAAAATAAAATTCAATAAAAGAGATACATATATTTATAGTTGATCGCTGGCTATTCACACTGCCGGCGCAAACACTCTATCCACAAGTTTATCGCAGAGACAAGAGCTATCATCGAAGATAAAAGTTTGTTTCGACCAACCAGCGGTCATTTTATTCTACGGTGGGGATTTGAGTGCACTCACTTATAGCCCAGTGACAAAACTATCGGAACTACACACTCGCTTCTACACTCATCTAGTTTCTAGCTCTACTCACTTCTCGTTCATCGTTGGCATTGGTACAAGTACCTAAACTACTTATAAACTGCCATTTGTAATAAGACTGCTTGACTGGGATAGAATGCCAAAAGGTTTTTTTTTATAGAATTTTTTGCTGTGGTTGCTGTGGCCTATAGACATCTACATCTATCCTTGATTACGAAATAAAATGCAGATGCGTTGTCACCCATGAGGACTAAGATGGAATGTCTCGTTTCCAGTAAAGAGGGTGTCCGGATTCCTACACTCACGATACGAAACACAGCAGCGTTAAGCTACTATTTTACGCTGTTATTCTGTCAGAGCACGGTCCTTCTCCGATCGCGTCGACCCATTCGTGCTACTACTATACTACTAATATAACTGCATAATGGCTCTACCACCTATAAAACCCTATATAATCCTTTTATAAAGGTATTTTACTTAATAGTGTAAATATATAACTAACATTTAATATATTATGATTATCAATGTCAATAATGATATGTACATAATAATGACCTGCAACATTGCTATAAAAATAATTTTTATAAAATATTATGAACACGTTTTTTCCTGCCAATAATGTTAATAAAGCCTTTATAATATTTATTCCAGCCGTTGTGTCATCATTCCCGAGTTTTAAGATTGTTGAGTCTGCCAGAGGAAACCAGATTATTTGCATCGATGGATTCAGATTCTCTGCTAAGTATGAAAGAAACAGCCGCAGTAACAAGCTAAGATGGCGTTGTTCCACTCATAACAGCTTAAAATGCAGGGCGTCTCTTTATACCTTCGACAACGAAATAATTTCTTTGAAGAATGTTCATAATCATCCACCACCAAAAGAATATTAATTCGAGAAACATCTAGCAATATTAAATTATTTTTTAAAATCTTAAGAAGAAACTTTATTTCTTAATCCGAAGACAATTTTGAAGGAAATAATTTTTAGAACATATTTTTAAATAGCTGGTATAAGAATTTCATTTGTGTTATAATGACTTAAGTTTTTCCTACTGTTGTAAAAAAACGCATTTGAAATTATCACTTCTGTATGAATTTGACGGCTCAGTAACGTAGTGGCTGAGCGTTTGACTGCGCTGTTCCTGCGAGGTTCGAATCCCGAATGAATCGAGTATTGGAATGACCTACAAATAATTGTTTCGAGTTTGTATATTTGTCCCAATGTCAACGGGTAACGTTTTTATTAAATAACTGATGAAGTGCTACATATCAGCTTTTAACACGATGAGTGCGAAACGAGGCTTGAAACACCTCGTTCGAGTCTCGTTTTTATAGCGGTAAGGAAAAACTTAAACTTCTTTATCGTGCGAGAGGCGTAGTAACCTTCGTCTGGTTCAGTCTAGGAAAGAGATAGCTATTTATCTAAGATGTGCTATTGATGCCGAGTTTTTGGGTATAACTACCTTAATACCGGATTTTTTAGGCCTCGTACCGCACTGAATAAATAAAAGTTTAATACAGTGCGTTACGAGGTTGCGAACACCTCGTACCCCCGCACACCTAGTACCGCACCCTTTTTTTACATGGGGAAATGCCTACGCATACCCGCTTCGCGGTGACAAGGACGGGATATGTCGAACTCGCACCGACTAAAACCCCATGGTGTTCCACCTTCGTCGAATATTGGCAGGGCCACGGGAACGCTTTCGCTTACATCCGCAGCCCCACCAGCGCCTGCCGCCCCATAGCGGCACCTCCTCGGGAGAGGAATATTCCTCCCCGTTCTCCTTCCCAGGTGAGGCGCACCAGAACACATGGCGCCCCTTCCTCCACGGCCTTCAATTACACCTGCGCAACGGACGCTCTCGTGTCCGATGGCCATGGGGCCAGGAAACACGAGCACTTAGAACTAGCCTTCCTGACCCCAGCGGCGGATCTGGTCCATGGCTCCGCCGCCAACCAAGATTCACCTGCGGAGGGTAGGGAGAGCGGCGCATCGCAATACCGACAATCCTCTTCTCCCGCAGCCCCACCACCACCGCATCAACGGTGCGGTCCCGTTTGAGTCGCGGAGGATTGGGCGAGTGGCGCATCGCCATACCAACACTCCTCTTCCTCTGCGACTCCACCTCGGCTGCAGCAGTAGGGGGTGACGACACCCCTCTCGCCACAGTCCACTAGCACACATCCGAAGTGGGCTCGCCAAGCCCACTCGGAGTGGCCACCTTGGGCCGGCCCTTCACCTCGGGCCAGCTATGTGGGTCCCTCTTTGTTCACCGCGGGAGACCAAGCCACGGCTACTAACCCCCCCCCCCCCCGCCACGAAAAGGCGGGAACCCGTTCGGGGGGGTCGTACTGCACCCTACGCTAGCTTCACGCGGTTAGTGTTGTGCAAAACGTTGAACGCTGCGCCCGCGACGATATAATAAGATGTCGAAACGTTGGCGAAGAAAGTTAATTAATAATATTATTGATGATGAAGAGGAATTGGGTGGTAAATCTAATTCAAAATTACCGATATTTGAAAAACGGGTAAACTTCCAATCAATATTTACAAATTTTACTCAGTCTAAGTGAAATAATTATGTAGAAATATAATAAATAAATTCAACTGACAAAAGCAAAACACACACCGCCCGTAACGATCTCATACTTAGTATATAAGACGCTACATCTAATCAACCCGCTTCAAAAATACTCTATCAGTTTTTTTTTCAGAACCCACTCCAAATAATCCACATCATCTCGAAAAAGGATCAAAGAAGAGGAGATGTGTAGGATGCTACGAAAAACTTCGCACCTTCTTATCAAGTCGTGAGGCTGACAAAAAAGCAAAGAAAATTCTCACAGAATGTATCGGTTGCAAAAAATCTTATTGTTTGACCTGTTTTAATAAAAAGCATCCATAAGTACAATTAAATAAAATCGATATTTTTTCCCATCACTAAACAATATGAAAAACTGCCCTTTTTCAGTACGGTATGGGGTACATAAGAACCCTAAGAAACATTTTATTTTACCTATAGAATCTGTCCACAGGCGGCGGCAGATTTAGGTTAATCAACTCATTGATAATAAAAATCGCGACAAAAACCGTTTAATTCACCTTATTTGGCGCCAAAAAAAGGATTTTTGTCTCCTGTGGGTGGGGGGTTTACTAAGCCTCGTGCCGCTACAACCTCTGGTTCAGAACGAGGTTTCAAACGCCTCGTAACGTAGTAAGGGAAAGTAGAGATAAATCAGTGCCGCTAGGAACGTGTTAAACAGTTTATTTATGGTAATGGGGGTTCACTGCTGAATATTAACATTCCATACTTAGGAGGATAATTCCTCCTCCTGCCTTCTAAAATCCTCCGATCTTCTGATAAAATAAATCGTATCCGCCAAGTTTCAACTGTCAACAAGTCAAACTGATCTTTGTCTTGCGCGATATAAAAATGTTAAGTAAATGTGTCCCACTGCGTAGAACAACTCTTCAGGTACCGTAGCTTTATAATACTCACAGATTCGTATTAAATGTATAGTAAACGTGTGCTTGAATTTTTTTATCGACGAGGTGAAAAGCATGAAACAGAATGGTAAAAGTAAACAATTTTTTGTTTGTAGTAATTTTCTTATTAAAGCCTATTTTTAGATATAGTATTTGTAGTGCCAGAATTATTTTACGAGTAAAAATTTAATTTCCTTATATTTTCAGCAATATTTGTAACTTCTAAGCGGGGAAAAATGATGATAAATCTCGGTGGTTACACATTCTATCATAAAAAGGAGAGGCAGTTTGGCCCATCGTCTGCGAAGAAGAGATGGGTTTGCTCTACAAACTTTTGTAAGGGATGCCGTGCCGTTATTTACACTGTAGACGATACTATAGTTGTGGCCAAAAACGACCATTCGCACCCACCACAATATTATTAAATTAAAGCGAAATTTATATCTTTAGAGCATTAAAACCTGATTTTCGAACTATTCAGTTTTTTGAACCAAATCATGCGGACTGACAATTTGCTTACCGTGCAAAGATACCCATGGAGTCAGTTCACACAGAGACGCGACGCGACGATGCTTGAAGAGACCAGTGGTTTAGCACTGCACCTTGAGACGCATCGGGACGTCGCGACGCGCATTGTGAAGTCGCTGGCATCGCAACACCTGATAGTAATATTAGAGACAAGTTGCTATGACGAATTCGACTCCGCCTCGCGGCATCGCGTTATGCCTCGAGGCGTCTTGAGGTACAACTTGGAGCAGCAAGCGGGACATTTGTGAATTATCTCAATAAAATGTGAATCTTTTTGTGTAGTAAATAAAGTTATTATATTTTCTATCACTGTCGTAAAAATTGCGCGCCGAGATGCTTTACGTCTCAGTGTGAACTGACCCATAGTACATACTATGGGTTAGTTCACGACAAACTGACGCCTGACTATAAATTTAATTATGTGAATGTTTGTTTAAGGTTGTAGATAATGCGGTAATTGTGTACAGTTTTTAAATAAATTGGTGTAAGGATTCCAACAATGAATGAATCGCAAATCGATAAACGTAATTTTTTTTGGCAATAAACCGATTTAACGTGGAGATAGGTTTCCGTCACTAAATAGCGTTAGTGACATCACAATAGATAGAAAAAGTGTGGTACATTTGGATTTCATGCATATTGCGGTACTTACGTTAACTATTAAGATCAACGTCTGCAGTATTACTAGCCTAAAAATAGTGCTACATAAAAATGTAGCATAATCTATATTCTACTCAAGTAACTCGCCGAGATGATTTACGTTCAGTATATATATATACTGGGTCAGTTCACGGCGGGTCAAGATCAAAACATGTATGACGTAAAATCTACATCAATAAAAGTGACTTCGAGATCATCAGATATGAAATTGCATTTGGCGTATTAAATCGAATCTTTATACTGCCTGGGAACTAACAAGTATTATAATATTTTGTAATATTATAATACTTGTTAGTTCCCCGGTATGCAACATATTCAGGGTTCAGAGAGATCTTGTTGTAAAGGCCCCACAGTCTAAGCACGTCTCTTCTCATCTCAGAAGGAAGTAAATAGTCTGCCGCTCTCTGCTGCTTTTTAAACAAGTAAATATGACAAATGAGCACACATTCCACTGGATAAGTAGTAGATGCTGCGGCCCATAGATATTTACATCTACTCTCGATTAAGAATCCTTCTGCAGATGTATCGTCATCCCTTAAAATCAAGATTAAATGACTTATAACAAAGTAATAAATAAACTAAATACATATTTAATTAAATATGTAAGATTTAAATTTAATTTAATTATGATTTATAGAGATTAAGCTAAGATCTGCATAATAAAACAAAATTATGTGTTTTACCTAGTTTGAAGAGCACCTGCCGCTCTCTTTCAAATGCGTACATTATCCCTGTTACCACTAATACCAACACCACTACTACCAGTATACTACAGTATATTAAAGTCCACTGCTGAATATAAGCCTTCCCCAAAGATTGCCTCGTAAGGGGGGATATTTGCCATAGTTGCCACGCTTGCCAAGCGCGTTGGCAACCGCAGTTTTTATTTTTAGTCGTCGTTACCCATCTTCTGATTTGTTTACATCTGACGCTTCTTACGACACCCGCGGGATGATATGGGGCAGTGGATATTCTTCAACACCACTACAATATTTATTTACTATTACAATAATTAATTTTCCGTTACAATAATTAACTTGATTAGTTTTCAACATATTCAATTTAACGGAATTGAAAATGGGCCAATTTAGGAGTACCCTTAACCGACGAGCATGTATGCATAGGTAAATGAATGTGGAGGAGGCGAGTGAGGTATGTCAGGATCGTGCGAAATGGATGTCTGTAGTAGTCTCTGCCTACCCCTCTGGGTTACAGGCGTGAGTGTTTATGTTTTGTTTTTATTTTAATGAATTTCCGCAAGGTAACATTTGATTTTATTACCCATTAAATGTTTTAAGATTAAACACTTGTTTTAATAAATTAAATTTGTTATGTGTTGTTATTTGTGTATTGACAAATTAACGTTAAACGTATTATTATTTAGCTCTTTCTAGTAATATTGTTTTTTTAACACAGAAGCTGGAGTTCACTTTGTGGTGTCGCGTCGAGGTCATAGAATGCTGAACGTTGACGGCTACTCTTTCGGTTTGAAGTCATCCAGCGGCTTGAAGTCCGTCTGGAGATGCACCAGCCATAGCTCCAAAGGTTGTCTCGCAGCCATCCATACATTCGACGACGAAGTTATTCACCGAAGGAATACGCATTGCCACTAACACGCATCGATTGCGATTTGTGTGGAGATTTTTATCTTAATTTTTTTTTAATTTTTTGTAATAATTTTTTTTGCTAAAAGAATGAATGAATAAATTTTTACCAAGATATTGACAGGATTGATTAATAAGTAAATAGCTATTAAACAATTAGTTTAGTCCAGATTACTGTTTATTATTTATTTTTAAATAATTCCAGTTCATAAATACTCACATAATATCCAGCATGTTTAGTTTAGGTATATAACATAACAAAACAATAATTACCTAGTAATATTATATTAACTTTAACATACGTAATACAATGAGCCGTGAAAACTTTCTTATTTTTGCCTGACAGGCGTATTTGGAGGCTTTCTTCATTTTTTTAATATACTATATTTTTAACGAGCTTCATGTTACCATAGAGATTATGATATATTTTTAGGATTTAATTTTATTTGATTTAATCAATTGTAATATTGTAATAATAATAATAATAATGTCCTCCAGATCGAATTTCGGCCACGGCGGCCTGCCTCAACGGAGGCTAGCCATCGGCGCAGGACAGGATTATAGTGCCAAGTGTATGTGCAAGCACAGGTGCACTTTTTATTCCCTCACTCTCGTAATCCGATGGTACGGTAAACCGACACGACCGGGAGAGAGATAGAGAGAGATAATTGATTTTTTGGCCCGACCCGGGATTTGAACCCAGGACCTCATAACCAGCAGTCGCACTACTACAACCACTAGACCAACGAGGTAGTCCTGTATATCCTGTCCTGTAATATTGTATTAGTATGCTGTCATATAAATAACCGTTTCGTAATGTCGTTTTAATTTTAATGTGCACTTTTAAATTGTAAAATAAACTCTGTTTTTTGTAACAATGATTGTTTTTTTTTTCAAAAATAACCATTCACATTGGAATTGGTGTTATTTACTAACCTAAAGCAATAATTCCTATTTATATATAATTGTTACTTTAAAATTAGTGACCTAAGAGCTAAAAGCAATTTCTCATTGGAAACCTTTAGAAGAGCAGAAACATAAAAATCACAAGTACGGTGTAGGTGAAAATAAAACAATAAACATAATAATAAATTTATTTTTATCTTTAAACATAAATTAAATTTGAATATATCTGCTAACATTTCCTTCTATATTTTTATTAATTAAAAATAACCCGCATTTTATCTTTATATTATTTATTTCATAATTTAAATATTTTTATATTATACTTGTGTGTATTGATTTCATCAAAGAATATAGAGGATAGATGTAGAAATCTATGGAACACAACATACACTTATCATCAAGTGTTCTATGTCCTCGTTTGTAAGTTTGTAACTATTCCTATTATACCTACTACACAAACACTTCTTAAAATAACGTAACATATACAAATTCTTTGAAAAAAATTTCTAGAGCCCATTTGGTGTCTGTCGGCGACGGGCAGCAGGAGGCTTCGTGTAGGAATGTACGCGTTCAGGATGCAGCCCCCGAGGCGCAAGAACCAGATCAAGAGGAGGTGGCTATGCGCGAGTCACAGCTGGCTAGGATGCAAAGCACTTGTCCAAACCGTTGAAGATAAAATTGTAGCTGTGCGGAATGAGCACAATCATTGAATTATCTTTTTATTACGAGCAAGTTCTTGACTGAACTGCAACTATAAATGCGAACGACATACCTAGGTTCCTTTAGTAGGTAGGTTAGTCAAAAATGAAAAAAGAGCTTGTGAGCGAGTGTGAGTGGTAGCTCGCTATATGAGCATTGGTCTTCCGCACTGCTTCAGTGTGTTCATATGTCCTCACTAATTTGGGGGACTAAATGTGGGGGGACATTTGTCTGAGACATAAATCCCACAATATCCAATTCATATTGCTATGAGAAATTCATTGGTCGTGGGATTGAACCCTGGTTACTCGCGTACTGCGTTTACATCGAGCGCGCAGCACCTGAGCTACCATTAGTATCCGACTGAAGGTCGAATCCTTGCCGAAGACGAAGGTTTAAAAACCCTAAGAAATCCACAACGTCAACAACGTGTGACCTCCCAAGCCCATCGCGACATTTCGTTCAGTTTCAGCGCATGCTAGAAAGCTTCTGCTTCGGCCTTTAAAGCCGAAAGTTTCGCGAAAGATGGTTTTTTGGCCGAATCCGAAACCGATGCTGCGGTCGGACACTGTAGTCACTATACCACATCTTCATAAATAAAAAATAAGTGGGGCATTTATATTAAATTATTATAATATTGTTGTTATTATAGTTGTGTGTTAACAGATGGAACGCGACACGCTACTGTGTTTTTTTTGTAGATTTACGGCATTACTTATTATTGTTGACTATTGCTTAATTACTTTAAGTGTTAATTATATCTATACACGTCTCTTTCTATTGTTATTTAGTGAAAAGAGGGCAACTTAAAGCATTTCTTAAAATGACTTAGATTTTTATGAGTAAGGCATAGCATTTTATAAGGCAGTCTATATTGACAGATCTAAATGTTTATGTTATGAATTATTACAGTAATTATGTCATATAAATTAAAATTGTCTGGGACTCTGTCTAGATTGTTACCACCATCTTACCTCTGTACCTATCAAAAGTGCAGTGATGTTGCTTTTCGGTTTGGAGGGTAAGAGAGTCAGTGTAATTTGAAGCCGTGAGGCATTTCATCTTTATCCTCACCGATAATAGTTGATCTGTATGCCTCATTTGTTTTTGAATTAGTCGCAGAAGTCCATGTGCTTTACTAGCCGCTAACGGTATAATGGTCGGTTAATCTAATATTATAGAAAAACTTTAAAGTATTTCCTGATGAATATTTTTTTTTCAAATGTTTTTAATACTACTACTTTAAAATGGTTATTAAAATTAGTGTTATTTGTTATGTATATATCTATATCAAAACTGGCGCAATTAAGATAAAGGTACTTTTTAAAATATGTATTGAACACATACATTTGTTAATTTGTTTATTTACTTTATAAATCCTTTGTTATTCTTATATAAAACATGACAGTAAAAGAAAGTGATAAATATGTTGACAAAGATAATAAATATATATATTGGTGATAAGCTGTCTTTTTTACAGCGTAAATTGTAATGGCACCTGATAGTGACTATGTATTTTTTTGCAATTTACATTTTGGAATTATAATTAATGATGTTAATATCTTATTGTATAAAGAAGACATGATGTTGAGATAATTTACGGTTTTTTTTTTGTTGGTATTGGTTACTTACGGTTACGCTTTCGTTTTTAAAGTTCTTATTTTCTTTTCAGGTATCAGCGTAACGCGTTGATGACGGTAAGATTTCTGATTCTACCACCAACGTAAGTCCCTTTTTTATTGTAATCTACAGCAGAAAGGTATTAAAATCATTTAATCTTTTTGAAAGTTCTCGGACTTATTACATTTTTGACAGGTGTTTGAGGGCAGGAAAAGCCTGGTTTCATTATCATCCAGCATGTGGAAAATCATCACATAAAATTTTACAATAGTGCATAGTTAAGTAGAACTCTGCATAGTTCAAATACGGGAGTTTGTGTACGGCTATGTAAGGTTTAGAGCGAGCGCTAAGCCCACCATGAACTACGCTAACGCGCATTGGGGCTGCGCAGAGGTCCCTTCCTTGCCCTACAACCTTCTCAGATATGAGAAACGGCCTCTGCCCAGTGGCCAGAGCCGTGGTAGCTCAGATGGTTAACGCTCGCTGTAAATATAACAGAACGCGAGTAACCCGGGTTCGATTCCCGCCGACAACAGTGAAATTGTTAATTGCAATTTTACGTGCGGTGAAGTACCATCGTGCAGGCCTGATGTCTAGGAATAAGAAAAAAAAATATTTCGAAGACATGTGAAATTCGCCAACACGCATTGGGGCAGCGTGGCGGACACCTCCTTGCCCTAAAATCCCCTTTCAGAAATGAGCGGAGGCCTGTGCCCAGCAGTGGGACGTATATAAGCTGTAACTTTACTTTACTTTACTTTACTGTGCACAGTAGTAGGACGTATATTGGCTGTAACTTACTTTACTTTCAACATTTTATCAGGGCAGTTGTTTGAAACCATCAGCTATTTAAGAGCAGTATCACGGACCAGTGCTGTCTGATGCCGTTGCTGTTATAGTTAGTTCACAGCGAAGCCTTCCACCTTCAATAAATTGCAGGAGTTGATTAGCAAGAATGAATGAATAAAAATGACAGCTTCTACTTTTTGGATTTGACAACTAGTTCATTTTTATAGAAAAAGGGTGACAAACAAGTACATAGTCCACCTGATGGTAAATTGATGCTGCCCATAGACATACATCTACATCTGTCCTGAACTGATTCAGAATCCAAATGCAGGTACGTTATCACCCCTGAGGATTTAAATCGAAAGTTTATCTACCAAATTGACTATATATTGAAAATGGGCCAAATTAATAGTACTCTTAACCGACGAGCATGTATGCGTAGGTATATGGATGTGGAGGAGGCGAGACAGGTGTGCCAGGATCGTGCCAAATGGAAGCCTGTAGTCTCTGCCTTCCTGTGACCGGCGTGAGTGCTTATAGGATTTAAATGGAATGCTTCGTTACCAGTAAAAAGTTTTCTTTACTCATAATACGAAACACATAAAAGATATTATTCCTGTAACGTTTGGATCGCTCGTTTTTTTTTCTAAACACTGACGAATACTAGATCTTTTTTATAACTGATATTTCTTTCGTCATCATAATCGTCTTAATTACAGCTCTTTACAATACAACTGCTAAATATAGTCCAAGGTCAAGCAATGTGCAATCTTATATCATCAACGTCACGGCCCTGAACCACCTATATCTTACCTGATAGACATTCCATATATTGGGGTCCGTCTCTTATCGGTTACAAGGTCTCTTCAACTTCTGGATCTTTAGGCTGTGTCGATTAATCGGATCTACTGCGAATACCTTAACTGCGGATTCCACCACTTGAAGAAACTCGGAGCATAGTCCTCTCTACAGTGTAGTGTAGTGGAGCCCCCACGACATTTTATATTTACATTAATTATAGCCGTGAAAACGTGTAGTATCTATAATTAAAGACATAGCAAGAGTAACACGTCTCCTATTCATTTAACACCTCCACAGCTCGCTGAGTAATTAAGCTTCCTCAGTAGTGAAGGACCAAATCTTAATTATAAATATCATCACTGGCAACACGCACTGATTGCACGCACTTAATTTATGATTTTGAAGAATGCGTTATAAAATTTGTCATAATTTTCGAACGTTGCCCAGCCAGCCGAGTTTGATGGATTGACCTCTTGATTAAAGTTGGAGTAACCTAGTCTGACAATTTATCTTAGGTAAACACACTTGTTAACAACTTCAAGCGTAGTGTTCGCAACAAATACAGAAATGAAGTATAAGTTCCTTACGCTTCCTATAAAAATATAAATACAGTGTAAACTCTATATAACGACAATCAAGGGACTGTGCGTTTTTTGATGTTATAGAGAGTTGTCGTTAAATGGAACGAAGAAAAATCTGTATTAGAAAAAGAAAAAGTATATAAACTAAATCCAAAGCGTCTAATTTTAAGTTATTAACAGGAATCTTTTAGATTCCTATTTCCCTCTGGCATCTTACGACACTCACAGGATTTTTTTCAATTCAACAAATTTTACTTTGTAAATTTGTACTTTTCAGATAAACCTATCTTCGTAACGTCCATTCGAGGTAAACCGCTTATTCTACTTGACGGATATAAATATTCATTGAAAATGAAAAATATACAACAAGTTGGTAACACCACGAAAAAGAGATGGTGCTGCTCGACGCACAACTCTTTGGGCTGCCACGCTGCGGTCTATACTTTAGGTAACAAGATAATCAATAAAAACACGAATCATAATCACCAGCCAACGCGCAAGCACAAGTGATATTAAACTACACCAAATGAAGTTGTAAATGATTTTATTTAAAGGATATACGGATTTGTAAGTCTATTCAGTAAAAATATCCCAAATCTTCCTAAATTGTTTTATTACTGATAAAAACTTATGTTACCTTTAGATCCATCTCACTCTAACATTTACAATTTCAAGTAAACTGTTCCATTCATTACAGCCTATAAAAATTCACTTTTGAAGGCCTCGCCTGCCATAGATTGCTTTATAGGACGGATTTTGCCACGCTTGGCAAGCGGGTTCTGCAACCGCAGTTTTTTATTATTTACAGATGTTATCAGGAAGCTGTCCCATGTTTCAGTTTCTCTCTGTGTAAGAACATCCTCCACTCTATATCGTCCCTTGGGCTTAGCGTTTTCTTACACCTCGGTAGTAGGATCTACACGGTAATTTTATATAAAGCAGATAGATTAAAAGGGATACATGTTCAATATGGTTTACGGCTGCTCGATTTTTAGGCTTATAAAATTTAAGAGAGAGGGAGTTTAACTATGCTGGCTTTTTTATAGCATAAGGGTGACAAACGTGCACACAGTCCACCTGATGGTAAGCGGGTACTGTGGTCCAAAGACGTCTGCATTAATACTCCTGCGTACTCTTACTGCGTTGTCACCCTTGAGGACTAAGATGGAATGCCTCGTTTCCAGTAAAAAGGGTCTCCGTTTCTCTACACTCACCATACGAAATACAGCAGCATTAAGCTGCTATTTTACGCTGGTATTCTGTGTGTGGTCCTTCCCCAGTCGACCCGACTCATTCGTGCTACAGCCATAACATAGCTGCAATGTGGCTCTACCATGTAAAAACCGTCCGCCTCGAACCATCTTATTACGAGACGTAGTTTATTAAGAGTCTCAGGTTTAAACGATGGTTTAAAAAAATTTCTTCTAACTAAAGACAACTTCTAACATATGATAGCAACTTAGCCTCTATCGCACAGCCTTGGTGAAATTTGACATTGCTATCAAATTCCATACTTTACATTTTAGTTCGAAAATTTCCACGGGTCTTTTTTGCGAAACATGTTTTAGCTTAAATATGAGACTAAGACTTCTTTTTTTATTGAATAGGTGTAGGTGGACTATATCCACCTGATGGTGAGCAGATTTTATGGCCTATAGACATTTATCCTTGTTTCAAAATGCTTGAAACTAATCAATATGCAGATGCGGTGTCACCCCTGATGACTAATATGGAATGCCTCGTTTCTAGTAAAAAGGGTACTCTACACTTACCATACGAAACACAGCAGCACAAAGCTGCTATTTTACGCTGGTATTCTGTGAGCGCGTAGTACCCTGGACGAGCCGACCCATTTCTGCAGCAACTAAAATGGCTGCAGCGTGGCTCTACCACGTAAAAGAAATTTGTTATAAGCCCAATAATATTCTATTTACAAAGTATATTATTCGTGTATTTCTAGTGTTCATTTATTTATTCAAATTAGTAGACTTTAACAGATTTTAAAATAAAAACCTTCGTTCAGTTAAGATAATATTAAAAATGGTATTTTATTCGTGTCTCTAAATTAAAGAATAAATTAAGTGTCATTAGCACACACGCCTGCACACATACATGGTAAACATTTTTTTCTTGTTACATTTGTGCACTTGTAATTTTTGAATAATTCCATAATTTACGCGTGTGTAGTAATTAATAATAAATAATGTTAATATGTTTCTCAATAGTAATAAAATATTAACTTTGAGGAACTGTTTACCTCACATAATAAGTTTAGGGTTTCTTAAAAATACTATAAATATAAACTCACTCATACATTTAAAAAACTTATTTATATGTTTTAAGAAGAAATGAAAATTTAAAAATTGCATCAGATGAACGAGCATCGCTTTCGAAGTTTATGAAGTACATACCATTTCTACAAAGTAAACTGATGTCCTATAACTGGATTATAAATACATTATTGTGAGGAACCAGAGCGCGATTATTTCATGTAGATTAATGATTACAGAAAAAGATATTTTAAATTCAATAAAAATTATAATAAATACTTACTGTGAGCCATTTTTAAGCATAGTTTATCAGTGTTTTGGCTACTTTTATTTTCATTAAAAGCTATCTTTGAAAAAGCTATCTAGAAGAGTGCTTTCTCCAAGCGCTCGTCTTAAATTTTATAGTACAAAACAATACGAGTTTGTCGATTTTAGGCAATTATTTTAAAAAACTAATTTTCACAAATTTTGTTCGAACTTCGGGAATTTAAAAAGTTAACCATTAAATGCGATAAAATCCATAAAAAATATTTTATATTGCAATCATTTTACAAAAAAAAGAAAAATACTATTTTACAGGCCTAGAATTTATGCTGAGCAGAAAAGGGAAGCCTCTCGTCAAAATGAATGGCTATAAATACGTCCAACATGTGACCAAGATGATCACCGAGGACATCTCGAAAGTAAGGTGGAGGTGTTCCACTCATTGCACAAGGGGCTGCAAAGCGGTGTTGTTCACAATCAACAATGTCTTATCCACTGCAAAACCTGTGCACACTCATGATCCCGATTCCTAACTTCCCGTCAATTCATGAAGATTGTTTTATTAAACTTAAAAGTGAAATAAAATTTTAAGGAAAAGTAAAAAGTTGACTTCAAAAGTTGAAAAGTAAAATTATTTCGTACTCTTAAGTCGGTCTTCACATCTTCAATATATTTAACCCCGACTATAGAATGTAAATTTATATTATTTTTATTTTTTTTTTAGTTCTTCTAAGTCGACTTTTTCTTTATATTAAAAGTAAATGTTTATTTATTTCTGTTTTTGCTTGACCATTCACATCACGAGTGTTAAAAAGCACTCGTAATGTCAGGATTTCAGTTGATGTGTAATTTTTTTATTAATTAAACTAACAAAGTGCCGTCCATCTATTGACATGAACATGAGCTGCCTATAGATGTCCTCACAAAGTTTTGCTTTGTTCAGGGAGAAAACAGAGGAATACATTTTATGAAATCAACCCTGACTCTAAAAAATGGTTACTGATTACGTTGATTAAAAATGCAAAACATATGAAACTCAAAAATAATTTCATTAAATGATGAGATTTCTAATGTGTTTTTATTTGCTTACCTCACTTGTGCTTTATGTTGGCAATTCGACAACATTGATAAATGATTTATTAAAAAAAATAGCAGATGTTAAAAAGTAGGAGGTTCTAAAATCTCCATTCGTTTGCATGTTCTTTTTTTATATGTATCTTACGCGATATCTTTGTCAATTGTGAACTGATTTTAATGATTCTATTTTACAAAATAGGATATTCTTCAAGGATGGCCTCAAGTAAATTTGGACTCGATAAAATATCACCCCTATTGGTGGAGAAAAAAGGATTTACTTAACTGTTCAAACTATATTGTAGTTGTTGCCTTCAGTTTGCAATGATCTATGATGATCTTAGTCTACTTTAAGTTCAAAACATTTAACTTTTAAGAAAAGTAATACCCGTTTTCAAAGAAATAAACAAATTTCATAGCAGCTTCTGAAATTCTTTTTAGTGTCCACTATATCATAGCCACTATGTCGTATCCACTATGTGAAGTCGGTGCTAACACATAGTGGAAACACCACTAAGTCTTAGCACCGACTTCTGAAGCTGTTAGATGGAAATTATTTGGCCCAGAATTTTTGCTAAGAAAAGGAGAGGAGTCAAAATGAATGGCTACAGTTATGTCCAGCATTTTGCCCAGAATATCGCTAAAGAGGAGGTCTTGAAAGTGAGGTGGATGTGTTCCACTTAATGCTCCAAGGGCTGCAAGGCGGCGCTGTTCACGACCAACTACGTCTTTTTCAAAACCAGTGCACACTCATGATCCCGATTTCTAACTTCCCATTAATCCATAAAGATTTGTAAAGCAACGAACGATCGTTGTTGTTACATTTGTATTTATAATGTGATATAATATATTATATTATAATATAATAACCGAGGAAGGACCACGCTCTCACAGAATAGCAGCGTAAAATAGCAACTCAACGCTGCTATGTTTCGTATGGTGAGTGTAGAGATCCGGAGACCCTTTTTATTGGAATTGAGGCATTCCATCTTAGTCCTCAGGAGTGACAACGAATCTATGTTTTGATTATTAATCGAGAATAAATATAAATGTCTATGGGCCACAGCATCCACTTACCATCGAGTGGACTTTGTGCTCGTTTGTCACTCATATTCTACTAAAAAAACACAGTCCATCTGATGGTAAGTGGATGCTGTGGTCCATATCCATAGAAATCTACATTTATTCTCAATTAAAAATGAAAATGCGTTGTCACCCCTGAGGACTAAAATGAATTCTTCGCTTCGTTTTCAGTAAAAAAGGGTCTCTGCTTCACTACACTCGCCATACGCTGGTATTCTATGAGAGCGAGGTCCTATCCCGGTCAAGCCGACCAATTCATACTACAACTATATTAGCTATACCATATATTTTAACAAAGAAAGCGTATACTTAATTTTTTTGCTTATGTTGAAGAAATACTGACTGATTTCATTTATAAGTTGTAATATTGAAGAACTTAACTAAAAATAACCTTAATTATATTTAGGTTTCTAATACTTATTTGCTTCCTCTACTTGTGGTTTGTATTACAAAATTCGACGTGCCACTGAATTATTGTTTTTACGTTTTCGTATACATATTCATAGCCATAGAATACTATAATACATACATAATAGAACGAGGGAGTGGGCGGAGCCCGCGTAGCCACTAAAATGTCACTAACACGTCAATTCACACGTATAAATGTCAACACGAGATGTGTTTTGACGTTACAATCGTTTCCAAATTTCGCATGTAAATTATTTAGAAAATGCCAAATTGCACGGTATTTACAAATAAATATGTATTAAAATTTAAACGATTGTTTTAATGATGATCTTGAACGTTAATCAAAAGTCTAAAATGTGTAAATTTATTCAGTCTGTCAACACAGCGAATCGGGTTTGGCGACTCCAAACCTCTTACAGAATAAAGTTGACAGCCATTCTATTGTGCATTATAGTATTCTATGGTCATAGCAATTATTAAAGTTTACTGAAGTCTTTCCCCACAGTCAAATAACCATTAAACATTTTCACATTGTCTGACATTAAAAACCATGCTATAAAAAGTGGGATGGGTGATGGGGTTATTTGTTATATTTTCTATTGCTTATGATTATGACCCATGTGTTTATTATTGTTTGTTTCGTTTTAAAAAATTTTAATATGGTTATTTTTAGTTTAATAGATACATTATGAGGACGAAATATTTAGATTGATAAAAATTATCGATAAACAATTTGGTAATTAAAAAACGTGTTAATCGTTGATAATTTTACCGAATATCAAAAGTACAACAGACAAATACAATAAATTACCCAATATTCTCTTCTAAAAATATTTATTAAGTTTTATTTGGATTTTTCTATTTAATAAATATGTTTATTTACAGAAATTCGATACGCATTAGGTAAAAGAGGGAATCGTCTCATCAAGATGAATGGTTTCAGTTACACGCAACATACGGCCAAAGACATTGGAGAGGGGATGTACAAAGTCAGGTGGAGATGTTCAACTCATAGCAGCCGTGGCTGTAGAGCGGTCCTCTATACCATCAACAATGTTGTGTCATTTGTTAAACCAACGCACACCCATAACAATAAACCTGATTCCCATCTCTATACTTCCGAGACTATTGAAAGAAATATTTAAAATTTATATTTCGAATTTCACATTACTGTGATCGTGGAATTCTTATATAGCGTCTTACGTTTGATAGCTCTGATGCGTGCGCCTTGTTGTGAAACTATGTATATTATTTTTTCATCGACATCGATATCGTTCCTATTTAATACGTAAACAATAAAAGATATAAAGCCATACTCATAATCTTTCATTACCGTACCTTACTTGTGGATGTTAATTATTTATAGATCTGTTTCCTTCTATTGTCATTTACTAAACAGAGAGAGAACAACTTTAACATTTTAAAAATGGAATCGATTTTCATGCTTAAGGTCACGATAGTAAATATTTTTATTATTTTGACATTCATGTTTATGTTTTATAATTGCAACAGCTATTTGGAGCAGTAAGTTGAGAGAGAGTGAGTGATTCTATATTTGCACTAGTTCTCGGATTACTCTGCAAACCTTAATTTTACAGGGTAAGCAAACTCAAGGTCAAAGCTTGGGTCCTTTTCTGTTTAGGATTCTGTTCGAACACAGATTATTTTAATTACACGTCCTTGATGAGTTTTTACAAGTGATTATACTGCAGTGCACCATTATAAATTTATAATAACAGAAATTAACGTACGACGTTCCCCGCACAACTAAATCTCAAAATGGTGAATCATGTTCGTCAACCCATATAAGCGGCCACAAGGTCACGCGTCTATGCGACTTCTATTGTCTTATTATTAGGACTTTTGTGGTTCGTAACGACATCACCCTCTTTTACATTTTTGTCGCCAAAAATCAGTTTACCCACTACTGTGTTTCGTTTCTAAAAATTATAGATACATCCAAAAGTGTGAATTTACGCTAGAAGTGAACTTTGTATTTGTTTTTTCACACTTGTTCCCTGTTCTCTTCAGCTTCTATTACTACATTATACACCAGAATATTCACCTTAACGTCCTTTGATACTTGTTTTTATTGTTCATTAAATATGTTTCTACTGGATTTCATTCACAGTGACGAGTATCGAATATTTTCTGTAAACGTATATTTAAAAATGTACTCGCAAACATAGATACACTGAATTGTACCAACTTGTAAAGATTTGTTTACTCACTAGTGCAGTTCATTAGCCACGATTTTTCCGGACCGATACGACTTAGGGACCTTTAAGAAAAGAGCTTACTCCATTCTAAAAAGCCGGCAACGCCCTTCCCCAGGTGTTGCAGTTGTTCATGAGCGGCGGTAGTCACTTACCATCAGGTGAGCCGATGTTCGTTTGCCCCCTCTCCTATAAAAAATATAGTCGCGAATTTCATTATAAATTGTATTTGTATTATAATTATTAATGTGATGTTATTTTTTTCATTTAAGCACGTGTTCATTATTTTATGGGCAAGAAAGGCAATCGGATGATGCAGTTGGACGGATATTTCTACTCCATACACATGACACGATTGGTCAATGGTGGCTTGACGAGGATCAGGTGGAGATGCTCCACGCGCAACTCCAAAGGATGTAAAGCAGCTATAAACACAATCGAAGATATCATGGTCTCTAAAAACACCAACCATAATCATAGCCCAGTTTGTTAATAATGGCTGTATCTTTTATGTTATTTACCTCGATTTTTTTTAATGACAAAACATTGTTTTATTTAAGCCATTCATACTCATAGTACAATTTCGATCGATAACGATACGGAAGCGTTAGTGTCAAAAATGAGTGCTAAGGGTCAGATGTCTTTAATGATCAAACGAATCTCAAAAAAGATTAAAGGTTAAAGCTCCGCTCGGCAATTAGGTTTTAGTAGACCTTATATTTAAATATTATTGTATTAATATTGAGACTAAAAACCTTTTGTTTTTACAAAACATACCACATAATGACAAATTCTTTATCAACTATTACTACTAATTACCGGTATCGTCGAATAGAGAAACTAAGTTTCTATCGTGTTTAGAAAATAATTCTACTCAACCAAATAGGTTTAGTATCCATAAGTCCATAAGTTACGAAAATAAATTTATTCCATGAATTATTTTGTAGTTCATTGGCAAGAAACGTCAAAATGTACATTAATTAAAATAAATAAATAATAAAAATTGTAGTGATAATCTTTATTTAGAAATAATTTAATGACTCGAATGAATGAATGTGTATTGTCTTGAATACAATAAACAGTATTTTTTCCAAACAAATTATTTTACATCTTTTTGAGTTGACAACAATTGTACTTGTTATACATTAAACAGGAAAATAATTGTTGCTGATCGAACATTCACCTAATGGTGACTACCGTCGCCCATGAACAGTTGTTCAAACACGAGGGGAACTGCAGGTGTGTGCGTTGATGGCCTTTTAATAAGAGTGGGTCTTGAAGGTCTCTAAGTCGTATCGGTCCGAAAAAATCGCTAGTGGTAGCCGATTCCACAAGGAAGTTGTGCGAGGAAGAAAATTAAAGAACTCAAATTACATTTGCGATCGTACGCGTCGTGATTTTTTTTTTGCGATGTGCAATGATGAAATTTAACGGGTGGTATAAGTCAGAATTATTCATCTGAGCACTTCTCGTGGTATATGCGAAAACATGCAAAGGGGTGTAACATCTCTTCGCAGCGCCAGTAAGTCAAGGCGATCAGAAAGAGCTCAGTTCATGTGATGATATGCTGTCAAGCTGAAGAAGCTGGCTCTGGGGTACCCGGCTCAGAGATGAGAACGGTATTCCATGTGATAGTATGAACTTGCGCCTTGTAAAGTTGCAAGAGGTGTGCCGGTATGAAAAACTGTCTCGCTCTACTAAACACGCAAATCTTTTTAGAAGCCAATTTGGCCTTCCCTTGCAGGTGATCGCGGAAATGTACGTTATTCGATATGTTGCCTTATGTCTTCTGGGGATTATGGGATATTTAGGCGCCCCAAATCGTAGACTGCTCAACAAAAACTCGACTTCAAACACAAGTTTATTCCGGCACTCGACGACATGTTCCCTAGAAATATTAGCACGGCCATTGCATAAAGCGTCGCCAGTGCTGTCCTCTGCATAAGAATGAATGATACTGGTTTGCAATATATAACTCTCAGATATGGAGATAGTTCAGAATGGGTGCGTTTGGCAGAAAAAAGCAAGCGCTTACAAGCGCTAAAATAGTTTTCGGCCAGGACGCGATTACTACTTCAGTAGCGCTGACACAATCCGCCATTTTGCTTATTTAATTTGTTTGTTTTGAAGTAGAGTTTATAAGTTGTTTTGTGCAATATTAGTTTTAAGTAATATAATGACATGAATAAACATATACATGTTATTGAAAATTCATGATTAGTAAGTTTTTAATATGAATACTTTACAAACATATATTTAAATTAGGTTAGGTTCCCTGGTTAAAACTAACATCGTGTCCTAGAGGAAAATAGCTACTTACGATTTGACAGCGCTTACCGCTTACGATCGCCATTTTGCTTACAAGCGCTTGCTAACGCTTTTTTCTGCCAAACGCACCCAATAGCGCATAGCCTTGTGGAACACAGCATTCACAGGTTTGGAATTGTGGAGCACTGTCGTCTACAACCTTGCTGTGAGAAATCAGGTGATCCAATTGCAATCAAATATATTATGATGTGAGTCAGTACTAAGTCCTTGTGTCATTCAAGTAATTATTTACACGCCAAAGTAGACTTTATTTTTCTGGCTTCAGATGTTTAGCCGATGCTTGATTTGAGCTACTGGTCGTTGGAATGGTTACTTCACCGAATGGTTGACTTCACCAAAATCTAACCGTATCAAATGCTATTTAAATGAGAATGTGACGCAGTGTTGAAACGACATTGTTATGTTACTGCACTTCTTTATCAGATCAGTTACAACTTTTTATTCTTATCACTTACAGATGAAGTAACATTCATCGCTGGGAGGAGAGGCAACAGACTTTTAAAACTGGGAAATTACTATTACGCCAAACATTTTAACAAGATGATTAGTGAAGGGATTGTCAAGACTAGATGGTACTGCCATACGATGCACTCTAAAGGATGCAAGGCGGTATTATATACGGTCGATGACGTCATCATCACCGGCAAACCTGTGCATAATCATTAAGTATTAAGGCGACACCGTGAAAAAATGCACCTCCTTTCATCGAATAGTATAGACTATGACACCACTAACGAAAGTGGAATTTTGATATAGGTAAATTCATGTCTTTATCTTGAATTTGATTGTTCAAAAACACGATTGTATAATTTTGACTCGATCATAATTATTTGCGAAAACACCTCTAAAAAATCACTATAGTTGAAATTACAACGAAATTACTTAATCTATATGCTTGGGAATCACTCAAATATATTCATAACATCAATGTCCATAATTTACTTGCTCATTATTTTGATTACTTAAATAAATAATTTAAAAAAAATATTTTAAGATTCTGACAATTTATAAGCGCTTTTAATCGTCACGGGCGCTACGCAATTTTAGACCTTATGACGGCCTTTTTACAAGTTTTTATAGAAATTATGTTCATTAATTTATTCACTCGGATCAGTACGGCGATAGCCTTTTCGATGTGTCGTCTTAACTATTAATGGTGCGTTAAAGGTGCAAGACGTCCGGTACTGCGGTCTTCAATGCGCCTGCTTAGCGAGTCTATTTTGATTGTAAAGTGCCGATACGCGGCGCTAGTAGGTATTTTCAAAAATGCTATCTGTTTTCACATCGCTCGCTCCGTATCGCCGTCGTGCGATAGAGAGAGTTGCAATTGTTGGAAGTGATTGAATACATTTTTTCTTTTTTAAAACATTGTTTCGAGCGATAACGTTTTCACCTCCTTACACCTTTACAAAATGAGACTTAGTATTAGTAATTCAGTTTAGTTTAATTTAAAAGAAAATAAAAACGCTCGAGCAATTCAAAAATATAGATATTTAGATGCTAAAAACTTATATCATACGCGGTATTTCCTTAAAATAAAAACGTACGGACCTAGTTCCTCATTAGATCTACAATATTTCCAAAAAATATGAAAATTGGATTATGTTTACTAAAGGGAAAACGTTATCGCCTTTTGTATGAAAATTTACAACTTAACTATCCTCTTAAGGTAAATCCTTCCTACAACGAGAGAGGTCAAGGTTCAACAGTGAACATTTTCGGAATAAGAAATTGCTGTATTGTGCTGTAATAATATCCACTACCGGTGGATGTCGTAAGAGGCGACAAAGGGAAACAAACAAAGAAGAAGGAAAGAGAGTGGCAGCAGGGTCTTCCTTATAACTAAAAGCTGCGGTTGCCAACCCAATTGACGAGCGTGGGAACTATGGCAATTATCCCCCCTGTGAAGCAATTATGGGGGAGGCTTATGTTCGGCAGTGGACTTTTGATAGGCTGTAACATCAAAAGTTTGAATTAATGCCATTATTTAGTTGACATTGGACTCTAAAGTAAAGTAAAGTTACAGCCTATATACGTCCCACAGCTGGGCTCAGGCCTCCCCTCATTTCTGAGAGGGCTTAGGGCAAGGAAGTGTCCGCCGAGCTGCCCAAATGCGTGTTGACGAACTTCACATGTCTTCGAAATATTTTTCTTATTCTTCAGACGTGCAGGTTTCCTCACGATGTTTTCCTTCACCGCCGAGCACGTGGTAAATCAGCACTTAAAATTGCAATTAACAATTTCATTGGTGCCGGCGGGGATCGAACCCGGATTACTCTCGCGTTCTGTTATATTTACAGCGAGCGTTAACCACTGAGCTACCACGGCTCTCACATTGGACTCTAATAAATAATATCTCGAATAAAATTGTGTTTTCCTCTTCTTTACTTTAATAATTACTCGTTTACCACCAATATGTGCTTAGAGTCAATAATTTGAATAATGTTCTAATGTATATTATGTTGACTTAATAAAGTTTCCTTGAAATCCTTCTTGTTTTTTTTTTTTAATTTAGTGTTTTGAGGATAGCCGGGCGGCGCAGCGGCATTTCGCTCATCAAGCGTCTTTTTCTGTTTCATTTTCCTTGATAATGACAGGGCAGACAAATATTTTTACGATATATCTACCACTGCTATGTTCCTATACTATGATTAGTTTTTTTTTTATATTACTAAAATTGCTTGGTTGACTGTCGTTGTTAGAAGTCCAAAAATCAAATTTAACGAACGAATTTAGATACCGACATGATTGCTTTCATTTTTCATTGGTATGAACAGTCCGAGCTACAGTTGTATTTCTCGGTTGCCGAGCTCGGTCGTTCGGGCACAGCGCGATCCTTAAAAATATTTTCTTTAGATTCCTTGCAGCCCGGTTATCCCCTTAAATTAACCATGCTTACAGTGTATCTATTTCATATAACACACATAAAATTTTGTATGCTTTATGAAATTTTTTGTTCTACATTAGATATAAGTGACTAGATTATTGAGGGTGTCACAATGTATAACGACTCAATACCAAGTTAGTTCAAAGTACGGCATTGAAATATAAGGTTTATTGTCTCCAGTAAAAAATCTCAAGTACCCCGTACGAAATACAGCAGCACTATGCTGTAAAACCGCTAGCCTTTCTTTATTGTGGCCTAAATTAGTGCGAAATGATCTAAAAAAACGATATTTTTTTCTTTTTCTCTCTTCCCTCAATAATAATTCTGTGTTCAGAACCAGTGTTCGTGACGTCATCACGTGGTAAGCGTCAGATACGTCTCGATGGGTATACGTACTCCGCTTGGCCGAAATACTACGGAAACAAAGCTGTTGCACGCTGGTACTGCTCGTCGCACCATACCCGCGGATGCAAAGTCACTCTGTATACGCTGAATGACGTCATAGTAAAGATAGTAGGCAGTCATGATCACGAACCATACCGAAGGGTTTGCTGACTGACCTGCAATATTCTGATTCGCTACAAACTTTTTAATGTGAAACCGTTTTGTCTTGTTTGATTGTCTAAACATTTAGATTTAAGAAAAATACTATTAGGTAAAATAAATAGGTACCTATGTTTATGAAAGATTGATACATTACACCTATGTTTAAACAGTGTTGTGCAGTTATAAGATTCGTCTATAATTATAATCGTTGATTACATCTTAGTCCTGACGGGTGCATTTAGTCAAGAATTCGTCTTTGGATTGTTTGTTTGTTTTTTGCAATTGATATTGACATTTGAGTAATTTTTCGTTAAACCGGACGAAATTGACGATGAAAATATAACATTTCGATCATCCTATGATTTCTTTTTTCAGGAAGCATGTTATTTACAATGAATATGATATTTTTTTAACGAAGATACAACAAACAGATTAAAATAATTGCATCTTATTTGTAGTTTAGAATGAAGCAAGTATTTACGATTTTAGTCACGTTTGATTTTATTTACATTTCCGAAGGCTTGAGTCCTCTCCTAAACCCAAGGTGACACTGCGATGTACAATGTCCTCGGCTACCTTCAGCTATTCATTATTAATATTCGGTCCGAACAATGCAGAATAAACTTACAGTATCTTGAAACCCTGCAGTAGCTGGTGTTCGGATTGAAATTATTAATCATAGCATGTTGCAAGGCATCACCACACAGTGCCAGTGTAGTTCACAAGTGAAGATCACAGACTTCCATAAAATATACTTCTAACCGCTGAAGAAGATTAGTTAGTTATCACCATTTGTCAATGAGCACATCAACTACTTTTTCTGTCACCAGGGCGGCGCTACCTAAAAATGAGGTGTAATATTTTTAAGTTAATTTGTTCAAAAATTGTAAAAGTTTATGTTTCTTTCAGTACTATTACTTATATTCAATATTAATTAATTTAAAAATAAATAAACCAAACCACAGATATTCATAAAAGTAGAAAAAAAAGAGTTATACCTAATTTTGCAAAAAATTTAAAGAGCAAACCATTGTTTACTCTAAAAACTGATAAACTTTTATTTTAAATTAACTTTACAAGTAAATGACATTGTTTAAAAAAAACTTCACCTCACTGTGAACTGGCGACATCTGGTGAGCGGATTTAACATCATTCATTGTAACATCCCTCTACAAGATGTAAAAATTTACAAAAAGATCGATAAAAACACTTCAAACTATTAAAATATAACTATTGGAATTTTTCTATTCTTTATTATAGCTCACCTCTATTTTAAAATCTATAACTACCAGACGCACAAACCATTAAAATATCAGTAAAAATTCTATAACTTATAGTGTAGGTAAGTGATCAATATTAATGTTTTAGCTGCGGAGTTTGTGATGTCACAGAAGGGGAAGCGCATGATTCATTACAATGGATATACGTACTCTTCGACGCCACAGAAGAGCGAACGTCGGCGCTGGAGATGCTCCTCGCATTCCGCTCACAAATGCAAAGCGGCCATTCATACGATGTGCGACAAGATTGTACGCGTTGTCAACATGCACAACCATCCACCGCCCGCATCTGTTCTGTTCATTTAAAATTTCATATCGATATTAAATTTATTCAAGGCAATAATATAATAAACAAGTAGAAGTAGTAATGGGCCGGCCATATAGCTCGACGAACCGACAACTGATCGGGAAGAGAGATTCTAGGATAACAGCCTCGTACCTGCAAGCGGAGTGCAGAAACTAAATAAAAGAGTTATCGATGAATCTATTAATGCCGGTGGTTTACGACCGTGCTTTGTGGTATAACTTGGGGGAGGCCTATGTTCAGCAGTGGACTTCTGAAGGGTTATTGTAATTATAATGATGATAATAAGCAAGAACCTAACGCCTCAAAGAAACGCTCTCCGATGAGTCCTTACATGTCACATCTTTAATATATCGCCAATTCTGTCGATAAGCTACCGTCTATGGTGACACTTGCCCACTCACTTCTAAAGCAGCTTGTAAATTTGCTTTTACACTTTGTCCTCATTTATTCTTTCTACGTGTTCATGTCACCAAAGTACTGCTCTCTTAATACTGGTCACAACATTTTCTTGAAAACCACACTTTTGCTAAGAGCACACAATTTCGTACTTATCAACTTATTATTCAGATTCACACCGAACATGCTACAAAAATTATCGCATTTCTTCAGCATTTATTTTACTCTCGTGTTTCTTCTGCCTTATGCAACTTTCACTAGCATGCATAAGGTTAGGACTAACACAGCATTGTAACTGCCATACGTGTCTATTTTTAACACAAAATGAATTTCATAATAGAGTGAAAAGCCATATTTATTTTAATTTACACTTCGTTTTATATCCTTATCATGTCTGCCATTTCTTCTAAATACACTAAATACACAAACTCGTCTACTTACTCGATTAACACTAATTCTATTCTTATTTCCCCTACCTTTTGACGTTCTGCTATTTTAAGAACCAACACTTTCGTTTTACTTTTGTTTACGACTTTATCAGCTACTTACCAGATACATTTGACGGTTAGGTCACCCATTCTTGATCCACATTTTCGACTTTCAAACTTTCCAAACAACTGCCAATAAACAGAATTAACAACCATGAAGAAACTACACAACTTTCTGACACCTTTTTGGATACCAAAACAGCATGTGTGTACCCCATTGACCATAACATAAGCACAAGAGTCCATATAAAGAGTTTTAATGCTTACATCCAGTATGCCCGGTGCTCAACGCGAAGGTGGTCAGCGTTAGCAATAAAATAATGTCTACTTTGTCATAAGCCTTTTCCGAGTCAAATAGAGAAAGCTTTTCGCATTTTAGACAAAACTTCTCTGTGATTATGCGCATAGAAAATATGTGATCCCTACATCTCATTCCCTTTCCAAAATCCAGCTTACGCAACGTTTTAGGTGTAAAAGTGTGGCTCTATTACGTTTAAAAAGTGCAAAATATGTTACATTTTGTATTTTGGCGCCAAACGTATAATTATTAAAATAAAGTTCTTTTTTCCTAGACATGTTTATGTATAATGCACGTTAGAACTGTACTTACGTCTCAAGTTTACATTCTAGGTGAAAGCTTTGTATATATGTTCATCTTTATTTAATTATTAATTAATATAAAAATAAATATAGTGCCAAGGCTGAAACGGTTGTTGGTGTACCTCATAAAACGTGTACTGATATCCATTCATCTTTCCATTATCATCTATTCATCTACACGATGGTCGTTATTAATCTGAGTGGCAAGGCAACAATGTAGCAACTATCGCTTTAAAGTTAGTTTAAGTTAATTACTTATTCTTTATAATTATTTTATATTTTTTAGTGTGTATACCAGATTTATTGAGGCAAAAAATAAAATTTTCTTGTTAATACCAGTGATCATTAATTAATATCATCAATGTCATTTTACTGATATTGAGGGCCGTGGTAGATTAAAGGCTAAATACTTGCTCGTAATTTCGCGAGCATGTTTGATCCCCGACTACACCGACGAAATGTCAATTGCAATTTTAAATGATGCTTTACAACGTGCTCGGCTGTGGTGGAAATCATCGTGAGGAAACCAGTCTTAATAAGAAATAGAATATTTTGAGGACATGTAGGGTCATGTGAACATGTGGACGCCAAGCTGAATTGTAACAGCGGATTTATTGCTCCATTGCCTCAGATACGTGGTACAGCCATAATATGACTGCAACACAAATGGGTCAGCTCCATTGGCAAAGGACCTCGCTCTCACACAATACGAGCGTGAAATAGCAGCTTAATGCTGCTGTGTTTCATACGAGGGTGGATTGAAAAGTACTCGGCCTAACCAAGAAAATAAACACATACTAAATCAGTTATATTTTTATTTTTCTACATAATCACCATCAAGTTCAATACACTTTTGCCACCTCCCCTTCCAAGCATTTAGACCGTTGAAAAAAAATGATTCTTCCTTAGAGTCAAAATATGCGTCTACAGCTGCTTTGACCTCGTCGTTTGTCGAAAATCTTTGACCTCCCAAGTGCTTTTTTAGGTTAGAGAACAGAAAGAAGTCTGATGGTGCCAGATCAGGTGAATACGTGTGAACACGGGCGTTATCTTGATGAAACAGGACTTTTCTTCTGAGCATTCCTCGACGTTTTTCTTTTATTTCCTCTCGTAAACGACGTAGTAAGGTGCAGTAGTAATCAGAGTTTATAGTCTGACCCCTTTCAAAATAATCAATCATAATCACACCTTTCGAGTCCCAGAATACTGAAGCCATCACCTTATTTGCCGACAAAATCGACTTAGCCTTTTTAGGGGGTGGTGAACCAGGTCTTCTCCACTGTTTTGATTGTTGTTTTGTTTCCGGTGTACAGTAATGAACCCATGTTTCGTCCATAGTAACAAAACGATTCAAAAAATCATCTGCATCGGCTTCAAATAACTCCAAACAGTCGCGTGAAATAGTCAATCGCGTCCTTTTTTGTTCAACTGAAAGCAGTCGCGGAACCCACCTCGCAGACACCTTGTGGAAACCCAACTCATTGACAATGATGTTTTGAGTTCGTTCATAAGAGATGCCTATAATCTCGTCTATCTCTCTAATTTTTAATCTGCGGTCTCCCATTATTAAATCAAGTACATTTTTAATATTTTCGTCAGTAGTTGACGTCGAAGGCCTTCCAGAGCGGGGTTCATCTTTCACACTCTCTCTACCACGCTTAAATTCTGCTATCCATTTTTTGACGGATGAATATGACAGAGCACAATCGCCTAATGTACTGACCATGTCATCATGGATGGCTTTTGATGATAGCCCCTTCTTATGGAGGTACTTAATGACGGCACGCTGCTCGATTTGCTCCATTCGCGGAAATTATGTCCGATTACTTTGTTAATAAATTTATAAAATCACAACTAATTATCGCACACGTTTCGAACTTCACACAATGAACTAGTCTGAACTGAACTAAATAATGTGGGTAGATTTGATTTTTAGAATTGAATGGATCTGTGTTAGGCCGAGTACTTTTCAATCCACCCAGGTAAGTGTAGAGAGCCGGAGGCCCTTTTAATTGATAAGGAGGCATTCGGTCTAGTCATAAGGGGTGACAACGCAACATTATGATTCTTATTCCAGGATAGATGTCGATGTCTATGGGCCATAGCATCCATTTACTACCTGTTAGACTGTATCCTCATATGCCGTCACACTTATTCTTTAAGAAAATATTCTCGTTTCTATGTAAACTTTGAAAAGTGTATGTTGTGCTGCTACTGACGTTCGATTAAGAATCAAAATGCATATGTAGGTAATAGCATACTTGACGACTGTGGTGAAATGTGTTGTTACCAATAAAAGGGGTCTTCAGTTCTCTGTATGGCCTACAAATAATAGTTTCGAGTCTGGATGTTTGTCCTTGTAAAATTTATGTATGTAAATGTAAACTGTACCACACGATACGGGTGAAAACCCTAGTGTGGCGGTTAGGTTTTTAAAAAAAAGCACTTTACATCCTCTATACACTCTATACATTAAACATCCACTGAGTACAAAACAATCATGTAAAATATGCAATAAAATATCCAAATTCGTCCGACGGAATCGCTGCTTTTCAATGTCTCCTCTAAATAATTATTTTGTGTTCAGAAGCGGCGTTCGTAACGTCAGTACGTGGCAAGCGTCAGATACGTCTCGATGGCTACACGTTTTCCGCATGGCCTAAGTACTGCGGAAACAGAGCTGTGGTGCGCTGGTATTGCTCGTCGCACCACGCCCGCGGATGCAAAGCCACTTTGTACACGCAGGATGACGTTATAGTTAAGGTAATTGGTAGTCATGATCACAAACCGAAGCGAGGGTCTTAGAGACTGGTTTGCATTATTCTGGTTTACAACAGGTTTGTTAATGATGTGAAATTCGTCGTTATATTAAGCATGTAAATATATTATAAAAAGCATATTTAATTAAATGTGTTTCGAAAATAAGTTATACGTTTATTATATGCTAACATAAGCAAACAAAAAATGCCGTCTTCTTAAGACTTGTTAACATTACGGTAAAACAAACCTTCCTAAATATCCCTTATTTATTTTATGTCTGTTAGTTCTATTACCTATTATTCGAGTACAAAATTCAACCTCTGTGGCAAATCAGAGTTTAAACGGGTAGTTATAACATTTTTCAATATTTGTCCAACGTATATTCGTCGCAGTCAGGTCAATATAACATTAAAAATAAAACAAAATAAATTATGTTTATTGTACCCAACTTTTTAACCAGACTTATGAGTATATTACAAAATGGCAAGAGTAATCACTATAAATTTTGTACCCATCCCTGCTCCGATCCCATGGTGCAATGACGTTACTTTATAATTAGTCATCTGGGAATATTTTAACCCCTTAAATTGTTTATTATATATAAGTACTAAAGTAAAAAATAAATAAAGTAAAAACTCAATAAAAATATATAAATAAACTAATTAATGTAGTGGAGGCACGAGACTTCGAATGCTTGCTATCAATTATACAGACTCCACCATCAGCTTAAGATTAATCTTGATTATGATTTATTGTCACAATTGAAAAGAGATACCCTTCCCCCACTCATACATTGTTAAAGAAAAGTTCTTGGATGTTACAATAAATGTCGACTATATCGATATCTTCCGTGCATATACAACTGTTAAATAGATTTACATTTCTTATACCAATTTTCAAATAAAAAGGTACGTAGTAAAAAGGTACGTATAGCTTGATAAAATAGCAGATAAGATAAGAATAAATACAAGGGCTCATGTTCTAAAACCTTGTTTTTTTTCAGCGGAATTCATTATGTTGAAGAAAGGGAAAAATCTGGTGAAGTTCAAGGTTATATTTACATATGTTTACTTGTCGTTCGCGTTAGCTGGAAGCAAAATACGCTGGAGGTGCTCCATTCACAATCGAAGCAGGTTGCACCTGCATACAACCATGAACAACGAAATTATCGTATATATTGATAAGCATGATCATCCGCCTGCCAATGTTACCGTAATCCACCACGGAACAAATGTTTGTATGGCCAACAAATAATTGTTCCGGGTCTGGATGTTTGTCCATATACAATTTTTGTATGTAAATTGCCTTCACGATACAGGAAAATTTCCTATTATGGGGGGTAACGTTCTCAAGAACAATAAAATGTTTAAATGACACAAGTTTCTCGTACGTTCTTATACTCCTAGTTTTGCATAAACTACCTTGATATACATCTTATTTCATAAACCAACATATCGTGGCGATATTAACAATCACAAAACCTTACATTGTAATGAAAGTAGTGATAAGTAACGAACGATAACATTTAATTAATATTTTTTTTATATTCTGGCTTCCTTTTTCAGCCGAATTCATAATATCTCAGAAAGGCAAGCGTATGATAAAACTCAACGGTTATACATTTTATGCGTCGGTCTCCTCTGGACCTAAGGTGCGGTGGCGATGCTCTACAGGTTGTCACCTGGGATGCCGCGCCGCCATATACACAGCTGATGATGAGATCTTAATAGTGAAGCACGATCACAATCATCCTGCAACTATTTAAATATTATATCTTAAAATTCCTTATGGCTTTACAAATTCACTTGAAATATTTCACTTTATAGGATAAGAGTGACATACGAGCACACAGTCCACCTGCTGGTAAGTGGTAACTGTGGCCCATAGACATCTGTACCTATCCTCGACTTCGACTCAAAATGCAGATGCGTTAATATCCGTGAGGACTAAGATGGAATGCCTCGTTTCGACAAGCACCACACGAAATACAGCAGCCTGGAGCCGCTGATTTACGTTGGTATTTTGTGAGAGCGTGGTCCTTCCCCGCTCGAGCCGACCCATTCGTGCTACAATTATACTATTAATATAGCTGCAGCATGGCTCTACCACGTAAAAAGTTATCCATTAAACTAATATTGTATATTCAAATTAATTGTAGTGAATTTTTTGTGTAATTTGAGGTTTAGAACAGAAATGAATATAGTTTTTGTTTTTAACTTCAATGTTTTGTTATTGGCAATAAAAAACAAAATATTTTCAATAAAATTAAAAGTGGCCCAAAAGTTACAAGTAGTTTAACCTGATGGTAAGTGGCTGTTGCAGCTCATGGACAACCAACATCTAAAACAAGCTGGAGTAACCACTTACTATCAGGTGGACCTTAATATTGAATAAAACTATTATTTACGGATTTTATCGCGTTTAATTACTTTAATTTATTTTTATTATTATCCCGACGTTTCGGGTGCTTTACAGCGCCCATGGTCACGGGGGGGACTGAGATGTTTGACGTCCCAATGTCATAGTTAGTCCGGCTACCTTCAGTTTTTTAATATTAATTTTTGGTCCGATTTACGCAAAACGAGCTTATAGTATCATGAAGTCTTGCAGTGGTATGCTTGGGTTTGGGTTTAATTTTGTTAATTATAGGATCCCAAGCAGATGGTAGCACCCAACCATCTTCTCTATTGAAATTTGGATGTTTTTTAATTTCAATAGCCTCGCGTATCATCCTTGGTAGGAATCGGTGTTCTTTTGCGAGAATTTGTGGTTTATCAAATCTAATGTAATGGTGGGGACGATCTTGAACATGTTCGCAGACTGCAGACTTCCCGGAGCGTCGGTGCTTCACATCAGCTATATGTTCCTTCACGCGGGTTTCTATAGATCTCTAATTAAGTAATTAAACGCGATAAAATCCGTAAATAATAGTTTTATTCAATGTGTAGTGTTCGCGTAAATTTAAGAAATCATTAGGTGGACCTTAAGTTCATTTGTAATTTCAGTTTTATAAAAAAACTAGAAGTAACGGAATCCCACCATCTCCAAATTACTATGTGTATAAAAACTTTCTTCATCAAATTGTTGCTTCTCATTAATTTCAAATATACCTGTTGTATAAAATAAAAATGTTTATTAAATTAAACTAAAGTACCTACCCTTTATTTGCTGATATTCATTCTCAATGGACTGCCGAATATTTTATCTCATTGTATTCATTAAGTAGATATTTATTTTACTTCTCTTTATCAGCCCTTAAATAGTTAACGGCTGAACACGGGCTCTGCCTCAGTAGAGAGGGTTTGCCTCTCTATTAAATGTTTTCGATACTTGCGATTGTTTCACACATTTGACGCTCTTTGCTGCTTTGGGTATTTTTCATCTCTCTTATACCAGATAATTAAACCGTTATTATTGTAAATTTACGAGTATACGTTCTTTCTAACACTTTCCGCAGTTTACTCCTATGACTCTTAGGCCGATAACATACATACGGAATTCCGTTTCGCGATTCCGCTTCAGGATTCCGAAACGGAACGAACAGGTCGGCCACACACATACGGAATCCCGTTTTGCCCGCATAATTCCGTACGGAAAAATACCTAACATTGCTGCGTTCGGAATCCCGAATCGGAATTCCGAAACGGAATCGCGAAACGGAATTCCGTATGTATGTGGCCATCCTTACGGGGTAGAATATGGGAATCTCATACGCTGCCGGCTGCTTCAAGTAAAATGTTGATATTTTTAAGCGTAGCTTTGTCTCTAATATAATGTTAGCTGATTACTATTATTAGCCGATGATTTATAATTTCTATTACATAAAAGGTTTATTAACTTATAAATGCCACAAAACCAAATAAAATAAAATTATTTGTCTTCGAATAGTAAGTTATAACTTTTTAATATGATATATTAAATAGACAGTGTATTATTAAATATTGATAAATGTATTGTAACTATTTAGTTACAATACATTTTATCATTAATTAAGAGAATTTTCTAAGACAGTGTAGTAAGAGACGATAGAGGGATGTGAAACAGGTCGTGGGCGGCAGCATCTTACTGCTAACAACTTCAAGTAATAAAAATCTGCAGATACTGAGGCGCCTTCCAAGCTTGGTATCGTTGAGGCTGGTATGAAACAGTCAGTTTGCCACGTGTTTTATGCACGCTTGACCAAAGTGCTTAACAGCCTTTTGTCCGGTGTGAATAAGACACACGCATATAACGGTTGGGTCATGCCTGTTCTCATGTATACCTTTGGCATACTCAGGTGGACTCAGACTGAACTTAACGCTCTGGATAGAAAAGTCCGCACTACAATGACGTCCCATAGGATGCATCATCCGAGATTGTCGGTAATGAGGCTGTACTTGCCGCGAAAGCATGGTGGGCGTGGCTTCTTGAGCGCGCTCACCATGCATAATCGCGAAGTGTGCAGCCTCCGTGATTACTTCCTGGCGAGATCGGATGATCCATTCTATAAGGACGTCATTTCTTGTGATAAAGAACTTACCCCTCTATCCTTAGCCAACGAGCAATATCAAGGCCCGGCAGTACAGAGCATTTCCGACCGGGAGATCGTATGGAAGGAGAAGGAGCTCCACGGGAGGTTCTACAAGGCTCTCTATGAGCCTTTCGTAGACACAGTAGCGTCCCTCCACTGGCTACGCTTTGGTGATCTCTTCGGGGAAACCGAGGGTTTTGTCTGTACAATACAGGATCAGGTTATTAAGACCAACAACTATCGGAGATACATCCTAAAGGATGGCACCGTCGACATCTGTCGAGCTTGTCGCCATCCCGGTGAGTCACTTAGGCATGTCATCTTCGGTTGTTCGGCGCTTTCTAACTCTGAGTACTTGCACAGGCACAACCTAGTAGCCAGAATTCTTCACCAGGAGCTCGCTTTGAAATACGGTCTCGTGGATCGGAAATTCCCGTATTACAAGTACTTGCCGGAAGCCGTGCTCGAAAATGATCGCGCCAGGCTCTATTGGGACCGAGCCATCATCACAGACAGGACTATTCTTGCGAATAAGCCTGATATTGTGCTGATGGACCGGGCACAGTCAAGGATATTTTTGGTCGACCTTACCATTCCGTATGACGAGAACCTCGTGAAAGCCGAAACAGATAAGCAAACAAAATATCTGGACCCGGCTCACGAGGTGACCGACATGTGGGGTGGTCTGCCGACCTAAATTATTCCTGTAGTCGTCTCTGCAAACGGGCTAATCCCAGTCAGCCTCTCGGGTCATCTGAGGCGGCTGGGACTACGTGGCGGACCGCTCCAGGCTCAAATGCAGAAGGCGGTGCTCCTCGATACCGCCCGCATCGTCCGCCGGTTTCTTTCCCTTTCCCCCTAACCCTCGGCCGTTTGGTCTCCCCTGCCGAGGGCCTCCATCTGGTTGGGATTTTATTTATATATGTATTTTTTATATTTATTTTATGTTATTGATATTTATGTATATTTATCTTTTCATTTTCATTTATAATTATATATTTATAGAACCCAACCAGATGAGAAAACTATGTTGATACCCCACAATAATGATAATGTCCTCCAGACCGAATTTCGGTCACGGCGGCCAGCCTCAACGGAGTCTAGCCATCGGCGCAGGACAGGATTATAGTGCTCAAGTGTATGCGCAAGCACAGGTGCACTCTCTATTCCCTCACTCTCATAATCCGATGGGACGGTAAACCGACACGACCGGAGAGAGATCAGGCGCAGTGACAACGGCTTTACGTGCTTTCCGAGGCACGGGGGTGAGACACCGCCAACTTCCTGACTCCGGGCAGCTACTGAGAATTTCTTGACAGAAAAGCTCATTAATTAATTTTTTGGCCCGACGCGGGATTCGAACCCAGGACCTCATGATCAGCAGTCGCACTACTACAACCACTAGACCAACGAGGCAGTCAAGGCAATGTATTGGGGCCTTTGTTCACCAGTGGAGTTCTGATAGGCATGAATGGGTGGCATGGAAATTCATGAATGATTGAAAATGATATTAAAATTTTAAGTGTCATCATTCATCATTTTAGCTTCATTCGTATAAATCCTTTTATTCCGTACATACATAACGACTGTTAAATGTGTACAAAAAATTTAATTTCCATTCCTATACGAATTTTTAAGCAAAAAAAGGAAATCATGTGTAGTATATTGAAACAGAAAAAATCGGATAATAAAAGGGAAAGTACACTAAAATCTGATTTTCTTTTCAGCGGAATTCATCATGTCGAAGAAAGGAAAATATCTGGTGAAGCTTAAAGGCTATACATATTATTCCTCGTCGACTACGTTATCTGGATGCAAAGTACGCTGGAGATGCTCCACTCACAATCGACACAGATGCCACGCTACCTTATACACCGTGAATAATCAAATCGTTACATTAAACGATAAGCATAACCATCCGCCTTCTTATGTATAAAGAGAAAAGTAACATGCATTCTAGTTTTTTCGTGTGGAAACTTAGTGACGAGAGTGTTTGCTGAGAGTGTAGAGTTGTGAGCTTTTTTTATAGTATAAGGGTAACAAACTAGCACACAGTCCACCTGATGGTAAGTGGATGCTGTGGCCCGTACGCTTACATTAATCCTCGATTAAGAAACAAAATGCAGATGCGTTGTCACCCCTGAGGAGTAAGATGGAATGCTTCGTTTCTAGTTAAAAGGGTCATCGGTTCATTCGAAACACAGCGGCCTTAAGCTGCTATTTTACGCTGGTATTCTATAAGAGCGTCCCGGTGTTGAGCCGTACCCTCTTACAGTCCACCTGATGCTGAGTGGTTACTACAGCCCATGTGTAGCCAACTAACTTCAAACAAAGCAGGCGTTGTCATCTTTGAGGACTAAGGGATGCTTCACATTTAGTAATTGTGCTCTTTAGACCCTGCAGATCGGAATACAGCAGTGTTGGCACTGCTGTTTGGTTGCAGAAATTGGTAACTGAGTGGACCCAGATGGGGTCCCAAGCAGAATAGGGGTCATACCGCCTAATATCAGTTTCCTGAGGGACAACCGCTCAATATACATGCTAAACGCTCCGCTACGCATAGTCCTACTTATCGTTCTCCTTGGGCTATAGCTTTACCTTTACAGTCGTATAGTCCACTGCCGAACCTAGGCTTCCCCCATTGATTGCCTCGTATTAGGATATTTGCCATGCTTACCACGCTTGGCAAGCGGCTTGGCAACCGCAGATTTTTATCTTTAGTTGTTATCAGGAAGACGCTGCTGCCCATCTCCTGATTTGTTTCCCTCTGTGGCCTCTTACGACACCCACGGGATGATATGGGGTAGTGGATATTCTTTAACCGCCACTACAGGGTAAAGCATTAGTGAAGAGTATTGTATTACTGTCGAACTAAAATATACTAAAGGCCGCATACTTAAGTAATATGGGAAACACGCCGCCATGTTACACGCTTTTTTGAACGTTTTCCATCTCGGGCCTTAGACTTAGGATTACTCTTCTTCTTTTGCGTAAATCATCTTGATACTATGATGTTCATATACATTTCCGGTATATTTCGTATCACATTTTACATTATTTACTCATTTACAAAGACAATAATAAAACCTGATATCTGGAATAGAATAAATAGTATTAATCAACAAAACATTCACATAATACAAAAAATAAATGATAAGTATGGTTTCTGACTGCAGAAATTGCTTCTTAATATTTCATTGTAAACGTGAATTTATTTTAGCTTTCTGTTACATATGCTGATTGGATCATTCGTGTTATAAAATATGATATAAAAAACTATAATCTTCTATAAATATAAATCCTTAAATTCCTCAATCCAATCAATGGATATGCCTTACTTTGTCTGGTTATGAGATTAGCTAACGTAGTGTTACCATAGGAAATAACTTAATCTTTAGTAATTAGAAAGCTTAAGAGTTCACTTTTTGTGATGGCGTCTTGTACCTTTTTTCTGTACTGTACCAATGTATTTGTATGCAATGCCTCTGAGATCTAGTTCTTAATTAAATGTTAACCTTTAAACAAGACCTAATTTCATTTATAAAATAATATTATAGTAATTGATATGGTTTATTAAAATATAATTCGCGCCAAAAAGTAGAAAATTCTTTAATGTCTCCTGAAAGAAATTATAAAATGAGATTTTATAAAACTTTTTTTATTTCCTTTCTTATGATTTATATGTCTGCATGTCTTCTGTAATAAGTAAAGGAGTTAAGTGTAGCCATGTAATAGAGTTTTAATTTACGATTTTTAAATCAATCCTAGATTTTAAACAAAAAAAGTTATACAGGCAGAGAACGCAAATAAAACATGGAAGTATTCCTACCTCCAAAAAATGGTCCAACGCAAATTGAGTAGTTGTGTAATTAATAACTTTGTAATTAGATTAGAGGGGAGCTAAAAATAACAATAAATAGTAAATCTACTTATATTTCTGTAAATATATTTGATTGTAAATCATACACATACCAGAGAGGTTGTAGTGAGATACGATAGTATAAGGAAGGTTATACCAACTGCCAATCTCACCTGCATACAGTGCTTTCACCTTTCAACGGATAGGTCTTTGACGACCGAATGATGTCGGAATATACCTTAAATATACCTTAACACAAATATACCTTAACACCTCCTTTACCCTTCCACCGTTGTACAGACAGACACTCGGCCAGTGACCACTTCTTTGTGGCTATCATACCGCTCATTCGAATTTGAACTAAAGGGTTTACTTCGTCGTTCCTGATTAGTACAACAATGAGGTGGAATAAGTTTCCAGCATCTTTCTTTCAAACTAATTCATCCATTAGGATGTAGTCAAGTACAGGTTTATCAGAGTTAAAAAATTCACCTAGAAATGCTTAACGTAAATAATTGGAAAAGATTACCCACTTTCTCAGTGTAGTAAACAAAAATCTAAGTAAAACATGATAACTTATATTCTGATGGCCTAGGTCCAGCAGTGTACTCAAAAGGCTGTTGAAGTATGAAGTGTAGCCGTACTAGATGATTTAACTTTTTCTAGCTTTTAGTTTATGTAATCATTAAAAAGTCGTTATTTTTCAGCGGAGTACATTACATCGCAGAAGGGTAAACCTCTAATCAAGCTGAATGGATACACGTTCTGTTCGACTCCAGCTAAAGGCCCTAAAGTTAGGTGGCGATGCTCCACGCACTACCCTCACGGTTGTCGAGCTGCCCTCGTCACGTTCGCAGACGAAATATTGTCTATAAGGGGTGAACATAATCACAAGCCATAAATCATGTTGCTTTTTGAAATAATGAACATTTTTGGTATTTTGTATTTAATAATAAAAATGTATTTGTACCGATCTCTCTCACATATTTACAATCTTTTTTAATTACTGCCTGAGAGAGCCGCAATAGCTCAGGTGATAAGCGCCCGCTTTAAAATTTAATAGTACCTGAACAAACTGAGTTTGATTCTCACCAATGAAACCAGTCCCCAATGAAATTGCTAATTACAATTTTCAGTGATGATTTTCGCCTTACCTATTTAGTGTATTATTAGGCCGCTCCACAGTTAAAAGAAACGTAAAAGTGGTAAAATCTGTTGCGTTACGTTAATAAGTGTAATTATACACCAAAAGTCGCGAAAAAGTGAGTTTGTGCGACTAAAACCAAAAACGTTATTGATTTTGGTTTTGGCTGCACACCAAGTTTGGACCCATATTTAGGCAAAAACCCAAAATTTGTAAATTGAAAATATAATATATTCCTTCGGCGTGCGCTTAATAGCTACGACCTACTTAATGTTTGCGTTCAGTGTTTTCCATCAAGGCTCAGCTTCCTACGAGGTTTCAAATTTTTTCCTTCTGTGGTTCCGGAGATATTAGGAAAATACCAAAAACCACATGGTCGCCTGTCTTGGAAACTGGAAGCGCGCGGGTGGTTTTGAAGGCATTCACGTCTTCCTCTTACCAAGCACCTTCGAAAAGAAATCATCGAATTCTGTCACAGACTTATATTCTGGACTCCTGGATGCATTTTCAGAAATGCGGTTTATGTGCAGTGAATTTGGAATTATATGTCTAAATAATGGGAGTGATTACCCCTAACTTTTTTATGTTTAGTATATAGTAGCATCTTGAAGATACGTTAAGATCATCCCCAAGCCTGGCAATTCTGGCTATACAGCTCTGGAATCGTGGCGAATCGGACCCGCCAAGACAAAACTTATCTTTTTTTATAGGATAAGGTGACAAACGAGCATACAATCCACCTGATGGTAAGTGGTTGCTGTAGCCCTACATCTATCCTCGATTACAAATCAAAATGCAGATGCGTTTCACCCGTGAGGACTAAGATAGAATGCCTTGTTTCCAGTAAAAAGGGTCTCCGGTTCTCTACACTCACTATACGAAACACAGCAGCATTAAGCTACTATTTTACGCTGGTAATCTGTGAGAGCGTGGTCCTTCCCCGGTCGAGCCGACCTATTCGTGCTACAACTATACTACTAATATAACTGCAGCATGGCTCTACCACGTATAAGTATTTACACCCAAAGCGGCCAATATTTTTACTGGCACCATCTCACTTTTGAACCAGAATTAAAACTGCTGGCGTTACATTTGATATCCTATAACCAAGGCCATGCTAATCTTTAATACCCTTCGTATGTACGCGAGGCCCACCTGGGGTGCTCAACTAGAAAATTTCAGTACAATATATCATCAGGTGATGGTGCCTACTGACCGTAGGCACCATCACCACACACATGATGCGGGAATATGGAATTAGGAAAAGTGTTTATGCCCCTAGACCTTACAATCAAAGAAATCCGTATAGAAAAGACGATACTGCTGGGGTTGTCTGACTTCATCACGCATGACATTCCTTACGAGAAACCCACTGCTATACATGAGCTGCTTCATCATGTTGACTGAATCTCGAAATTGGTTTCAACTAACTTCTTTCTCACAAAATTTTTCATCATCATATCTTTATCGTTTTTAAATCACTAATGATGACAAACGTCCGTGCGACAACATCACAGTTTAGACGCTGGAACATCTGTTGGAGAATTGCCCCGCCTTTGGTGGAAACAGATTATGGAATGGAATGCCTCCTTTCCAGTAAAAAAGGGTCTCCGGATCTCTACATTCACCATACGAAACACAACGTAGTATTTTTTTTTTGCGTCCGAAGCAAATATGGGCAACCCTCCGGAAAGCGGGGGAGGGAGGCGGTGAATGCTCATAGCATACCACGCAGCCGGCTGCGTGGTTATGTAACTAACCACTAAATAGTAAAACCTTAAGAATGTAGCCATACAAACTCACAGATGAAGAAAGAATCGACTCTAAAGTCTTTTATGGGACTAAATGAAACATTAGTTTAATTAACTTATTTTTAATTCCTGACGTTTAATAATTCAAATAAATTTAATAAGATTCATAATTCTACTGTAAATAGTGTTAAATTATTAAACAGATGCTAAAATAATAGATTATGAAAATGTTAAATATCATAATGTCATTTTGTATGTATGTCAATTCTACCTTTCTTGTTATTTTTTTGTTTGTTTTCAGTTGCAACTGTTATTAGTTTCAGTCATTGATTTTTATAATTAATTAGTGTAGATTATTTTGCTTCTACATACTCCACTTATCATCTTACTTTATTATATAGATAGTATTCATTATTATAGAACATAATTAAGACACGGGACTCTAACTATTTAAGCCACAACAACTGTTTATGAAAATATTGGAAATAAAATTACTTTTATATTTAAATATAAATTTAACACAAAATAATGTTATCACTTTATATATATGGCGTCAACTGCGTAGCCATTCTCACTGTATAATATAGATATAAGAAACTTGTGTAATAATTTTACAATATTTTTTGTGGAAAATTAGCAATATTAATAAGCAATTATTAGGTAGTGTATTACGTTTTTTTATTTTGTTTATAGAAGAGGGGGTAAACGAGTATGCGGCTCACCTGATGTTAAGTGACTACCGCCGCCCATGATCAACCGCAACACTAGGGTAATCGTAGGTGCGTTGCCGGCCCTTTAGAAAGGAGTAAGCTCTTTTCTTGAAGGTCCGGTGGTAAACTATTCCACAGAGGTTGTACGCGGAAGAAAACTCCTTTTGAAACGTACAGTGGAAGAACACCTACATGACAGTGAAAGAAACCATTACGAGAAACCTGCATCTTTGAGAAGTGTCAGAAGAACACAACCGACGTATACTGAGACACTATAGATAATATATTTTTAACCTTAAAATTTTCTCTGTAACTATTTTTTTAAAACTAAAGTGATAAATGAACCATTGATGGTAATAGGCTATTGCAGCTATCTTCAGGCTGCAGTACAGCAGAAGTTGGCTGCAGATGCGTCACCTTTGAGGACCAACAAAAAGATCACACAGGAGTACACACACTGCTGTTTGGCAGTATAAGTAGATAAAAGGAAGGAGGAAGGAAGGACCTATCCAGAACTAGAAAGACTTTCTCGGTATTAGGTTATAAGTTGATATTATGGCTCTTTTCTGCGAAAAATTAGTATAGTTTCAAAGTCAATCTCATCATCTCATAGAAAATACCATCATCCCACAAGTTAAATAAAATGTGGTTATGTTAATTACATTTTTGCTTTCACAGCGGAATTTGTGACGTCGAAAAAGGGCAGGCAAATGATAAAGCTGAAAGGTTACACGTATAGCGCCATTTCTTCCAAGACACAGAAGGTTCGCTGGAGGTGTTCCACTCACCATCCCCATGGTTGCCGTGCATGCGTCGTCACTTATGACAATGTTATAGTTAATGTCGTTGAAAACCATAATCATGCTCCTTAACTCTTTGACGCACTATAGAGGTACTCGATATACTCGCACTACCCTCAATGTTATCGGACTTTCATTGTCACGTTTACAGTCGGGATAATGTCAGTGTATCGTCAGTACTAGTGTTTTAGGTGAACTAGAAGAGCTTTACAAATAAATATAAACATCAGAAGACTTTTTGCCTATGTCAATTTAACTTTTACCTCTTTAGAAAGATTTTTTTCATTTTTTTTTCCTAATAAAAACTTATGTATAGCAATTGATAAATATTTTCATTTCCCGCTTGAATGGCTGACTTCGAGTACTTACCCATGTCTAGATGTTTTTTTTTTAAGATTATTCAAAAGTTTCGTAATATAAATTACCCTGAAATTGTGTGTGAACTTGACAAAATTGCTGACGCTGATAAAGAATTCAACTCTGTACGATCTTGTTTAACGTAAGAAAAACCAAATTGATACATATTGTGTATCCTATAACATATTAATTATTTTTTACAATCTGTTTGCGTTTGATTAATCGCAGTTTGTATAAAAGTAAAAGTAAAGTAAAGTTACAGTCCCACACATATTCATCATATGTGATCACAATGGCACATATTCATCATATGTGCCATTGTGATCACATATGATGAATATACTTAGATGTCTAATAATGTGACCCACTAGACACCAGAATTTTGTGTTACTAGTACGGATATAAATCTGGTTATATTAATTCCATTTTTGCTTTCACAGCGGAATTTGTGACGTCACAAAAGGGCAGGCCAATGATAAAGCTGAAAGGCTACACGTATAGTTCCGTCCCCTCCAAGACACTGAAGGTTCGCTGGAGGTGTTCCACCCACATTCACCATGGTTGCCGTGCATTTATCATCACCTATGCTAATGAGATAGTTACTGTATCTGAAAAACATAATCATGTTCCTTCAGCCTCTGTCGCACCATAGAGGTACTCGATGTACTCGCACTATCCTCACTGTTATCGGGCTACCATCGTCACGTTTTCATTCAAGATATAGCCAGTGTGTACGATGGACTAAAAGAATTTCATCTTATTAACAGATTTTGCGGTACGTATGCCAATATAATTTTTGCAAACTTGGCAATAATTATATCATACAAAATAATTATAATATTTGGGTATGTTAAAGTCTTTGGTTCTAGAATGAAGGTTCATTTTTATTGTCATGTTGAAATATATCTTTTATGACATTTTATTTTTCATTTATTTTTTACCGTCCTTCGCCTGGATCTATTTATTTGGCTGTAAACGCCAAATTTATTATTATTATAATTATTAACATAAGAAATATCACATATATTTACAATTATATATTTATAATTATTAACATAAGAAAGAAGTTTATATTTATTATAATCATCAAAGACCATTTATTTTATAATTTAATCAATTTCCCGAAAATTCTTTAAGTCTTTAGGCTAAAATATTGTCTACAAAACTGCTGTTCTCTATTGTTCGACAAGTTTTATTATTATCTCTTACTTGGATTCTAACTTTGGTTAGATGAAATTTGATTATGTTAATTTAATTTTTGCTTTCACAGTTGAGTTTGTGACTTCAAAAAAAAGGTAAACGAATGTTAAAGCTGAAAGATTATACGTATAGCGCCGTCCCTTCTAAGACCAAGAAGGTTCGCTGGAACTGTTCGACCCGCAATTACCGTGGTTGCCGTGCATTCATCATCACCTATGACAGTGTTACAGCTAAAGTCTCTGATGACCACAACCATGCGCCTTAAACTTTTGATGAACTATAAAGATGCTTTGTATACTGGCACTACACTCACGGTTGTTGGGTTCCCGTTTAAGATATTATCAGTGTATTGTCAGTGACAGTGTCTTCTGTGGACTAGAAGTGCTTCTTAAATTAACACAATAAGTATCAGAAGGATTTCTGCGGTACCTATGTGAATTTTACCTTTACCTCCTAGCAATACTTAACATGTTTACTATTAGGCTATGGATTTACAAACATCGTTAATTTTTACATGAAAAATATTTGAGAAAAGCAATTGATGGGCATTTTTATTTCTCTCATTAATTAATGACTACGAGTACTTAATTATTTCTAGACGTCGCCCTTCAAGATTATTTGAAAGTTACGAAATATAAATTGACATAAAGTTGTGTGTGAACTTGACAAAACTGGTGATGTTGACCACAGTACTATCTTGTTTAACATAAGAAAGACGAAATTGATACGTGTTGTGTTTCTTATAAAATATGGCAAGCGCTTTTTTCTGCCAAACGCACCCATTAATTAATTTTTATATTCAGCTTTCGTTTGACTAATCAATCTTTTATAAACACTGACAACGCTTTAACATTACTTATATTCACTTTAACCAGTTCTAGTAAGCTAAAAATGCTTGTGTTGGGAGTGATTCATGACAGTAGTCGAATATTCGATTCGAATTCACGACATTTTGAGATCGTGATCTGTATCCTGCTGTTAATTTACAGTCACCTTTAAAACTTAAAAAAAATATTTTAACAAGTTGTTTCTGTCACTTCACAACATCCAATTAAAAGTACTCGTACAAATTCACATTCCTAGTACGAGCTGCATTATTATGTTACTGTGATTACATATGAATATATTTAGATACCTTATAAGATGACATCAGGGTATGTTAATTACATTTTTGCTTTGACAGCGAAATTTGTGACGTCACAAAAGGGCAGGCAAATGATAAAGCTGAAAGGTTACACGTATAGCGCCATCTTTTCCAAGACACAGAAGGTTCGCTGGAGGTGTTCCACTCACAGTCACCATGGTTGTCGTGCATTCGTCATCACCTATGACAATGAGATACTTAATGTCTCTGAGGAACATAATCATCCCCCTCCTACTTCTAGCGCACCATAGAGTTACTCGATTTATTTTTTTTATTCTCGCAGTACCCTCACTGTTGTCGGACTGCCATCGTCACGTTTGACACAGACGAAATATTGTTAATGTACTGTAGGTGACCGTGTCTACGATGGACTAAAAGAATTTCACCTTATTAACACCTTTTACGGTACTTATGCCAATATACCCTATATGCGTATAAGAAATAATTATACAATAGTAATTATAATATTTTAGTATGTGAAACTAAGCTTTATTTTTAATTTAATTATATCTTCTATGACTTTTTTATTTTTATTTTTTTACTGGCGATCCTCCGTGGCTTCAACTGGATCTACCTTCGTTATATATAGTGTTTTAGTATAGTGTTTTATTATAAAATTTTAATGAAAGTTTTTGTGTGAATATAATTTATCTTTTTACGTAAATAATTTCGAGTAATATATACTGAAATAATTGTGATTTTCACGCTGCCGACATTCGCTTGGTATGTTTCGTTTTTGTTATCAAAATACAATATTCTTTTTGTAATGAAGTAAAACCTGACCTTTATATAGAGAATTTTGGATATATTCTATAATGCCAAACTTCTTCATAGAAAAGTAGTCTCTAAATATAACTTTTAATGGTTTCAAGTGCTGCGGGTGGTTGCGGTCGCATATGACCGCTCAGGATTTACCGGGCGCATGCGACTGCATCGGATTTTTATTGTGATCGAAGGGTTTAAGACTATTTATTTTACCATTTATTCAAATCTTAGAGTTTTACGGCTAAAATTTCGCCAAGATCACTCCTGGCATTATTTTCTGTTTGTTCGGCAAGTTTTGTTACAATTAGTTCTGCCGTTCCACAGATTAGCCCGGACAGTTACACAAACAATTTTTAATGTTTATTCGAGACTTAATAGCATGCAAATAACCACCTTCACTCCATAAAAGGAAGTTATTCCGAGATTACAGACATTATTCGCACTACCCTCACATCAATTTTATTATAAAAATAATTGGTAAACGTTTTTATTTGTTTCTTGAATAACTACGATTTAACTGTTTCTAGAACTAATTTTTATTTAGAATTTTGGAAATATAAATTGACCTGAAGTTGTGAGTGTATAAAGAATATAACTTTGTACAATCTACAATAGTCTCACATGAGAAATACTAAACTGATTATAAGAAATAACGTGTAGTTATTTCTTATAATCAGTTTGCCTTTGAGCAATCAAGTTTGTATGAATATAAAATCATTTATAACAAATTTTACCAAAACAACAATAAAGAGTAGTCGTGCACATCCTTATAAAACTTTTTTTTTATTTCTGCTTCAGCATTTTTAAATCCTTACTATGTGCAATATTATTGTGTTATTGTAAAATTACATATACTCTGTTACCTGATGTGCGATGTCAGGGCACATAATGGCAACAAGATACGCTAGACTTGGATTTGAACTTTGTGACACAAGCTAAATGAAATCTGGTTATGTTAATTCCATATTTTCATTTACAGGGGAATTTGTGACATCACAAAAGGGCAGGCCAATGATAAAGCTTAAAGGTTACACGTATAGTTCCGTCCCTTCCAAGACACAGAAGGTTCGCTGGAGGTGTTCCACTCACAATCCCCAAGGTTGCCGGGCATACATAATTACCTATGACAGTGTGATAGTTAACGTCTCTGAGGACCACAATCATGCCCCTCCAATCTCTGACGCACCATAAATGTCCTCGATATACTCGCACTACCCTCACTGTTGTTGAGCTGCATTGTCACGCTCTTAATCGAGATCAGTGACAGTCTCTTCGGGGTACTATTCAAACTTCACAAATAATCATAAGCATTAGAAGACTTTTTGAAGTACATATGTCGATTTAACTTTGCCTTTTAGCAATATTTAGCATATTCACAACCCTGGCTTTCACCTAGGTAGTGTCTATTAATGTGGCGGTAATTTGAAATCATAACGTTTTAAAAAACCTTTTATATTACCAATTTTTCGATTTTTACAAAAAAAATCTACATGGTTTTAGGATAAATTGCTTAGATCGCATTGTATCGCTCTTTATTTGTTCGCTTAGTGAAGTTTCATCGCAATCAATTCATCCATTCTGAAAATTACGCTGTCCGGGCTAATTTAAACAGACAGACCTAAGCTTAATAGAAAATATTTTTTAATACTTATACTTTTTAATTAATGAATAAAGACATATAAAAAATGCATTTACAGTAATTTAATATATTAACAGCATTAACAATGCAACAGTTTGTTGGCGATAATGGCGCTCTTTTCTTTCACATTTATATATTTAATGTTACTTAGATACTTATCTTAGGTATATAATATTACAATAAATGTTTCTTTCTTTAATTAATACTTATTGAAGGTAGCACATTATACTTTTCTTAGGAATGTATCTTTCAGTATTTTCTTCAATATTACACTGTTCATGTCTTTGGACATATCTCTTTTAAAATCTATTTTATTAAATATGAGCGGAGTTAAATATTGCCTAATTCTCTTACCATAATAGTCCCTTATGTGTGGTATTACATATACAACACGTAACATAATTAACGCACTTTTAGAAAGTAGTTTGTTCAGAATCGTTTACTGAATCGATTCCTATCATTTTTAATATAGGTAATTTTTTATCCCAAAAATAATTAAAACTACGTAAATTACAGTCACACTAAATCTGTACAGTCAAAACAAACTGAAATGGACCGTAACTTAAGGCAATAAGACTTTTATGAGTGCAGTTTTATTTGTATTGTTACTAATTCTGTCATTCAATAAAAATAAAGAAAAATGAACTCTATTTCAAGCACGTTAAAGTATTTGCGTTCGTGGATTCGTACTGTGACCACAACATTCTTCCGGAATTAGTATAACTAATTTGATAAATAATCAGTGCATAAAAATGTTTAACTAAAAATTCAGTGTATGTGTTATGATTATAACATAATATACTAATTGGGGTGTCTGAGGGTGTGCGTTAATTACGTTACATATTGTATACCCTTTTCAACTTGCCTGGTACGATATTTATACGTTATAGGTTGATATCACAGACATACACTTTAATTTTATTTATGTTTATGGGTTGGGCTATGGGTCTAGAAAGAAGGTTCATTTTTTCTAAATAAAATCTTGTGAGAAACAATTGATAAAATTTTTCATTTCGTGCTTAAATAAATGACAGCGAGTTCTTTCTTACCCATTTCTAGAAGTTATCTTTCGAGCTTATTTGAAAGTTTGTATATACATAAAGAAATATTTTATTTCAAATTTTATAGTTATTCCTTTTAGTTCACAACCATTAAAATACTTGTACAAATTCCTGTAATACTTTATTTACTGCATCGTTTTTACATTATTTATCAATGGGGTATTGATATAGTTTCCTCATATGTTTGGAATGTTTAAATAAACAAGAGAAAATGATAAATATCCATTAAATATATAAATAAATAAATAATAATAATAATTTATAAATAATAATAAATAAATAATAAAGGAAATGATAAATAACCATTAAATATATAAATAAATAAATCCCAACCAGATGGAATTCCTCGGCATGAAAGAAGCCTGGAGGGTTAGAAGGAAAGTAAAAGGGAAAGAAATCTGCGCACGATGCGAGCGATATCGAGGAGCACCGCCTCATAGTCCCAGTCGCCTAAGATGAATCTAATTTTATTATTATTATATTATTGTGAATATAAATACACTGAGATACCTTACAATATGGTGTGCGATGTAAGTCCACATAATGAAAACAAGATAATCTAAACTTGGATTCGAACTTTGTGTTACATGTAAGATCAAATCTAGTTATGTTAATTCCTTTTTTACTTTCACAGCGGAATTTGTGACGTCAAAAAAGGGCAGGCAATTGATAAAACTAAAAGGTTACACGTATAGCGCCGTCCCGTCCAAAACAAAGAAGGTTCGCTGGAGGTGTTCGACCCACAATCACCATGGTTGCCGTGCATTCGTCATCACCTATGCTAATGAGATAGTTAATATCTCTGAGCACCATAACCATGCTTCTTCAGCCTCTATAGCACCATAGAGGTAATCGATATACTGGCACTAGCCTCACGGTTATAAGTCTGCCATTATCAAGTTATCAGTCGAAATATTGTAAGTGTATTGTCAGTGACAGTTTCTATGATGAACTAGAAGAATTTCACCAATTAACAAATTTCGCGGTACCCATGTCGATTCAATCTTTGCATCTTAGCAATACTTATATTGTACGAAATATTATAATATGTTAACTTAGGTTATAGTTCTAGTAGGAAGGTTAATTTTGATGGTAATAAATGATGACGTATTATTATTTATTTTATGTTTACTAGCGACACGCCCCGGTTTTATCTGGTCAGGATAAAGCCGGGTAAATTAGCATCAATTATATTTTTCAGAACAATCAATAATGGCCACTTATTTTATTTATTTTTCGAATTCGCAAAAAATACTGCAAGTATAACCTAGATCACACCTACATTTCTTTCTACGTTTCATCACAATCGACAAAATTTTACGAATGGTTAGTCATGACTTAATGACTTCCTGAGCTCGATGAAATTTTATTTATATGCATAGAGATTCATATCTATAGATAAATAAAAACTTGTGAAAGTAATTGATACACATTTTCATTACATGTCTGAATAAGTAACAAATCAAATTTTATTGTGTTATTCCTGTTCACAACCTATAAAATGTACTCGTACAAAGTCAAGTTTTTTATTTTAATGTTGGCACATTTCTAATATTTATATATATTATGCGATATTACTATTATTGTGATTACATATAAATATAATTCTTACAATACGGTGTGCAAACTCAGTGCACGTAACAATTTTGTGTTACAAGTAAGATGTAATCTAGTTATGTTTATACGAGTGTGACACTGAAAGTTCTTAGTCTTTTCAAAATAGTGTCCATTTACATCAATACATAGCTGCATCCGATGGAACCACTGAGAAAAGCACTTTGCCCACTCGTTCTTAGGGGTCTCTTCGACGGCATTTTGAAACGCAGCCACTGCTTCCTCGGCGTCCATAAAAAGTTTTATTTTCGGAAATAAATAAAAATCGCAAGGTGCGAGGTCAGGGCTGTATGGCACGTGACCCAGTAATTCCACGTCTGACGTCGCCAAGTAGTCGATTGTTTGCTTGGCCTACTGCGAGGTCGTTTCTCCCGAACTATTTCCAAGACAAGTGGCAAACAATTATTTATGTACCACTATGCAGTAACTGTTTTTCGATCCTCTAAAACAATTGTTGCATAATGACCTGTCCTTCCGAAGAACGAGGCCCCCATCCTTTTTTCCACGCTTCGACCTCTCTTCTATTTAGCTGGCAACTCTTCGGTAGGACCAGACAGCAGTCTCTTAGTTTCAGGATCATAACAATAAATCCAGATTTTGTCATCCGTAAGTATGTCGAACACAGCATTTGAGTCACCTCCGTTAAATCTTTGAACCATTTTCTCATCTTTGGCCTCTCAAATTATGAGGTATCCACCGGGCACAAAGCTTCCTGACCGCCAAATATGCATGGAGGATTTTGTGCACTTGATTCATTGCGATGCCAAAGCTTGTCCAAATCTGCTGATAAGTCACTCTTTTGTCAGTCTCTATCATACGCCACACAACACTGATGTTTACTTCAGTTGTAGCTGTAGAAGGTCGACCCTCACGCAGTTCATCGGTGAGATTAGTGCGATCACGTTTAAACTCATTAAACCAGTTGTAAACAGTGGCACCAGATGGGGCTTCATTGTGGAAAGCCAATAAAAGTCCTATCATTACTTTCTTGTTAACTTAAATGACATCGAAAGTCAGAAGAAATTTATGCTGACGTGCCACATATAATTTTGTAAACAAATGATAAATTATATAATGGGTGCGTTTGGCAGAAAAAAGCCCTAGCAAGCGCTTATAAGCGTGATTATGAAATAGTTTTCGGCCAGGACACGATTGCTACTTCAGTAGCGCTGACACAATCCGCCATTTTGCTTTAAGTTGTTTTGTGCAATATTAGTTTTACATGACTAAACAACACATGTTATTAAAATTCACATAAACATATACATGTTATTAAAATTCATGATTGGTAAGTTTTTAATATGAATATTTACAAACGTATATTTAAATTAGGTTAGGTTCCCCGGTTAAAACTAACATCGTGTCTTGAAGGAAAATAGCTACTTACGATTTGACAGCGCTTACCGCTTACGATCGCCATTTTGCTTACAAGCGCTTGCTAGCACTTTTTCCTGCCAAACGCACCCATCACAATTAATATTGACAAAGAGTTCCATTTTCAAAATTGAACTTGTTTTTTATTATATCATTTACAAATGGCCAGTTCTAAAAACTTTCAGTGTCGCCCTCGTACCAAATTTGGTCACACAGCGAAATTTGTGACGTCACAAAGGGGCAGGTGAATAATAATGTTGATAGGTTACGCGCATAGTTCCATCCCAATAAAGACACAGAAGGTGATAGATTTTATATAAAAATTAAAGATTTTTTTTTCATAGTTTAATTACATTTAATTATAATATATATGTGCCACTTTGTTCGATAACTTGTTGTCATCTTATAGTAGGTGACATAAACCCGTTGCTGTAGAAATCTTGGGAAGTTTTATCAAAAAATACGACATGTAATTTTGACAGTCCTCTCTTGTTTACAAAAATTCTATACCGAAAATTTTGGGTGCAAGGTCAGATTTATATGGCCATACAAATAGCATCACCTTATTGCGTGGTAATCCGGATTTCCCTACAGTCTGTAGAGCTTGACTACCCTTTGACATGATCTGTTTCACACGTTCATGTCTAGGTGATTCATAATTCATAATTCGTAATTATTTATTTGCATAGAATGTTGGTAGATATTACAAGAGTATTATTAAGACATAAAAGTTCCTATACATTTTGCCTTATCGAGGCGTGCAAATTTTGACTAATTAGATAAAACAATTCTTTTTTTGATGAATTTAACTTATTTACAAATATCAAAATGTCCATATGTAAAAACAGTAAAAATAACTAACTAATAATTATTCTATAACTATCGAAGTCCTTTATAAACTCACAGCAAAAAATTCAAGCATTTTTAGATACAGATATTTAAATATGTAATTTGTTTTGATTTTTGTGATCAAGATACTCATTAACAGTATAGAAGCAATTAAGTAAAAGCCATTTATGAAATTTGTTTTTAAATTTGTCATCGAAAATTTTTTAAACTCGTCGGGTAAAGAGCAAAAGATTTTAATCGCCATTATGTATGAATTTTTTGAAAGAGCATCAATTTACATTTTGGAAAGTATATTCTGTTATTAGATTTTTCTCATAAATTTCTATTTCTTAAAAAAATATTACTTGGGAAGTATTCAGGGAATTGCTTGACAAAAATCGCCGCTGGTTTTATATACTTACATGCGAGTGACAGCACTTTTATTTCTTTAAATAATGGTTTGCACGATGTCATGGAATGTGTTCCACAGATTGATCTAATGCATTTTTTTTGGATTTTAAATACGCGTTCTATTTCAGAACAGTTGCCCCATATTAGAAATCCGTACTGCATGTCTGCAATATCGATAAAACGTAGCCATGATAGGCGTTTAACGCTGCTTCGGCAGACTTCACTTTTCATCACCAGTGATATATCTTTTCCAAAATGGTTCAGTTTCGTTATGTTTTAATAGAGAATCGCAAATGAGTACACAATTCATTAGGTTTCGGCTTGAGTGGCACTTTTTAATTTCAACATATCGAATTTTCGTTAGATTCACTAATTTTGGCGGACAGCAAAACAATTGAAAATGGCGGGAAACTGTTTTTAACTATATATTTTTCTTTTTCTTAATGTCCTATATGTATTGATATTAAAACTATCCGGATACAAAGAGAACAACAAAGGACATTTTTCTTCAATTTTATACAAACAAAATATGAAGAAACTTTTTACTTGACATATTATTTAAAAAAAAATTATGGAATCCCAAAAGCATTCTCTTTAAAAAAAACTGCGAAATTGGTTAATGAGCCTCGAAGATATTGTGTTACATGCATTCAAATATACAGTTCAAAACCTGTTCTTCTTTAGCATAAAATTTATAATATTTATTTTCATTACCGTTCCATTTTAAAGTTTCTATTTCTAAGTCTTTAAACTTAAGCAACACATGAGAAATAATGTAATGAAATAATACCGTTTTTTATGTTTTATAAACTTGGATTTTTTTTCGTAAAAAACTCTAAAAACTTATTAAATAAATGGTCTATGAATATATAAAATCTTCAACAACAACGCCATATTAATATATTCTACCCAGGCGAAACTAGAGCGAAAAGCTAAAAAAACGTATTTGATAATTTTAAAATAAAATAGTATTATGTAGTAAGCGTTAAGCTAGTTCCGTAAAATATACAATATATAATAATATAATATATAATATAAACACTCACGCCTGTCACCCAGAGGGGTAGGCAGAGACTACGGACTTCCATTTGGCACGATCCTGACATACCTCTTTCGCCTCCTTTACATCCATATATCTACGCATACATGCTCGTCGGTTAAGGGTACTTCTAACGTGGCCCCTTTTCAAAATATTGCCAATTTGGTCGATAAACTCTTTTCTAGGGCGTCCCTTCCCGACTCGGCCGTTCACATCTGCCATATAAATTTGCTTTGTCACTCTTTCCTCATTCATTCTTTCTACATGACCAAACCACCGAAGCCTTATAGACAGCCAATATACAATAATAAACAGTAATAAATAATCAATAGTATTTTATTTCGTAATGCTTGAAGTCATTTCAACACTATTAGGATTAATAATACACCAAATGTTTTGATTAACAAAGAAAGATAGATCTCCATCTATCTTTGCCGCGTGAATTTCACGTGATGCTGACAACTGTGCTCAACTTATTAACACTATCTGCCCGTAAATTATTCTTAATTAATTTGCCGCGTTAAAGCCGTCATGTTATCTTTTTGTTTAATCAAAATATAAAGAAGTATTCATTCATATTATTATAACAGTTGAATTTATAACATCGAAACGGGGCAACAGGTAGATACGTCATTATGGATGTACGTATTACGCAACTTCAGGTGGACTGGGGAAAGCACGCTGAAAATGCAATGCCACCGTAAGTACGTGTGATGACAAAATCATAAAAATGAAAAGCCAACACAAACATCCACCGCGGGATCGTTAAAGATAATTCTTTTTTATTCACTGCTTTTCTTTTGGTATTAATAAAAATGTAAAACTAAAGAGCGTTTTATTTTTTAAATTTATACTTTCTCATATGAAAGATCAAATATTAAAATATTGCTAAAGTCTACATTTAATATTTGCAAGTCAAATAAATTATAACATATCACATAAACTGTATAGCATTGTACAGAATTCGTAACACTTATAGCAATTTTAAAACAGTTTGCCGGGGAACTATGCAACGCTGAACGCTAAATTGTGTTTCTCTTTTAAACTAATTAGGCCTCTACTTTCAGCTGAATTTGTTATGTCACGAAGGGGCAAGAAAATGATCAGGCTACGTGGTTACACGTACTATTCAGCATCAATTGGACCGAAGATACGGTGGCGGTGTTCCACTCATGCGTCCTGCGGCTGTGTGGCCACTTTGTACACAGTGAGAGACACAATTATCAGTTTAAAAGACGTCCACAATCATCCGCCGCGACAAATAGACACACCTTGATATATTAGCATTATTATTGTCACTATATAATTTATAACTGAAAATATATTGTATCAATTTTTTCTAAAGTGACGCGTTATGTATAAGTAGGAACTTGTACAATTTATTTTGTTAATACTCGTACTGGAATCCTATTATAAATTTTATTCAATAGGTAATTCAATTATGGTTGTAAATAGGTAGAAGAAAATATATTTTTAAAATGCCAATGTGTTAAAATATTTCTGAACAATGCCAGATAAGTTATATTTGAATGAATGATGAATACAAAATAACTATGAAAAATGGATATAAAGTTAAAAATTTGATTTATTTTTTCATTCATTCATTGCAGTCTTTTAGAAGTCAACTGCTGAACAATATCATTGTTGAGAGGCTAAGTTTTTGTAACATTATAATTTAAAATTGATGTTGTAATGGATTTTAATAAATATTTTATAAGACTGAACATTATTTATAGTTTTTTTTTGCAACTTAACAATTTTGCAGCATTTTACTAAACTTTTTGCCGATTCATAGTAACACAAGTACACATAGTATTTTTTTTTATAGGATAGGGTGACAAACGAGCACACAGTCCACCTGATGGTAAGTGGTTGCTGCGGCCCATAGACATCTACATCTATCTTCCATTACAAATCAAAATGCAGATGCGTTGTCACCCGTGAGGACTGAGATGGAATACCTCATTTCCAGTAAAAAGGGTCTCCGGTTCTCTACACTCACCATACGAAATACAGCAGCATTAAGCTACCATTTCACGCTGGTATTCTGTGAGAGCGTGGTCCTTCCCCGGTCGAGCCGACCCATTCGTGCTACAACTATACTACTAATATAATTGCAGCATGGCTCTACCACGTTAAAAAGTAGTAGTACAACCATTTTTGATTTGGAATGAAATTGATTGTATTACGTCATGTACTTGTTTCAATTATATATACTAATTATCAATTTTCAACAACTAATTTATTTATATTACTTATATTGATGATGCATGAGGCGAAACCTATCGGTTTTAAAGTAATGAAAAAATAAATAAAAGTGAAACAAATACAAGTGGCCATCTAAATCACTGATGAAGATGAACTCTCACCAAGTGACAACAATCGCAAATATAAATGGACATGGTTATGCAAAAGGGATCCAACCCATAAAAGCTAATTTGAAATTTTGGTACACATTTAAAGTATAGATCGGCATATATTCTATCTGTTAAGAAATTTTATTTTTATTTTTATTATTTTCGCTGAAATTGTTGCATCACGTATGTATTGTGTATACTGTTTCACAAAACACTATTTTTAAATCAATAAATTTTTGACTCAAATACGGGTTGGATCTTTTTTGCGTAGCTATGTCCAAATTATAACAATAAATTAATACAACCATCTTAAATACGAACGAAAACATCGCAGTGACATTATTTAATATCAAGCTATAGGTAAAACACGGACGTTATGTTACACTCAAAAAGTGTGAAGCACTCCAGGTCCTACAATTTTCACCCACACATATTATTAGGGGAGCCCAAGAGAGGATTTTTTATATTTATTCAAGCGCGTCAAGCAACTCAGACTAAGGTAAAGTGGGTTAGTTACGAGCTAAAAAAAGTGCATTTTAGAGTGACGTAAAGGAGTTTTCGTGTGTGGTTGATTTTTTTTTTAATTTTGAAGGAAATGATGCAAAAATAATTAAAAAAACATAATCTACCGATTTCCACAAGTCGAAATACTAAAAATCGTCTGTAAAGATGAGAGCGTGCACCTAGAGTAAAGCTGTATACCTGCTCCTCTCTCTCCCTTTCACTTTTTCCTTATCTCTGACTCTATCGTGTCGTCCCCATCCATTCACAGTCACATTTGGCCGCACAGAATTCCCGAACGTTGGCGAACCGTGAACAGGAATCAGGCGCTGGGCATTCCCACCGACTAGCTCAATAAAATGCAAGATCAGCAATGAATAGAACTCGCAGGCAGCACAACTCATTGAATTCTGCTTTTGCTTATGACTTTAACCTTGACTATTTAGTGCTAAATGATGTTGATATTGGTAGAATAGATAAATTCTGCAACCAATGCCAAGCAAAGGAATGGAAGGCTGAAGCTCTATATTTCTGAAAACGGACCTAACTTAGTGGATGACCAGCTGACTGCTTATGATTGTGACACGTAACACCTCTTACGCGCTCGCCCTTAGGAGCTTTCCCCTCGCCTGTCTAGGTCTTATACTATTTAAAACCGCCTGTCATTTTACATATTTATTTTAAAATGTTTACTCAAAAACATATCCAAATTTCAACTATACAGGACAAAGTTTATTTTACCTCATCAACTATGCTCCTTTCAATTCACCTGTCCCATAATTTTGCTCATTGCAATCGCCTGTCAATTTTTTTTTTCAAGATTTAAAATAAATAAATTACTACTACATTCTATTAAATTTTTATACTTACAGAAATAAGTTTATATACTCTATTTATTTTACAATTTAAAAAATAAAGGGGCTGATGACGTGCAGCGCTGACGCCTGCCAGGTCATGGTTATTGCCCTTAGCATGCAATGCTAAGTGTACAAAGGGGGACGCCCATTTTCGGCCATGGAACGCCCAACAATGTGAATTTGTTAAAAAATTATATCTTTATTTATGGTTATTAATCGCGGTATTCATTTATCCTCAAACAATGGGAATATTTTTGCACAAATTAAAAGTACCGGAAACATAATAATAAAAATTAGGTAAATCATTATGTCATTAGATTGTGTATAAAAAAAAGTCTTGCCAATCACAAAACACATTTAAAAAATCGATTCTCTTTTTCGATTGATTATTTACGGTGTCATCATTACAGTGCTAATATAATTTTTAAATAATTATGATGTTACGATAATTAAACAAGCGAATTACTAGCTGATTTCTAATGAATTCTTTAGAGAGTAACAAATGCTACGGCACAATTTAACTGTTAATCTTAACCGATCTTCTTTGAAAACAGATAAGAACTGTTATTCTTATCTGTTTTTAAAGAAGATCGGTTAAGTTATTCTTATCTGTTTATAACAACACATTTAAAATAGAATCATGTTATGATAACGAAACAAGTTAGTTTCCAGCTGATTTACCATGAATCCTTTAACCTTTTGAGCGCCAAAGTCGCCTATACTTGACCAACACCTGCGGGCCCTGAGCGCCAACGACGTCTATAGTTGACAAAAAACCCGGCTCCGAAAAATATGAAATATAGATATTGGAAAATTATTACAGGTATTTTAATTCTACACTCCTCAAAATAGGAATAACCCAGCAACATGTGAGTATAAAAAACAAGTCTTCTAGAGCCACAAGTACTAAGAAACATTGAACTAATAAAAATGGATTTTTATCTAAGCAAATACTATGTCCAGCACGCCAAAGTCGTCTATGGTTGACCGCTAGTGTCAAACGCGGGAGGCATAGATTTCTTGAAAACTATCCAAAATTCAGCTCAATGGTGTTTTTTTTTCTATTATTATTGATATTTGAATAAAATTAAAGGTTATAAACATAAAACTATAATTAGCTACATGAATAAAAAATGTTATCAGATTATCTTCGCATAATAAATCTAATATCTCAACTCTACGCATCTTTAGCGCATCATCGAAAATCAGTTCACTGGGCACCGTGATCAAGGATAGACGACACCCTGATGACGTCATAAGTGATTACCGAGAAAAGTAGAGCAATGCAACATGAACGATTCCTCAGAACTCATTCGGATTTTGGAAAGCGTCGATGATGATGAATTTTGATTTTTGATTGATGAATTGAATTTTTGATTGATTGGTGAACAAATATGTTTATTTATTCCATGACCAAGATTTTAGTATTATAAGGCTGATTTACCTAGTGCGAATAATTATATACAATTGTTGATTAATGAATAATTATGTACCTTTTTTAATAATAATACAAAATTACAATTAATGTTTTTTTTACTTAGGGTGTGAAGAGCAATTTTTCATTTTGTATTGTGCCATTTTCTTTCTCAGTCTCAAAATCATCTAGCAGCATCAGCATCATATCAAATCCCCATTGTCATAAGAGTGTAAGACTTTTCTTCTGTGCGTCACTTGGCCTACGCCTTCCCCGACACATAAAATATTATGAATCGATGTCTGTATATTTCGGTTAGATCGATTTTGAAATCGATACACAACATTCTAAGAATGTTTCAAAAGGGAAGGTCAGCTACGCCGTTGTCGTCCAGTCGCGACAGTGTCGTCATTAGGATGGAGAGTAGTGCTAATGTTTACTACTATTTTATTGTTATTGTTTGTTTTTTATTTATGTTTATATGTACAAAGTACATATATAAAAAAGAGTGGAAGACGGCACAAGATTATATAAAACATACAGTTTATTAAGAGTCATTTATAGCATAAAAAACCAACAAAAACAAGTTATTTCACGTTATCGATATATCAACTCTTGGCAACACTATTTTGTTTTGGCGCTTTGGCGTACAGGACACGGTAATGCGTTTTTGGCGTGGCGCTCAAAAGGTTAAAGCTTAACAAAACGCAACTGCACAATTTTTATCAATTTCAAGACAAAAACAACCGTTGTTATCGGCTTGGTTGAAAACGTTAACAACCGCCTTCACATCTGTAGTTATGATAATTAAATAAGCGATTTAATAGCTGATTTACAATGAATTCTATGCAGTATAACATAACGCTACTGCACAATATAACTGTTATTCTTATCTTTTCTTAACAATACATTTAAAATGAAATCATGTTACGATAATTAAACAAGTGAATTTCTAGCTGATATACCATGAATTTTTTAGAGCTTCATAAAACACTACTGCACAATTATTATACGGCCGACGTATCTTGGCGAGTCTGAATATAGGCTCTGCGAAGTTTAGCGCATGAACACTCGTGAAGAAAACTGTTATTGTCATTTTTTTATATATACCAATGTACAAATAAAATTTCCCTAATACAGTGACCAAAAATATCAAAACACTTTGGAGACATTATAAATTAAAGATTCAATTTTGATACCTCACCTTTCGATAGGGGCAGATTTTATCACAAACACATACAATATTATTTACATTTAATACTTTTTATTTATTTACACTTATTATTATTTAATCACTGTCGCTGAGGGGGGAAATTCCTAACATAAAGTCGTCGGCCCCTTGTGTACCATGTGAGGTACTTGGCATAGGTTCATCTTCGTAATCGTCGCTCTCACTTTCAGACTCACTTTCTGAATCTGAAGCTGTATTAATGATGAATAATTGATCCGTCATTTCGTCAATAATATGGTCGCTCTTCCTATAGTCATGTTCGACCTCTTGCACTTTTCTGCATAAAGCACTCCATTCATTCTGACCCATTAAATTTACTTTTTCTTGTATGAGCTCCATTGTCCGGGTTACGTTCCAGTCGACGTTTTTAGCGGCTACGTGCCCTTTAATGGCAGCCCACACCATCTCGATGGGGTTTAAATCGGGATGATATGGGGGTAAACGAAGGACATCGTGGTTGTTTTGTTTAAACATTTCATCTATTACGTATTTTTTATTCACGTCTTTGTTTTTTTTATTAGATCGTAAAGTTGTGGTTTACGCATGTCCTTTTCATATGGTATACCCTTTTCTAATAACCACGATTCCATTTTTGCCTTCTTGTCATTAGATGTAGGGGCAGGATCCATTAATTTGTTGTGGTACGGAGCATTATCGATAACCACCACCGAGTTAGGGCTCAAATTTGGAATCAGTTGGGTCCGTAACCATTTCTCATAATTTTTGAAATTCATGTCATCATGATAGTCTCCGGTTTTGCTGCCAGATTTGAACATTAGTAGCGCGTTCGGAACAAACCCTGCTTCTGACCCAGCGTGTACCATCACTATCCGCTGACCTTTTGATATCGGGCGCTTTAGTCCTTGAGCGGAACCATCTGACCACGCCTTACCTTTTGTATGTGATGAGTGGGCATACGACTCGTCAGTGAATACAATTGGTCGCCCTTCGTCCCTGTATTTTTTCATTGCCTTCAAGTACAAGATCCTTTTCAGGCGAATGTCGGTCTTCTCTATAAGAACCATTCTATTGGTTTCGGTCTTTCGCCACTTGAAACCCAAGTTTTTGATAATTGTCTTTAAGCTCGTTTTACCACCTTGAAAATTTATATCCCGTTTGAGTTTCGCTAGTAATTTGTTTATCGTCGGCATTTCTTTTTCAGTTTTGTGGAAGTTGTGTATGCATCTTTTTTACTACTCCCTGGTCAAAATTATCCATATCAGTAATAGGTTTTGATCTAGACCATTTTTTACCAGGCGTGCGGAATACTGAAAGTAAGCCCGAAATATTGCCTTCAGTTGCGATCCGCTGTACTGTGCGTTGGGACACACCAGTTGCGTTAGCAACTCTTAAATAAACTTTATCGACATCTTTTACGCCTTCTTCTTTTTCTTTTTTCATATATTGCGTTAAATCGTAAATAATTTTTCTCGCCTGGCGATTTAACACACTGTTATGTTTTGGTGGCATGTTTGGCGAATAATATAAGTGCTAACTGACACTTGCAAATAAAACAAATAAAACAAATAAAACAAACAAAACAAACTTAACACTATTAATAAAAACAAACAACAATAACAACGAAAACTTTTGTAACCGACTGTGCTCAAGACAGAGATAGCGACACGAACACGACACCAATGCTAACGTGTGACTGAGAAATATTACCGTGTACCGAGCATTGCCGAATAAGCACGAAGCTTTACGAAGTAACCAGAAAGGGATGTCCAACACGCGTGCCTGAGGGTGTTGTTACATATATTTATTTGCAATTTATAAGGAGGTTCTAAATTTTCTCAAATAGTCGTTACTCAAGAAGACGTTAATAGATAATTGATATTTAAGTACATTATGTCTTTCAGCTGAGAAAATAATATGTTTTTAGTTTTTTTTTATTTAAGTCGAAATCTTGTTTATTATCAACAAAATTCACTATATTTGTAAATCTATTTCGTTTAATATCTTATATAAACAAAAATCAATAACTTCTAAATAAAACTAATCGATTGCGATATTTTATGACTAAAGGGTCGATTGTGTTTACTTATGGTCAATCTCTAGCCTAGACCACCGCCCCCCGTACGTCGCCTCATGCCACCATTTTGTTCCTTAAAAAAGCTATTGCGCAACCTTCTGCGCGAAGGTCGGACTCGCCAAGATACGTCGGCCGTATTGTAACTGTTCTTAAAAATACACTTAAAATAGAATTTAAATAAAAAAAGAAAATACATTTTAAAAAGCGAGCAGAAGTTAAAACACCTCCAAGATTATTCTCTTTTTTATGAAATTATTAATCGAATAATAATCGAATCGCTATGGATATTATGATGTTATGATAATTAAACAAGCGAATTACTAGCTGATTTACTATGAATTCTTTAGAGTACAATAAAATGCTACTGCACAATTTAACTGTTATTGTTATCTGTTTTAACAATACATTTAAAATGGAATCATGTTATGATAATTAAACAAGTGAATTTTTAGCTGATTTACCATGAACTGTTTAGAGCATAACAATACGCTACTTCACATTTTAACTGTTCTTAAAAATACGTTTAAAACATAATTTAAAAAAATAAAAGAAAATATATTTTAAAAAGCGTGTAGAACTGAAAGCGAAACTCATATATTATTATTTTTTTCATTAAATTACTAATCGAATACAAATCGATATCGTTTCGTTGTATTTATGTTAGTTATGTGGCAACATCAAATCTGACAGCTATAGGAAATATGTCATGCGAAATGAAATCACAATTCAACAAGTAAAAAGGTACTAGTGAATTCACAACTAAATAGTTGTCATTGTGTTATTTTGTTTGTTATTTTTCAAATAAATTCTCAAGAACTCATATGGAGTGAGATTGTCGATCACATTATAGTGTGACAACAGTTAAAAGTAAGTGTTCAACAGTTTTTAATTTATTAATTCTAGTGCTGATATTTGATAGTGATGAATGTATGAAATGATGAAGTTGTTTTATTTTTTAACATATGCACAAGCTATACCTGACAAACAAAATAGCTTATTTGTAACACGGCGATAAGATTAGCTAGCTAACACCAGATAGTTACGAAATGGACAATTTTTATCAAATACCAAGAAATAAGACAGTCGATTTTTAATTGTTTTTGGACTACTGGTAGGCAGTCAGTCCTTAATTATTAAATAATATAGGGCATTAAGTTTTAAGTAACATTTACCTATATTTGAGTTTAAAGTAAACAAATCTATTTTATTTTGTTCATCATCATCATCATCATTACAGCCCTTCACAAGTCCACTGCTGAACATAGGCCTCCCCCAAGTAATGCCACAAAGCACGGTCCTGAGCCACCTGCATCCATCGACTTCCTGCATGTCTTACCAGGTCGTCACTCCATCTAGTGGGGGGTCGCCCTACACTACGCCTACCGGTACGAGGCTGCCACTCGAGAACCTTTCTTCCCCATCGGTTATCGGTTCTTCGAGCTATATGGCCGGCCCATTGCCACTTCAGCTTACTAATCCGTTGGGCTATGTCGGTCACTCTGGTTTTACTGCGGATATCCTCATTTCTGAGTCTATCACGCAGAGAAACTCCGAGCATAGCCCTCTCCATAGCTCGCTGAGCGACCTTAAGCGTCCTCATACGGCCAGCAGTGAAGGACCACGTCTCAGATCCGTAAGTCATCACTGGCAACACGCACTGGTTGTACAATCTAGTTTTTAGAGATTGAGGTATACCTGACGAAAAGATATGCCGTAATTTCCCGAACGCTGCCCAGCCGAGTTGAATCCGTCGATTGACCTCTCGGTCGAAGTTGGACTTACCTAGTCGGACTATTTGTCCCAGGTAAACGTATTCGTCAACAACTTCGAGTATAGTGCTCCCAACAACTACCGGCATAGGTGTGACATGGACATTGAACATGATCTTTGTTTTGTCCATGTTCATCTTAAGACCTATCCGTTGGGAGGCACTATTGAGGTCATTGAGCATAGTGCTTAAGTCCTCCAGCGATTCTGCCATAAGGACTATATCGTCGGCAAATCGAAGGTGAGTGATGTACTCGCCATTGATGTCAATACCGTATCCTTTCCAGTCCAGTAGCTTGAAAACGTCTTCCAATGCAGCGGTGAAGAGTTTCGGGGATATAACGTCACCCTGTCTTACACCTCTCTGCAGTTGGATAGGTTTCGAGCTCTGTTTCTGTACTCGCATAGCCATCGTAGCCCTACTGTACAAACACTTCAGCACTTCGATATACCGACAGTCAACTTGGCACCGCTGAAGGGACTGTAGCACCGCCCAAATTTCGACGGAATCAAAGGCTTTCTCATAGTCCACATACGCCAGGCAAAGTGGCAGATTGTACTCTTCAGTCTTCTGTACAATCTGCCGCAGGGTATGTATGTGGTCTATGGTACTGAAGCCTTTTCGGAAACCGGCTTGTTCGGGAGGCTGGAAGTCGTCGAGTCTGCGTGCGAGACGATTCGTAATGACTCTCGAAACAGCACGTAGACGCGGCTCAGAAGGGAAATCGGTCTGTAGTTCTTTAAGAGAGCGTTGTCGCCTTTCTTAAAGAACAAGACCACCGCACTTCTGCTCCACGCCTCTGGAGTAGTGCCACCATGGAGGACGGAATTGAAGAGCTTCTGAAGGACTTCAAGTACCGGTGTTCCACCCGCTTTCAGAAGCTCCGCTGTAATTCCATCCTCGCCTGGGGCCCTGCCGTTTTTAAGGTGCTGGAGAGCCATTCTAATCTCGCTTAGACTGATGTCCGGGATATCATCGGAATAGTGTCGGATAAGACTTGCTCTTGGATCGTTACTCACACTTGCGTGTGGCTCCAACGATGATGTGTACAGCTGCCCATAGAACCTCTCAATCTCACTCAAAATCTCAGGTGTCCCGGAAACGATGCTGCCACACTCAGTCTTCAGCCTTGACAGTTGGCTCTTTCTGGCAGATAGATCTCTGGCAAAGATTTTGGAGCCCTGGTTCCGCTCGATCGCTTCTTTAATACGAGCAGTATTAAAGTTGCGTAAGTCTCGCCGTATGCATTTGGAGATCTGTCTGTTCAGTTGCCTGTATGCTGTCAAATCTGTTGACGATTGCAGCCTCATCTCCCGTCTAACAGCCATGAGATTAAGAGTGTGATCGGAGAGTTTTTGTGTTCTTCTGCGGCGGGTCTTGCAGAACTTAGCTCCGACCGCATGGACAGTTTCCACGAGCTTGTCGTTCATATCGTCCACTGCATTGCAATCTTCTAGGCACTGGAAGCGGTTACGTAACTCGAGCTGAAAGGTTTCGGGATTCTGGATTAGAGCACGAGGGGGACGGAGCGTTGACTTCATTAGACGAGACCTCTCCAACTTAACGTTTAGGTTTAGTGTGCCTCTAACCATTCGGTGATCGCTGCCAGTTTTCACCCTTGCGATCACTGAGACATCACTGAACAGTTGGCGTCTGGTCGTCATAATGAAGTCAATCTCATTTTTTGTCGAACCGTCGGGGCTCGACCAGGTCCACTTCCTGTGGGGCCGCTTCTGGAAGAAAGAGTTCATCATAAAGAGTCCCTCTTTCTCCATAAAGTCGGCCAGCTGCTGGCCCCTTCGGTTCCGTTGCCCTACTCCAAATTTCCCCTACCTTCAGCTCACCGCTTTCTCTTGTGCCCAGTTTTGCGTTGAAGTCTCCCATCAACACCGTGTAGTAGGTTTTGGAGGAATGTATGGCTCTGGAAATATCCTCATACATTTCCTCCACCTCCTCATCGGGATGTGCCGAGGTTGGTGCGTAAACCTGAATGACCTTCAGCGAATACCGTTTGGTGATTCTGAGTATCAGGTACGCGACCCTCGTCGACACACTCCCAATCTTTACAACGTTGTTGACGAGAGATTTGTGGACGATAAATCCGACACCTCCTTGGGACAGATGGTCGCCCTCCCGGTGATAGAACAAGTTGCCGGACTCGAGGATTGCCGTGTCCTCCCCCTCTCTTCGGACCTCGGATAATCCAATAATATGCCAGCGCAACTTGTCTACCTCTTCTTCCAGCTCCAGTATCTTCTCGTCAGTCCTCAGGGTGCGTGCGTTATATGTTGCCAGGTCGAGTCGTCGTAGGTGGCAACCGAACCTCCACCGGAGATTCTTAGCACCCCCCTGCCCCGCCGTTACCATGGTCGCCACCGTAGCCAGGAATAGCGGGGCCGCCGGGGACTGGGGGCCGTCTGTTTGTGTATTTATTCATTGGGGGGTATTTGCCATAGTTGCCACGCTTGGCGAGCGGGTTGGCAACCGCAGTTTTTTATTACGTCACAGTTGTCATCAGGAAGACGCTGCTGCCCATCTCCTGCCTGTCTCCCTCTGTCGCCTCTTACGACACCCACGGGAAAATATGGGGTAGTGGATATTCTTAACCGCCACTACACGGCACTTTATTTTGTTCACTTTGTCTTATTTTTTTTTTATTTAATATTATTTCAGTTGCTATCTTCATCGCGTGAGTGTCATGATTGCGAAGAATTGATAAAGCAGCAACACGTTAAACTTTAGAACGGGAACCATCTGAATCATCTAGTCCATCCTTGTAGCAATCTAAAGTGAGTAATGTATTGAACCTAGAACAACAAAGCTTAGATCATACATCATACAATATACTGCTGCCTAATTTTGTAAGAGCACCACTCACACAAAATCAATGTTTTTTCCTGGTTGTAACAATTCCAATCAACTCACTGTTCCATCAGCATTGCGGGTATGTATTTTTGTGAATAAAATTACTATGTACCTCCAGAATGTAAATTCAGTAACTACCATTTAAATAGTAACTCTTGGTATTTACTTTTAGAATTAATATATAACCATATTAAAACATTTAGTGTAGCACAAATTATAGATTTTTCTACATTATTGTAAGATAATATTTACCATCATATAGACTTTGAAAATATTTACAATATGCCCGAATATACTGTACATTATTATCTACGCTTATCAAAGGCACAATGCCAATAAATTCTGTCTGAAGTGCCCAAAATGTCAAGTAAACATAGTGGATGCTTTGCACTTGCTGTATATTTGATGAAAGTAAGAACAGGAGATAGTGATGAATGCATATAGTTATTATTGCAAGTACCAAGAAACAAATTAGAGCGGCTCATGAATATGGCCCAAGAAATATTAAATCAGGATGTTGTTCCTATGAATTTTATCCATCGTTACCACTCTCTGTGCCAAATTCTATTCAGTAATTATGATATTATATCTGAGGCAAGTAATTTCTTAGCTTTCCTAGATGTTTTTGTTATCCAAAATCCTAACAACATCATAGGTCACACTGTGTATAGAGAAAAGACCCATACAAACTGATATTTAAGCGGTGAATCTCACCATAATCCTTCACAGTTAGTTACCATGAGCAAATCTTTATTACAGAGAGCATATGGGATCTGTGAGAACAAGCACCTGGCCGCGGAGCTTCAGCACGTCAAGCAGGTTCTGCACAAAATCAAGCTTCGGGTCCCACGTCTTGGTCACAGTGACCGAGTGAAGCCGACCGCAGTTGAGCGTGTGCCTGCTGTACTACCGTATGTCAAGGGTGTCACCCCAACCAGATAGACATACATCAGATTTGATAGACCACAAATCCTCGTTAAAGAACATTAATTCCTACCAAGGATGATATGTGAGGCTACTGAAATTAAAAAACATCCTAATTTCAGTAGAGAAGGCGGTTGGGTACTACCACCTGCTTGGGACACTATAATTAATAAAATTAAAACAAACCCCAAGCATACCACTGCAAGACTTAAAGATAGAGTAAGTTCAATCTGCGTAGATTGGACTATAAAAATAATAATAAAAAGCTGAAGGTACTCCATGTCCCAATACTGACATTGGGATGGCAGTCACCTCAGTACCCCCGTGACCATGGGTGCTATAAAGCACCTGAAACGTCAGGAATTAATAATAATAGTATAATAATAATATAACCATTTATTTCCGAACTTTGGGGTTACATAATATTTGTGTTTGAGTTCCTATTGTAATATTAAAGTAAGTCCCTCTGTTCGGTGTGCCTTTTGGCATAGGCCTCCAAAAGAAAAATCACGCGTCGGGAATTAAAAGTTAAAGAAATTAAAAGCAATAAAATTGGTAAAAGTAGTCGTTAAAAAACTGTATTTGTGAAAATAAAAAGCTTTATATCATAAAAATCCCGACTTTTTTTAAACCAATTCCTTAACCATTTCATTATTTTAATTGCATATTATCATTTCCATATGCTTTTATATGTGGGCACCCATGGCCGAAGTGTCTATGAACAGTGGGCATCCCCCTTTCCAACCTTACAGGAAGACCGTTACTCGGAGGGTTCACTAGCTCTCCAGCTAAAAGGGCAATATTGGCAGCTAGAAATAGTAGCGTTAGCGACATCAATAACATAATACTGGATAAACTTCCAGGAGATAACGTTAACTACATGTCCATTGATAACGTAATGAATCGAGCGGATGCGGTACATTACCCACAAGAGTTTTTAAATTCTCTAAATCCAAGTGGCCTTCCCCCACATTCACTCAAATTAAAACTGGCACTCCAATCGTGTTGCTAAGAAACCTTAAACCGCCAAATTTATGCAACGGAACCAGACTCCAAATAAAATTTCTTCGCAATAACGTGATTGGTGCCACAGTTATGACTGGTCCAGCAGTAGGGCAAACAGTGCTGATACCTCGCATCCCTATGATACCAACGGATTTGCCTTTTAACTTTAAAAGAATTTAATTTCCGGTAAAGGTATCGTTTGCGGTAACAATTAATAAGGCCCAGGCAAACATTTAAGCATTTTTCGCACGGGCAACCCCTTATCGTGATCTAGTTTTGGTGAAAATTAATATCTACTTCCGCCGGAAGAAAACAAAACTAAAAATATAGTTTACGCAAAAGTACTTTAAAATAACATTAGTTTTTTTTTTTTTGAGAAAATCCTACAATCTAGGTACATGATATAAAATTATAAGACCCAGTACTTTTATACCTAAAATAGCTCCTAAACGTACGTATTATTCAAAAATATTTTCACCTTCTACGTAAACAAAAAAGTCACGGGTTAAAGTCAACGTTAGTCCAAAGCAACTATTCTACGCGGACGAAATCGCGGGCAGACGCTAGTTTAGAAATAAATCACTTATTATCAACTGTAACTAACATTAATATTACTTTTAGAGGGCGTCCAATATTTATTGTCGAAAATGGGGAACACAATGCTTCGCTATCAAGGATATACGTACCATCTGAAAGGTAGAACTAACATGACGAGGATTTGGAGGTGTTCTCGCCACTGCTCCTATCATTGCCGCGCGACATTGACAACATATTATGACAGTGTTGTCAAAACAAGAAATGAACACAACCATGAACCGGCGAGCATTCATTACAATTAGAGTCATGAACTCTTCAAATGGCTCGGTAATGGGTCATTACTTTCGGAGAATGGAGAAGGGATGCCTAATTCAGCTGCTAATAATTTTGCGCACTTGTTCTATATCAAGTAGAATACAGCCATCAACGGAAAAGAGTGACCGCATAGCTAAAATAAATCAGATCAGAGATTTATTTTATTTCGTAAATTTGTACATACACATTTAGAAAATAGGAACACACCATGCGGCCTTTTATGTAGGATAATTGATAGAATCAGGCGTTACTTTATATATTATAATAAAGATATTAATAGTTATTTTGCAATAGTTATTTAGCAGATGGTTGCAATATACCTATTAATATCTTTATTTTATGTTGGAGTTGGTTGGGATGATAACTTTTTTAAACATCGAAGTTAGAAACGGGAAGTGGGAAGAAGTACCAAAGGAACCGACCGAAAATATAAATATAAAACTATTTTTATTACTATAGGCACATGTGCATAAATTATTAATAACTTTTTTTATGTATTAAATGTTTTTGCCGGAGCTAACTTTTGTTTTATTAAATTATTTTCTATGCATTTAAAAATATTAAATATATCTAATATAGCTTACTTTATTATCTACTACTTCCCGCGGCTCCTCAGCGTGGTATCAAAAACTTTCATGTTGATTTTTCAGTGAGACTTTTGTTTTACCATCTCTGTAAACTTTGTCATTAATATAGATAGATGATGTACAAAGTATTTTAGTTAACTACCTCATTGGTCTAGTAGTTGTATGCATGACTGCTGATCATGTTGTCCCTGTTTCGAATCCAAGGTTGAACCAAAATTAATTTTTGTTTTTTTTTATAGAAGCAGCTTGAAGTCAAGAAGTGGTAGAGCCATGCAGTAGTTATATTAGTAGTATAGTTGTAGCA